>VTPC01089974.1:45638-152536 GCA_011009095.1 Ignelater luminosus
AAAAAATAACAATACAATAGGGATCCCGTGCTATTCATCAAGTTGATTTTGATTAATAGGTAGTCAAGAACAATACATCAATTATATTTAAACTACCCACAGATTACTTTTGGATTAACTACATCTATTTATCCTATTAAACGAGATAATTTGTACCATGAACCTTATAGCCATATGACAATTTGTCATATAAATTAAATAAATACCTTTGTAACAAAATGCAGAAATATAATATAGTATGCAGCTGGTAGATTGTCATGTATCTCTTCCCCAATAACTTTGCTTGTTTGTGCATCTTGTAGTATTGTAAGATTTAGAAAGTAATTTACAAATAAGATTAAAACAGTGATGTACTGCAGAACACTTCAATTTAAGCTACAAAAACATATTTTTTCTGGCTAAAGCATTATTTCCTTAGCATGTTCATAACGTCCCTGTTCTAGAACGACACATTATATATCTGAGTGAGTATCTTGTGCCACTTTATAATCAAAAACATATAAAAGAAAGTTATAGGCTTTATAATCAACTTTCAGATTAATTATTTTTTATCCTGATTTCTCATAACTGTTCATATTTCTACCAATGGGTTCACTCTTCGTTGCTAGTTGAATCTCCAAAATCTTCAAAACATTTTGTATAAGCAAGAACTATATCATACTTCCTTACGTTAGTTTTTGCCTTTTAGAAAGTTTTGAAAACTTTGTATTTTCACTTTCTTTTCTTTAAATCATTTTAACATTGCAACTCCAAAACAACTTGCTAAGTTCATGTTCTGTTCTCTCTAACTGTTTTTGATAGTCACTATTTAGTAATAAACCGTGCTCAGCAAGAGATTCTAGCATGTTTCAAATTCAAATAGTAACTCCGACAGTTACAGTTTTGTTTTCTAAATTATTCTCTAGGCGCTCCCAAAGACTTCCTACAAAGCACCTGTTCTGTAGTATCTAGCCATACCATTGAAAATCTGTCTTTTCTTCGTTTATCCAATAACTTAGTTGGGCAATTGTTTTCTCTGTTTCTTTGTCGAGTACTACCTTTAAGACTGATTGTTTTTTTAAGTAAATAACGCCTACCAAATCAAAGCCAATGACTGCAGTATGGGACACCAAAAATCTTGAAACTAATTTCTTTTGTATTTTTGATTTAAAATCAGCTAACTCATCAAAATATTTTTTTTTTACAATCTGGTCAATTATGACCAATGAGCAATTTTATTCTAACCTAGCTTACTATTTGAAAAAACTTAAATTAAGGTATACTCATCAGTGTCCTTAATGTTCAGCTGTCTTTTAACTAAGTACACTACACCTGACGTGTACACTACCGCACCATTCTCTGCTTTTCACTGACTCTAACACCAATTCAAATTAGCTCAAAAGGTTTAAGTCTTTTGAGCCTTCTCACTAGTTGCGTGTTGTCAAGGAGCTGGATGGCTTCAACATTCACGTGCTGATGAAGTCTTTCTTCATGTTGTCTGGCAAATCTTGTGATAATTTCATCCACAGTCTCCATTTCCAGGTCTCGATGGAGGTCGCTGTTTCTAGAGTACCAAGGTGCATTTACCATACTTCTCAATACTTTATTTTGGACTCGTTGTATAATTGTTTTATTACTTTGTTTGGTACAGCCCCAGAGCTGAATTCCGTAAGTCCAAACTGGTCTAAGTATTTGTTTGTATAACAAAATTTTATTATGCAGAGACAGAGTGGAATTCCTACCAATCAGCCAGTACATTTTTCTGTATTTTAGGTTTAGCTCTTCTTTTTTCTTTTTGAAATGAGGCTTCCATCGCAGTTTTGCGTCTAGGGTCATGCCCAGATACTCAGCTTGGTTTGAGTAGGGTATTTGTTGACCATTAATGTTTACTGGTATTGGTTCTATTTTTTTTGTTTGTAAAATCTACATGTACTGACTTACTTTCATTCAGCTTGATTTTCCATGTTTTTGTCCATTTCTGTATTTCTTGAATAGCTGTTTGTAGTTTTTCAGTTGATTCTTCATTATTATTTCCAATTGCCATTATAGCAGTGTCATCCGCAAATGTGGCTATTGTGTTATTTTCTGGTTGTGGAATGTCACAAGTATATAGCAGGTATAGAACCGGACCTAGGACACTTCCTTGTGGCACTCCCGCTTGAATTTCTTTCAGTTCAGAATAGGCATCTTCCTGCTTTATTCTGAAGAATCTATCGGATATATATGAATGTAATATTTCTACGTACTGTTCTGGGAAATATGAGTTTAACTTGTGTATTAGCCCTTTGTGCCAAACTTTGTCAAATGCCTGGGCCACATCCAAAAAGACTGCAGAACAAACTTTTTTTTCTTCGAGGCTCTTCTCAATAATACTTGTTATTCTGTGAATTTGGCAATCGTGGAATGCTTGTTTCTGAATCCAAATTGATGTGTTGGTATTAATTTTTGTCTCTCAATAACAGGTTTCAACCTTTTGAGTAGTAATTTTTCAAATAATTTTGAAATTACTGGTAATAAGGAAATAGGCCTGTATGACGTCACTTCGTGTGGTTGCTTGCCAGGTTTTGGTATCATAATCACTTCCGCGATTTTCCACAAACTTGGCACAGATCGCAGTCTGAAGGATGCATTTATTAAGTTTGTTAATTTTACTATGGCTTTCTTAGGCAGATTTCTGAGTATTTCCCCAGTTATTAAATCGAACCCTGGAGATTTTTTTAGATTGATATTATTTTTAATTTCATTGATTATTTCTTGTGGAGAGGTGAGTCGTATACTTTCTTTCTCTTGTATTGAATTTTCTGTTGTTAATTCTTCTGCTAATTCTTCGCTGTCTTGAAAGATTTTTTCTAGATGATTTCCAAACAATTCTGCTTTTTGTTGATTACTCCGTGCCCACTTTCCATTTCCCATTCTTAGTGGCGGGATTTGCAGGATCGGTCTTTTTAATCTCTTTGTTGCTTTCCAAAGAGAATAGTCTGTACAACCATCGTTGGTAAGTTCTTTCAGATATGTGTTAATAGTGTCATTTTTTAGCACTTTGTTTTCTTTTTTCGGTTATTATTTGTCTAATTTCTTTTGGGTAGTTATTTCCTGCAGTTCTTTTTCTAAGTGTAGGAATATTTTCCCAAGCTGCCTGCTGTATATTTCTTACAAACAACTCCACGTCTTCATCAAGTTGTTGCTCATTTTTTAATGGTACAGAAAGATTAATATTTTCTTCAAGACTCATCTTAAAGCTTTTCCAGTCATCAAAATATGTTGGAAGTAAATTGTTCTATACACTATTCTGCAATTCGGAACATTCTAGATGGTTAGATTCATGATCGACTATTAGAACATTTCGTTTGGCATAACTAAACTTCCATCGGTACTCCCCTCTGGCTTTTTCACTATACTGCACTTCGATAGTGTTGCTACCGGTACCGTCCTGCCAATCTTCTACTGTTTGTACTGCATGCTTAATCCATATGTTGCGCAAAAGTGAGAAAAGGTGAAAGATGATACTTATTCATTTTAAATTTTCGCAATTATTGATTATATTATAATCTTCTTAATAATCATTTGAAATGAATCTGGAACAACTGACTGTCGCTAAGTGTATACTAAACCCCGCTTGGAAAACATTAGTTTTAGCATTAATTCAAGCCAAACCATAAAAAATTAATTCATTTCGACAGAAGATTGTCATGAGATTTGGTGATGTTTTGGAAAGCTAGTTGTCTTAAAAATATGTACAAGTCTAATTAGTCTGAGACATTCAAATATTTATACATATAGAGATTCATATCAATATTATGTACCGTTTATCTGTAAATTTCAAAGTTATCAATCGTTACATGGAGAAAGAC
This sequence comes from Ignelater luminosus, assembly GCA_011009095.1. Lineage (NCBI taxonomy): Eukaryota > Metazoa > Arthropoda > Insecta > Coleoptera > Elateridae > Ignelater > Ignelater luminosus. The sequence goes on from VTPC01089974.1 coordinate 49,469, forward strand.
CAATAGATTACATGCCTAATTAGGAAATATTTTAGAAAGCCTTGATGTCCCCACAGTTTAGAAGTGGTTGAGAGACTTTAAAGCTATTAAAAAATACACCCAAGATAAGTCACAATGTGGAAACCCACATTTGGCAACTAGAAGACTTCTAAAGAATCAAGAAACTGATAATGACGTGATGAATGATAGACGGCTTACTCTTAATGAACTGCCTACTCTAAAGTGCTCTGAGAGTATCTCTGGTATTTTTTAATGCGTGTTGCTAAAAAGTGACACCCCTTCTCTCGGAGTGCTTGAGAGCAGTCAGTCGAACACGCTATAAGATAACCTGTATGTCTCATGTCTTACAGAGACAGTTTGCAGTTATTTGATGCATTTTAACTCTTTATAGAGTACGTACCGTTTTTACACTCGAATGATATATGCCAGTTTCTGAAATCGGTACGAAATACACTATACCGCACAGCAAACATATTAACCAAGCTTCGGAGAAAAAATATTATTAAGCAATAAAGAAGCCACTAGCCATGCAGAACAAGAGCAATAATAAGATCTCAGAAATTCCTCATATAGATTTTGTTGATCAATGCCCTACGATTTCCGTACAGCTTCGCAACGCACTGGACGTGGAGATCATCGACAAAAGATAAACTAGTAAGTAAGCATCAGCAAAAGAATGTCACTTGAAATACAAAATATATTTTAGTTTTCAGATTAATTATACAGGTTTCCATAGGAAAGTGTTACACATCTGAACCTTTGGGTTTGTGAGAGCATCTGATGCAATGGATAAAGAAGTTGGCCATAAAATGTTTCGAAACACGACAGAATTGAGCTGTCACATATAGCTTACTAGATATTAACAAAAAAAGTAAAACTAATTAAAATGTATGAGGTCTGTTCAAAAAGTATCGCGAATTTTGAATTTCCGCGGGTTACGTATATTCGATTTTCGATTTTTTTGTGGCGTTATGTTGGTACTCATGTCCCTCACTTATGTCGACAAGTTCGGCCATTTTGAATGTTTAGGTAATTTTTGACAGCTGTTTTGCTTGGACGTGTTTTGGCTCATCTTTGATTTTTGCCTATTCCAAAAAATGAATCAAAGAATCTGTATCAGATTTTGTGCGAAAAACAAAATTAAGTACGCGGACGCATTCTGAATGTTGACTGTGGCATATGGTGAAGCTACCTTGGACCGAAGCAACGTTTATCGGTGGTACAAAATGTTCTCAGAGGGCCGAGAAGATGGTAACGACGAAGAGCGTGCTTTTGGTTTTGCTTACAGTTTTCTTCTATTGCAGGGGCGTGGTGCATCATGAGTTCTTGCCACAGAGTAGAGCGGTCAATAAGGAATATTACCTGCAAGGTATGTGCAATTTGCGCGAAGCAATCCGCCAGAAACGCCCGGATTTGTGGAAGAACAAAAATTGGCTTTTGCACCATGATAACGCCCCTGCTCACACATCGTTGCTTGTGCGGGAATGTTTGGCCAAAAACAACACACTAATGATGCCGCAGCCACCTTATTCCTCAGACCTGGCCCCCTGTGACTTTTTCTTGTTCCCGAAACTGAAGAGGCCCATGAAAGGACGACGCTACGCTACGATTGAGGAGATAAAGACGGCATCGAAGGAGGAGCTGAACAAGATCACAAAAAATGATTTTTTGAAGTGCTTCGAGGATTGGAAAAAACGTTGGCACAAGTGTATAATATCTGATGGGGATTACTTTGAAGGGGACAAAATAGATATTCATGAATAAATAAATAATTTTTGAAAAAACACAAAATTCGCGATACTTTTTGAACAGACCTCGTATGTATGACAGCTGAGTTTAACGTGTGTACTAAACCATATATTTCACGAATAACATTTTGGTTTCTCAGATCCCAGAACAACGACACTATTTTATTGCACCCTGTATTAAAGTATTTATTTTACAATATTTTATAGATGATTAATGTACTAATACTGTACTTACTAAATTTTCTTACGAAATTATCTTCATAACTAACATTTCAGACAAATACCGTAATTAATCATTTGCAATTTCCCTTAAACATTTGTATTATCCACGTCTTCTGGAAAGTTAATGTCATATAAATATACAATACATCTTTGTAGACAATTAATCTTAAAAAGATGGTTTCACTCTTTAATACGTTAAACACTTTTGTGCTATGCTAAAAATGATAAAATTTGCTATTACCGACTACAGTTTTAACGTGGGTGGGGTCTAATAAAAGTTTGCCCATAAAACAACTGTATATAATTCTACGGCGGTGAATTAAAATAATTTTGATGGTGGTAACCCTTTTATAATCTTATTCATGTCGTTCTACCTTTATTTTTATATGTCCATGAATGTTCAAACTACTGTGTTGAGTTCACGTCAAATAATTATTATGAATTATAAATGAAACAAGATCATATCAGTAAGGTGCTTAGTTTTATATTTATTAGAAAAATTTTCCTTTTTTTTAATGTTTAATAAAAATGAAAGCACTTTACGAATATAAAAAACAAAAAGCAACAAGTAGATATCATTTGCTGTATGAGTTCTGCTAACGCGTTGAATAGTAATATAAAAAAAACCTAATAAAAATGTTGATATTGACTTTTAATTTAAAACCAAGTTTGAAAATGTTATTAGTTTTAATAACAATTTTAAAGCGGTATAAACCGGCCTGATGTTAAATCAGTTTTATTTACAATATTTTCAACTCATGTTTCGCAATTTCTAATTTCTTTTAAAAAAAAGATAAAAAGTGTTTCAGTGACTTTGCTTTTCAGACGATTTTAGAAATGATTTCGAATGAATTTTAAATGAAAGCATCTTTTGCATATTTCTAGCTTCTTTCGAGAATTGAATTATACGGTAGCACTTTATTTATGATGTAAATAACGAAAATTATGATTTATTGTAACATTTGTAAATGAAAGGATTCTAATTAAAAACAGAAAATGCTTTGCAGGAAATAAATAAAATGTTTTTCCATTACTTTATGAAGTTATTGATAATAAAACATTCAATAAATATAAGTGACTAATACTGTGTGGTACCTAAATTTTTATCTTTCATTAATTGCAATAAATTGTCTATGGCAGACGGAGCTTTAATACATTTTTTAGCAGACAAATTTGTGAATACTAATGTTATTTTAGAATTAGAACAAGTCCTTGAAATAACAATTTTGTAAGGTAAAGTCGCTCTTAAAATAAATCGGGTTAATTGTTTAATTAGGTACTTACGTTTATACTTAGCATAATGAAGGCAATTATACTAACATAACCTAAAAATGCTGAAGTAGATTCTGAATTTGTTGGGAGTACAAATACGCTTCATTTATTATTATACCTTTATTTAATAATGTTAAAACGTTACATAATCATTTAACTACCACTAGCTTTGAACAACAAGGTAGTTCACTTAATAAATTTAGATTAAATTGTTTTTGGTAACCAAGATTTCTGCAATTTCGAATAATGCTAAGTTTTAGGACCTATTTATATTACAAATTAAGTTTTCTAATAAGTTTATTTATTATTTTCAAGCTAAATAAATGCGTATCTTTAAATATTGTGCTTCCAAAGCTCACAGTAAGTTTGAAAAAGAAACACAAAAATATATTTATGAAATTCAAGCAGGGAAAGCACAGACATCTGATATCACCAAACAGATTCTCTTAAAGAATATTACTGTGGTACGATAAAAATGTAAACTCAAAGAATTCTGACATCTTTATAAATTCACTACATTCAGTAAATTTTTGTGCGTCAAAAAAAAGATTTATGAGATAAGTAGCCGTGAATTTTACTACTTCATAAGCAAAAAAATAAATATGATAAAAAAGCACATTTCGCCTTTCAACAAGTAGAACTACAAAAAAAAACTTTATACATCTCAAAGCAAATAATATATACCTGTATAGTGCAGGCTAACTATGTACAGTTAGGAAATATTTAGTTTTCTATATTAAAGTTCCTCTATCTTATGTTTAATCCTGGATTAAACGGATTATTTCGTTCCAGTACAACAAATTTCCAAATTTCGATAAAATACAATCTTTCCTATAAAAGTAATATTTCAACGCAAATTATTATAGTTTTATAGGTCATTTGCAACACATTAAAAACCTTGACAAGGCAACAGAAAAAGTGTATCACCTTACACAATACGAGAAGATAAAATTACTATATAGTTTACGTTGTTAGAAAGATAAGCTAGAATTATAAAAATTGCAAATTGCAGAATTGTATATTTTTATTGTTACCTAGATTTGTAAAATGTATTGTTTTCATATTTATTGTTGTGTCTACTAACTTAAAATATATAATTAGGAAATTTGGAAACTTAATAAACAGTATAATCATTCAATTGGTTTTACTCACTATAAATGTAGTAGCTGCTCTTAAGTCTTTTAATGAGCATAATTGGACCATGAAACTGTGGTCCAGGCTATATATAACCAAACGGGGTTAGCCCTAAAAAGCTAATCTCACCACCACAACTTGCCCCCTATGACTGCAAACTTGTTCACGTATTTGTCAGTAAAACAAGCTTAAGTTATCGTTAGATACCAAATTTTCTGTAACTCGGTAGATTTCTAAAAAGTCTTAAAATTAAAAGAAGCATAATTGTTTAGGCAGATGTGTAATTATATATATTTAGAAATAAAAGTCATTTTTTAAACTAAAACCGATTATCTCCTAATTTCGATTTTCAAGAAGTTTTTTGTTTCTTCTTCTGACTGCTGATAAGTGATAATAAACACAAGCACCCTGCGTGAGTAGTAAATCTTAGTCTACAAAATATATTTCGGATGGAAAGCTGAAGGTCGTTGTAAGTTCGGTGAGCGAGCGCAATGTTCTGTGGTAATTCTGAGCTAGTACAGAAAAAGCGCTAGTAAGGTTATGTTAGGGGTTCCGCTAAAGTATACTGTTTCGGAATTTGCCTTTGCATTAACTAAGGAAAACCACGGCAAAACTATAGTGAGAGCAGTTGGCCCGAAAAATAATTCCTGAATCTCCCGAATGCGACCGTAATGCGAAGACCGCTAATTACATCGCTCTGTAATAATCTTACGGAGATGAGTAAATAAAATCCTTATGGATGGCTTATCTATATACAAGGGCGGTCGGGTTGTCGGCAAATCCTGAGGACACAGGGGTATTTCTTTCTTCCATCGTCCTGCACACGAATCGACTTTGCATGAATTTGAGAATCTCTACCCGGTCACACACTTCCTTCAAGGAATAGAAGCATTCCAGGTAGAGGATTTTCTAGAAAATTTGCCCTTCATTCGAAGTCTAACGATTGAATATGGTAGCGCGATGGCGAGAATTGTCAATCGATAGTCAATAACGTTTATGTTGAAAGTTTTGTAGGTAGGTATGTAACAAGGTTTGGAACAAAGGACGAAGCTGCTGAATGATGTTTGGGCAGTGCTTCAACTTGTAGCAAATATTTTAACATGAAAGCAAAAGCTGAAAGTGATACCGAGATTTTGATTGATAGCGAAAATTGGCGGTCTGAGCCTCATAGTTCTAGACGGACAACTTTGGAGTCAAATCTGACTGACATAAAGATGTACATTTCTTGCAGATTCTGCTTGATTCTTCACGTTCAAAACCAAGCCTTTAGTCGCCCAAATTCAAATGCCAAAAGTCTCAATCCTTCAGCAGACCCGAAAAAAGGTAAAAGATCAATAAAAAGATCAAATGGATGAACAATGATGGTACGTCGGTTTGCAGCATGTAGACCCTGGACAATCCGCGGTGTTCTCACGCGCAATGTTGTCAGACGGACAGATAACTGGACCAAAGAAAAACGGTCTCGACGGCTCGGAGCTAATAAACAAGCCAGTCGTGCCAGATTTTGTTCAAGACCTGCTGGATGTCCAGAAACGTGTCCTTTACGCAGCCTCGGAAGTTGAAGGTATTGTGGTGTTTTGTCGGTATGAAGATGAAAAACAGCGCCTGTGATAGATTTAATAGGACGGAATTCAGTCTGCGGAGGAAGTTCTATGTTAATGTTTTATTGTATGTTTTATTGTATGTTTTTTATATTATTTGTTCTAAAAGACTAATCATTATAAGCATAATTAGCAGCAAAAACAAGAAGAATATGAATAAATAAATAAATAAATAAATAAATAAATGACGTTGAGAAGGGCAATGAGACTTGTTGAACCTGAAGGTGGTTTAAAGGAAACAATGATGGCTGTTGCTCCCTTCCAAGCCGTGAGAAAGTATCTATAGCGGAGACAACAATTAAGCATGAAAGTAAGGAGAGCGATAGCTCCTAGTAAGGGGTGCGTTTGCCATCGCGCTTGGAGATTAGAGGAAACAGATAAGAATACCGATCACGTGACCGGTTTCACATTAAACGATGCCAAACTAATTTGGAGAAGTTTGCAATCAGCTGATCATTGTACACTTAAACCAAGCAGTAAACAAACCAGTGTAGAGCTTGTTTTCAAATATAAGGGACAACTTTACATAAAAAAATACACCCAATGCAAAAATACGTTATAGCAACGCAGGAAAATTATCAAGGTTAGAAATGAAGCTAATTCCTTCGCTGATGAACTGATGAACAGCTGATGACGGTGGCGCATGCCTGGTCCACAATGCTCATGGCTGCCCTTTGCAGTACTTCGAGCACATTGAGAATGCTCGATTTTATTTGATCTGCGACAATCGGTGATTCCAAACTCTACAGATACTTGTCCGAGCACGATGGCAAACGCTTTCGATGTACACAGTTGTGTCTTTTGACCTTTTCGCTTTCCCATAATTAAAAATATTAAAATAATCTTTTGTTGGAAATATAAACTTCCCAAAAGAAATAAAGATATCCACAATAACTAGTATTATCCAAGAACTACACAAATGTAAAACTTGAGCTAGAGGGATGTCATCACCATTGAGGTTACCTAAATATAAAATAAGATAACACGTAAAATGAGTAAGTATGACTAACATATGGCAAACGCACCCAAGGAATTTGTCTTCCGGGTGGAGTTCTTGTTAGATGCTAAAACTTTAGAATTGAATTTATAATATTCGGCAGGAAGTCGGCGGCATCTGGAGGAACGCGAAGGCATAGGGAACAATTTCTAGGTTGAGATGAAGTTTGATTTAATTTATACTGTGCAAATTGTTCTGAAGCAACGGACCAAATAAAATTATCTTAAAGTAGTTTACAATAAAAGTACCTGATTAGAATGTCGCAACTACATATAAGTAATGGAGGATGAAAAACATTGCTATAAAATGCGTATAGATGATCAAATTACTAGTCTTTGCTTAAATGTACACAGACCGCCTATTAAAGCAACCAGTTTGAATTCTTCTCGAGTGATATAGCAGCTTTGTAGTAACCATAAAAACACATCCGTTGCTAGTCGGACTCGCTGCAATTTAAGTTTTTTTGTTTGGAGGGAAATAATTATAGCATTTATGTGGTTCACAGCTGCAGTTTTAGAGGTCAAGGTAAAATAATAGAATAACAAGGAAATGCGTCTTGGCGAAGCGTTTGACTCAATTAAAATTATCGATTCTCTTATTTTGCACCCGGGTTGCATAGCATTCTTGTAGGTATGACGCTAAAAGAGTAATAGAAACGTTTGAGCTGATAACAGAATGGTGGGCGTCGATATTATTTTGCTGACAGAAAGAAATCTCTCGCTTGAGCGACTATTGGCGTTGTTCCAGTCTTTTGCTTTCTAGATATCGACATCTGTTTGTTTCAAAAAAGTGCATTTGGACGCACCAAGATGATTTATGCAGAGAGTAAAGTAGTAGTAATTTTTTTTATTTACACAGAATATACAATTACAATTTACCTCGATTTCTTCGAACCAATAAAACTGCTAAATTACTTATCAACCATCTTGGTAACTGTGGTCTTACCATTAAGATCGGCAGTTAGCTAGTGGTAAGACGGTCTTACCAAGACCTCTGTAACTACTTTTTGCAAATTCTTAAGTAATGCTTGTCTTGTTTATATTTAATTAAATAGAATACAGCTCTGCAGTTGTCATATTATCAATACCTTGATATTTACCTAACGCAGCAATTGTTCTAGGATATCTGTTAACTTGTCAGTAACTACAGTAACGCCTGAAAGGAGTTTCTCAAAACTTAAACTTATTAAAAACTGCTTAAGAAGTATCATATGAGATCGATTAGCCAAAATTACAAACCCTACACTAGGTCGAGGAATTTGCCAAGAAAAGTAAAACTTCTATGAATTTACATTGTTTTTAATTTTAGTAGTCTCTTTCTGTTGTTTCTTTTCGAATTCTTGGAATATAATATTTATCTGTGTTTTATCAGTTATCTATGTATTAATTAAAATATTGTTTTTAAAGGAGGCAAAGAGGTATAGTGTTTAGTTAGCGTAGGTTGCAGCTTCTTCCATCTTCAACAGTGCAGCTTTTTCCCAGCGTTTACTAACAAGTACGTGATGATAATTGTATGTCTTTTCGCCCATGCTCGGAACATCAATAGTGGACAGAAGTTCTTCTAGATTATAGTAACCACATCCAATGCTCATTATACCCTCGACAGCAGCTGTATTAATATCCATATCATTTTGGATTTTATTTTATAACTATAAAATCGTTAAATATCTAAGTGCAAAATGGGTAATCGTAAGAATCGGAATCTCGTCCAAAATAAACGCAAACAGAATAAGCACTGGAATAATTTGTGAAAATTTTATTATTTAGTAATTAAATTTATATTCCATAATATTATAGAGCGGTATTAAAATGTTATACACTACAAAAGTACAAATTCAGATGTTAGACCCTATAATATAAAATGCAATACTTAGCGATATAGAGAGCGTGCTAGACAAATAGAGAAGTTCTACATAATGGAGCTGTAAGATTTTTATCATTGATATCCAATATTTAAGATTAGCAAACTCTCATACAGAGTTCAGCATCACCAAATTGTTACGAAATACAATGCATAGAATGCATATTTAATTATGTTAGTCATACTTACTCATTTTACGTGTTATCTTATTTTATATTTAGGTAACCTCAATGGTGATGACATCCCTCTAGCTCAAGTTTTACATTTGTGTAGTTCTTGGATAATACTAGTTATTGTGGATATCTTTATTTCTTTTGGGAAGTTTATATTTCCAACAAAAGATTATTTTAATATTTTTAATTATGGGAAAGCGAAAAGGTCAAAAGACACAACTGTTTCTTAGTGCTAAGCGCAAAAAGTGTCAAAATTTGCAAAACTATAACAGGTAATATAAATGAAATTCCATTTCACACAAATATTTAGTAATTCGCGTTTATTATACGAAGGTGCAGAAAAACCGACTTACTATATGCATCAAAAGCCAGTAAAGCTTCTCATTTATTACCAGCAAGCAATCAGGAGTGGTAAGTAAGCTTCAATTCAATGACTTCATTCCTATAAGTAGATATTATTATACGTATATATTGGACGCCATTTTCCAATATCTTCATACGATGTGTCCCCGGATAAAGAAATATTGAAGAGTCAGCTTTGCCTTCATATATATCTATGAAAAATCAAGAAATAGAACAGGACGTACATTTAATAGCTAATGAGTGAGTTGTGATAAGAAACACATATTGAAGAAATTTAATAAAGATTGATAATTCTGCTGAATTTTAGGAGTAACGATACATCATCTACTACAATGGTAGAAGTTTTAACAAATACACCACAAAAATTTCCAAACACTCAATTCAAATAAATGAGCGCGGTGCACTTTACTACGAAACCTTCAATTTGTCGGTGAACGTAAAAACGGTTTAAATTCGATCTTCCAGGTGCACTGTAATATGTGCAATGCTAATTATAAGATTTCTACCAATCAAAAATTTCATAACGATACTGATATAGATATTAATACAGCTGCTGTCGAGGGTATAATGAGCATTGGATGTGGTTACTATAATCTAGAAGAACTTCTGTCCACTATTGATGTTCCGAGCATGAGCGAAAAGACATACAATTATCATCACGTACTTGTTAGTAAAGGCTGGGAAAAAGCTGCACTGTTGAAGATGGAAGAAGCTGCAAGAAAGGAAGCAGACTTTGCCAGAGAGCGGGGTCCCGTAGACAAAAATGGAATTCCTTGCATTACGGTTGTTGCAGATGGGTTGGTTCAAGCGTAGCTATCGTACAAATTACAATGCACTTTCTGTTTGGTGAAGTATTATACCTTAGAGTGAAAAACAAATATTATAGTATCTGCATAAGTGCAGAACGTAATAATGAAACTCCTAAAACACATGTTTGCTTCAGAAATTTTACTGGCTCGTCAACCAGTATGGAATCTACCATACTATTTGAAGGTTTCAAACACAGTTTGTCTATACAGGGTTAGTCATATGAAGTGTCCCATAGAAAAACGGTCAGAAAATGTGGTGTGAAATACTTTTTTTATTGATAAAAGCACAAAAATGTTGGAAAATAATCAGGAATTCAGAATCGAGCTACTTTGGCTCGATGTGGCCACCTTTCGCATGGATTATTGCCTTGAGACGGCCGGGGAATGACTCACAGGCTGCCCGAATGTGCTCTAGTGGTATTTTGGCCCATTCACGTTTGAGTGATTGTTTCAGAGCATCCATACTGGCGTGTTTTTTTGCGCGCACTTTGCTCTCGAGGATGGACCAGATGGAATAGTCCATAGGATTTGCGTCTGGCGAATTCGAGATCCATTGTGTGGAAGAAATGAACCTTGGAACGTTGGTTTTCAGCCATTCTTGGTTCACACGAGCTTTATGAGCCGGTGCTGAGTCTTGTTGGAATGTCCAATCCGCATGACCGAATTGTTTACGTGCCCACGGCTTCAGAGCAGCTTCCAGAACACTTTCCCGATAATAAGTCGCATTGACCTTGACACCAGGCTCGATGAAAACGAGTGGAGAGCGCCCAGTAGCTGTTACAGCTGCCCAGACCATTATTTGCGATGGGTAATTGCTTCGGGTCACCAATCGATGTTTCAAATTTTCGTACGTGCGCTCTGTCAAGTAAACACGATCATTTTGGGTGTTTACGAATTGTTCGATTGGGAAATTTTTCTCATCAGAGAACACAATGTTCGGAAATTCGCCACTCGCGGCCAAGCGAAGCAACTCCTTAGCTCTTTCGAATCGAACTTTCTTCTGGTTCGGTGTAAGATCATGCGCTTTTTGTTTCTTGTAGGCCTTAACTTGGAGCTCATTTTGTAGTATGCGACGAATGGATGATTGTGATATATTCAGTTCTTTTGCCATTTGATTACCACTACGTCGTGGATTTCGCTCAAGCCGCTTCTTCACCTTTCGAACCATTTCTGGTGATGTTGCTGTTTTTTTTTCGGTCCACCTCCATAGCGTTTTACAACGCTGCCAGTTTCATTGTAACGATTTATGGTGCGATACACAAACTTCCTATTCACTTTGATGTGTTCGAGCTCACGCACAATAGCTGATTGGGATTTTCCAGCCAAATATAGAGCAATCACACTATTTCGTTTGAATTCCATTACGAATAACTTTTTTTCTATTTGACCGATACGCAAATGCTTCTGGTGGCTTGTAAACAATGTATTGAGCTGTTATCGGAACAATTTTGGCGCAGCTGTCATGAACGGTTTGACAGCTGTGAATTGCCAATAGATGGGGACACTTCATATGACTAACCCTGTATATGATGGTACCAAATATACCAAACTGATAGCTGATGGAGACAGCAGCACTTACAAGAGAATAGTGGAGGCAAAACCGTATGATGACATGACAGTTGAGAAAATCGACTGCAGAAACCATATACTGAGGAATTTCTGTAATAAATTAAAGGCTTTATCTATAGAAAGAGGTTGTTAACCACAAGGATTTTAAGATTACGAAGAGCCGTGACTAGTGCAATTGTAAATTACACACGTGCATCTAATTGTCAGAAATTAAAAGTTACAAGCATGACCTTTACTTACTTGTACTTATAAAACATTTTTTATGTAATGTAACTAATGTATCACAAAGGTCTTATGATTTCTTATGTTATGTTAATGTAGTGTTATTTATGTATAAGCTTCAGTACCAGTTTTATGATACTTTCTAAGGTCTTATTCAACATGTATCCAATATCATTTTTTCTGTACTCTAGTTTAGTTCTACGCTATGTTATAATGACGTAACTGTATTAGAATATTTCGTTAACGTGCAAAGGAAACTAGATTACTACGCAACAAATATTTCAAGGTGCGTGATAAACCAATATTAGGATATTTCTTAGAAAACCTATCACATAGAATGAAATCGCGGATAAATTTTTATAATAAATGATTGCGGCCCTGTGTAATAACATACTCTTTATTATACAGATTTTTCATAATTAAAATAACATATTTCAAGGAGAGAATTACATCGAATTCAAAACGTCTTCCTCGATCGAATTGCAAACACGGAAAATGGTACCAAGATTTAATTAAGTTATAGTAATAATTTTCTGTTAAAATTTAATATCCGCAAATTTGTTTACAAACGCTATTAAAGTTCTAATCTAGTTAACCGCATTGAAACTCAATCTAATATTAAATTTGACAGAAATGTTAACTGGAGGGTAAACTGAAAAAGCTTTCCTGTAACCACAGAGAAAATTTCATTAACATCCACAAGTAGTATACAACGACTTGGTGATAATATTATTACTACGGGGAAAACAGACGGAACACTCAGCAGAACGCTAGCTCAAAAATATGCATTTAAACTTCCTCTTTATGCTTTTTTACGCCCTGTTAAGTGATTATAATGAATATTCTTAAAATACTATTTCAAAAGCAGAAATGTGATTATTTTAAAAAGGAAGTTATTACTTTTCGGATCTCAACCGTAACTTTCATTTCCATTTGCAGAAAGTAAAGAATTCAACCATGGAGTTAAATAAAAAAGTACTTTTGAACATGCTTTCTTCGAGACGTTTGCATTTATATTTGATGAATTCAGCGTTAAAAGAGATTCTTTACAGTTGTTGATAACTAACCCATTCTAAATAATTTATCTTAATGGTGTGAAATATACCAAAAGTAATAATTAAGTGACAAGTAGCTACAAAGAATAGTGGAAACTGTTTAAAATTATGAGTATCACTAGTTGTTATAAAGTTGTTTATAAAGTAAAAACCTCCATATTTTATAAAAGTTAAAAGTACACCGGACTAGTTTACTAGTGGCCTTGAGTAAATTAGAGGTTGTATTTAAATGGAGAAGTAGATACTGCATTCTTTATCATAGACAAACATCACAATATTAACATAGATGTATTAAGGGAAATTTTTGTCGTAAGTATTTTGAGTTTAACTCACATCATACCTAATTGTATTCTTAAAGCTTAATACTTCATTGTTTAAACTTCTTAAATAGATAACAATAACTGTTATAAAATAATAAATAATTTAACTTCTTGAGCTTTTTACATAAGTATAAACGACAATTGCATTGCTAGTGTGTTTCAAAACTGTAAAACAGAGATGTCTTCAATTTAATAGTTTACCTAGTAGAAGTAATAATTACTAGGTAAACTGATATCTAAAACATTTTAATAAACGGCAAAAAGCGTACAAACTCAATAACTACTCTCTAAGTACATTGTTGATTTTACATTAAGCAAACTTCTCGATAGTTAATGCATGCGACCTCTTTTGAAACTCAATTTTTTTCTAATCTATCATCTATCATATATGCTATGACCGCAGTTACAAATAAACGTCAAGTCTGTTACAGAAACTTTTATAGAGAACGTGAGATGTATTTCAGAATATATCACCTAAGAATCTTAGAAATATGTCAGTCTGCTAGGTGCTTTTCTTAAAGGTAGTTTTAAATATTCAGTGAAATCCTTTATTGCGATACATAGTTGTTTCATTTATATTCCACGCCTACTCTTTTATTTAAATATGCCATTAACAACAGGTTATATGCACGAAGAGTTTTAGGTCTAAAAATTAGTAAGGATTTAGTTACATCAATAATAACGTAAATATTCAACAACCACACACTATATTATTTAAATAAGGCATAAGTTTGTTATAAAGACAAAAGCAGTAACAGTTGTTGAAATTGAATTGCTGGGAAAATGGAAACTGAAATGCAAAGATAATACGACTTGGCGCGAAGATCAAAATGTAAAAGCACCCCATCATGATGAATGGGATGAAGATACTAGTCTCCAGAAGTAACCAAAACCAAACTCGCAAACGCTAGAAGCATTTTCTCTTGGAAACTCTCCGCCGACTCCTACTAGCAAGAGACCAATAAAGGACTTTTTCATCTCCTGTACTTCTGGAAAGTATCTGAAATAACAGACCTATATCTTACTGACATAAACTAGCCTTTCTTTATTCTACCATAAAATTTTTTTCTCTAAATATTGGTTTACAGACAATTGTACTGATGTAAGAGTAAATGTATTCAATGTTTGCAACTTTTTTGGCTATTTGTTTAAACCTTCATAACAGTTTAATTAATACTTAAGCTCAATAGTCAGTTTATCTGGAAATCTTACGATGTCTCGCATCCTAAGAATATTTACTTTGATACAATAACGTTACCGTTAAGAAACTCAAATTATTTGTCAAGCTGGGATTCCCATCATAACACAAATCAAAAGTTTTATAGATAAACTTCTGGTTAGCGGCACAATTAATGTACCTAGTTTTACAAAATTTGGCGCAGAATAATTTTTCTGATTAGTAAGACATATTGTTCAAGGAAGTTAACTAAACCAAAGTTTATTTGGTTGTCGCCATGATTTGTAAATAAAGTTCTTTTAAGTATAGTAAGCAGGCATGAATGTTTGCACTCATTTCGCTAGTTCCCTATAGCGTGGTAAGCTGGAATATAACTCGCTATGGTTCCAGAGGAAATACAAAATGTAATTGCAATTATGTATTTGTATGTCGATTTGCATTTAGTGTATCTAGAAGCCTACGCATTTGCAAACGTCATTTAGAAAACGACATATAAGAAAAGCCTAAGAGGAAAACCTAAGAGAAAAACCTAAGAATATATGAACATGAAGTATAGTAACACAAAACTCAACTTTAAACACCGAGAAAATGAAACCATTGCAATTAGCAACAAAATAGTTAGAACCAAAGTGACAGTTGGAAATGGGCAGATAGGACAATAAACCTTAAAAAGCGTTGTTGTATATCAAACGAGCATACGAAAAAAAGAAACACAGGTGTTTCGAGTATTCTGGAACATCTCTTTTATGTGCTGCGACAAGGTAAGTTGTAATGTTATTTTAAAATTCGCACTAAATCCGCCCCTGTTTTTCAATTTCGTTCGGATATTTGTTTTCTTTACGCGCAATATTTAAATTGTTTCATTAAACGAATGTTTGTTATAATGTTATTTTAAAGAATTGATAACTTTGTGGTCTCGACTTCTGGGCTCCGTTAGACGTGCCTTTTTCTATTTTCCATTATCAGATTCCTGGAACCTTAGTCGCAAAAATTAATGGGACATCGTCTCGATTGAGCCAGGTTTAAGCTGGTAAATCTACAATGGAAATTTTCCATTGTTTCATAAGAATATTTATATTTTGACCTGTTAGGGTGTGCATCTGATTTTCGAACCCCACTCCAGTAAGTACACGTTGCGCCACAGGAGACGCAGAAAGAATAGAATTACGTTGATAGCTGTTGACTTGAACCAACGCGTGGTAATTTTCGACGTTTACCTCTACATCCCCTAATTGGATTCAAACGAAATTAAGTGAAGCGATCCTCTTAGCAAAACAAAGAGATGGGACTGGAGAAATCGTAATTTCTTCGTGTCAGAGACGCGCAATAGTCGCGGAAGAAAGTGGTTTGTTTATCAACAGCAAGGCTTATAAATTTCGTTATCGTGGGGAATGTATAACCCAAATATAATTACGCTGGTGTCCTCCAGGAAGCAGAAATTGTAGAGGGTAGAAACGCAACAATTTTGGTTCCGTTGGTGCAACGTTAAAGGGTCTGTCGAGAACAGAAACTTCCCGCCCCGTAAAGCGTCGATCTGTGTGTTTTACATCTTGGAAGCTCCGTGATCCGAATGAACTAAGTAAACTTAAAGAGCGTTTGAGACTCAAAGTGGTTTTAGCTATTTTTAAAGTTTGTGTATAAACACTTGGATTTTGTTCTTGTGCTTTTTGGTTATTGTTAACAACAGTGATTGTTCGTTGAAACCTAAGTTCCCTGGAACATTGGTGAACGTGAAATTTTGCGTCAAATACCACGTGGATTAGCTGCTGTCGTGGAAATCAGAGACCTGCATATATCACCTGGAAGGAAGATTGCCGTTATAGTAAGAAAGACCTGTTTTGTTTTGTTATTTGAGTTCTTATGATTGTTTCATTTGATAAAAGACTAGGAGAACGTGGAATTTGTGAAATATTCCATACGAAAACCTTGCTTAGGCAAGATTAGTTTCGTATTTTCTCATTAAATTATAATATTCACGATCAATATTTTTTAACTAATTTGTAACAGGAATGTTCCCAGGTAATTTTAGCTGGTGTTGGTTAAATTATTGCAACATAAATAATAACTTTTGACTATTGTTTTTTTTGTTATTAGATATAAAGTTTATTTGTTGCTATTTCAAAATTTTCTTTTTGTTTATTGTAATAACTTGTTTTTTTTTACTTTTATTTTCTTATTTGTGTATCAACTTTGTTCTCCAGTGAAGAAATTAATTCATACCCTTTATTGATATTCTTTTGTAATGTTATTTTGTTTTTTATATTCTTGTTTGTGTGTTTAGTCCATTTTTATTATTGTTTTAATAAATATAAGAAAGGTCGAATATTTACGTTTTGTGTTTTTTTTTGTAAGTGGATCTCTGGTCCAGATAAGCAGCGTTAATTTCGTTACTTTGTTCGTTTGGCTATTAAAAAGCACGGTGGTGCTTAGTCTAAATTTCGATTAAAGATCAGATACCTTTGTTCAAGAGAGAAGTAAATATCAGTCTGGTATTTCTTTCTTGGACTCTTTTTTGAAAAAGAAGGAAGTCTTCAGAGGACTTTCTTGTCAAATTTGGTTAAGATAAATCACGTGTTTATACAGTTTTTTGTTTGTGTTGAGTCTCAATTGTGAAACGTTAAAGCGAGTTTTAATAAAGCTTCCAGGAGGTAAGTTACACACAGGGTGAGGTTTCGCAAGAAGCCTGTATACAGGGTGTCGGATTCACGAGTAGTCGCGTGACCGACCATCAGAACCCTTCGATCTACGACTGCTGGCGCCCTCTTTTACGACCATCTATTAGTTTAATAAGAGTTTTGGAAAACGGTGAGCTTCTCTTTGTGAGAGATTAGCCAAGTTTGTTTGAGAATCCACCCCATCTGGGGCATGAGCTACGGGATTTAACATCTACCATTGATCTGGACGGGACTTATGCATACTTTTGAGCATCTTCCCGTTACAAAGTCCTATTACACCGCCTACATTTGTAAACACCTGAAGCACACCAAGTGGATGCCATTTCCTATTGAGCCTCAAGAAATTGTTCTTACTATATATTTCAAGTACGCAAAGAAAAATAAAGGTTTTTATTATCTACACAACTTAAATTCGTTAACTATTAGTGAAATGTTTTAAAAAGTTATAATTAAGTTCGTCTTCAGACTAGGATTGCTAGATTCTAAAAGTAATATTTTCAAGATTGTCTGATTGAACGATGACATGAATATTTTTAGATTCTTGTTAGTAAATTCTCTTATTTTCGAGAATCTAGAATCTAGATAATAATCTGTTTCAAAGACAAAGACCTAGAGATTGAAAGAAAAAAGAATAACCCATGCGGACGTGACGATATTGCAAATTCCAATTTTTCAATCTACTATACTTGCAATAATCCTATAGGTAGGTTCTGCCCTTGCTGAGGTCTGGTAAAAGTAACACAAGTAATCTTTTTTCGTTGCACGTATTTCTCTTAATTCTGTTCAGACGCAAACGTTTAAATTAAATTGACCAATTGTTGCGGAATTTGCAAGCCCAGATTTTACTTGCTCGATTAATGTAATCTTGTCTCGTAGCAGAGGCGAGTTCGATTATTTTCTCTCTATGTGTGTGTGTCCCCTGAGAATGTCCAGCCCGTGAAAACCTGATTTACTTGCAACTTGGATACAATATTGATTGTGCCTACACTAGTTGTATATTATAAGGCTTCATCAGCAAAGAGGGTATTGTAAGGAATATGAAACACTCTTTTAGGCTTTAAGTAATTCACATGCCATTTAAATTTGTTTGTAATTATTATAGCTACTTTTGTTAAAAGTACTATTACTTTAGCAATTAATTTGGCTTTCCCTCAAGGGAAGTGACCTGCGCCTCCGCTTCAACCTTTTGAGAATATTTAGAACAAGCTTGAGTCAGTCTTGTTTTTTACAAACGGATTGCTCTGTTCTTTATGTTAGAAAGACAAATTACATTACATAACCAGCCATTACGCTGCTCTACTAAAAGATTATACCATAGGGGTTGTATAAAAATGTTTCGGTATAAAACTCCTAACAAATACCATAAGTAAAATGTAAGGAAGGATTTTTATTTGACTACTAGTTCTTATAGTAATTGGAACTTCAACATTGTCTGAAAGTTTAGCCAAAAGTATATCATAATCTTCAGAAAGTAACAAACTTGTATTATAATAGTAAATTATATCAATTAATTAGAACTACTAAACAATAAAGCAAAATCAGTAAGCTTACAGAATTTTAAAGCTAAGTTAATTCGCAATTAAAAATGCTGCATTTCTTTTATAAAATGTTTTACTGAACTGAGTTATCTTTCGCTAACTCACTGTTACGTCGTTATCTCATGTAACCAGGAATGTTTAATAGAAAAATAACTGACTCCTGGAGTGAAAAGCACTCGCAATTTTAAAAGATTCAATATTGTAGTCTTTAAAGGCAAGTCTAAGTAAGAAAAATGCCTTCCAGCACTAAGGGTATACTTTGTTTGCTTTTATCTCATACACATAAACGTTGAACATTTCCAGCTGCGTTTATAGAGGGTAACCTTAAGAAAGTAATAAAAAAGACTAGCTTTAGAACCACTTTCTCCTAACCGTTATTTTTTATCACTCATTACTGTCATTACAATGAAACAAAGAAATCGGAAGATTTTTCTAAAGTGAAAAATGCTTGTTTTTTCTACATCTGTATTAATCTCGAAACCTTTTTTCATCGCCAAATGAAGTTTTGATGGAACTTGAAACTTTCCTCTTGGGTGACTTAAAGTATAAGTATTTTTCTTCGGGAAGTTTGTCATGTCAATAATCAATCAAACGGTAAAAGTTAGCCGAAAAGGATCTAAATTAATATACTATCTGTCGTTTACAGTTTTTATAAACTTTGTGTTATTAATTTTTTCGTGAACGTGATAATTTTCCCTTAGGAAGCGTTCGCATTTAATTTTTAGGACGTTGTTTTTACACATCGAAAACACCAACAGTAGCCCCGTTTATTTTTTAGGTACTCTCTTTGATAGGCAAAATTAAAATTTTTAATCGCATTCAAAGAACTTCATCAGTCCTGGAGCTATAAAATGTAAATTAAATTCAGTTGCTCATTTCATACCAAGGTTAATTTGATTGCAAGGATGTTTCATTTTGTTCTATAAATTTTAAATAACTTTAATTTTTCTCATTTTCTTATTTTATTACAATCCAAGTATCTAGAGCTTATGTAAAAAGAAAATTTTTATTTTGTCCTCCTCATACGGTACACGTAACAACGATAAATAACTCTCTTTATGTTCGAATACTTTAATTTCGGAAGTAAGCCCAAACTTTCTAATATGTTGCGCGTGTTGAAAAATGTATAAAGCATCTAGTCACGTAATTTTATTGGTAATCCCCTTATGAAACTTCTATTTCCTTTATTAATTGCTTTTGTATAACAAAAAATCAATACTTATGTTGTACCTGTTTAAAATATTCCAAAATCTCATTTTGTACAATATTTCAAAACATTCTCAAACGAAAATGCTTCATTTTAACTTCAACAATCTTTCTTTTACTTAAAAAGATATAAGAATAACGTTACCCTTAACAAGAAAGGCGTCTTCAATTCATATCTTGGTAAGCTTCCATTCAATATTGTAAAAAACCTCCCAACAAGTTTTATAGGAAAAAAGAGAATTACTAAAGGAGTAGGCGGAAACTCTAAACCATCCATTAAAAGATTATATGTGCCTTATGTAATGTTTCTTACGAAAGAAAAGGGAAAGAGTTTTTATCCACCAAACGATGGATCCCGAAAATTGAAAACCTATATCAAGTTAAAAAGATACAGCTCCCGATTTAATGTTAAAATTTATAACTGTCGAATTTTAAACCTTTGAATTTAGATATTTCTTAAACAAAAATCTTTTCTAAATATAACATTTTATGTTATGCACATATAATAATATTTGAATATTTCAAAAGAGAATAAAAAATAAAAATATTCTCCGTTTGGGTTGTATCGTACATACTAATATATCTACCACAAGTTGAAATATAACAGTAACGTGATATACAATCACGTTTGTATAATGAACCTTTCAAGAAGTTTCTTTTGCGTATTTCAGTAGACCTTCTTTGGAATTATTATATTTTTTCTCATACCCCTATTTGCCAGAACCTTTTAAAACATTTGTGTCTATTTTATTTTTCTATTTTCAAGCTTGTATAAAAGGTTCTTTTCACGATATTCTTTACTTAAGAATTTTTCAGTCTACAATAATTCTTATTGTTTGCCTTCTAAAAACGTGTGCTTACAAGTAAACTGTAAAAATTGCCAATTTAGGCATTGCATTGAATTAATCACTGGTTTCCTTTAAATTAATCTTTGTGTATTTCGCTACGCCTTTGCTCAAATGCTTATAGTAAATATTTTCCTTGATGTCGAGCATATCTTTCGTAAAACCTTCTGTCATTTGGTTTAGAATCTTAGATCTCTTACTTGCTGTAAGACTTCTTAATCTAGGAAACTCAGATCCAATGAATAAAGTACATAGTTATCCAATTTATACCATTAAACCGTTGATAAAAATCTTGCCAACAGAATTCATATTATTTTTTTAAACGACACGGTATTATAGTACAATAATTTATAGTTTAACATCCGTTCTCGTCATTTTTCCCTTGGATTATTCTGATACTTTCCCGCAGCGCATTGCATTTGAAAAACTCGAAAATGCTGGTTCCCATAGTTTCAGAAAACAGTTTGTTTATTAATTTATTGTTTTCCAACAAATAATCTGACATGAAATATCTTTCTCTTAGGCTCTCTTGTCAATAGATGGTACTCGAAAGTTTTATTTTTGAGAGAAGTTGGACATAATGAATTTTAATAATAGCGTGGTTCTGATGTATTCATCTCTGGAATGATCTTCACAGACTTTGCGCGACCCACTCTAATCAACATCAATATATGCAATCTCTTTTCTCGTAACATATTCTCTCAGTTAAATCAGAAGTTTTTTTAACGAACACTGCTAGTTAATTGTTTCTACTAGCAACACATTAAAGCTACACTGTGAGAAAAATTATTTGTTCCCGGCCAAACAACAAGCTTAGAATTTTGAAAAACTTACGGATGTTCTAAAAGTAAGGTAAACTGTCATAAGCATTCAAAACAAGTCAGCAGCTGGTTTAGATGATATCCTTATTAAAGTTATACGAGGGTGG
This sequence comes from Ignelater luminosus, assembly GCA_011009095.1. Lineage (NCBI taxonomy): Eukaryota > Metazoa > Arthropoda > Insecta > Coleoptera > Elateridae > Ignelater > Ignelater luminosus. Next base: position 71,183 of record VTPC01089974.1, read on the forward strand.
TCTGAAAAGTTTCCGACCTAACAAAGATACAAGACATTTTTTCTGAAAACTTTTTTTTTATTTTTCAACATAGTCTCCTTGTAACTCTACACACTTCTCCCAGCGATGCTCCCATCTCTGTAACCCGTCCAAATAGTACTCGACATTTTTCTCTGCAAAATAATTGTTCACGAAGGTGATTGCCTCTTCATTTGACGAAAATCTTTGTCCTCCGAGAGCAATTTTTAGATGAGGGAACAAAAAGAAGTCGCTTGGGGCTAGATCTGGTGAGTAAGGCGGATGGTCAAGCAGTCCAAACCGTAATTCGTGGATTTTCGCCATGGCAACCGCTGAGGTGTGAGACGGTGCGTTGTCTTGGTGAAACAGGATTTTCTTTTTCTGCAAATGTGGCGGTTTTTTCGCAAGTTCTGCCTTCAGCTTGTCAGGTGATGATGCATAGTATGCTCCTGTAATGGTTTTTCCTTTTTGAAGATAATCGATTAAAATAACTCCATGACTATCCCAAAAAACAGTCGCCAGCACTTTCCCAGCCGAAAAAACAGTTTTTGCTTTTTTTGGAGCCGGTTCCCCCTTTGCAGTCCACTGTTTGGACTGTATTTTTGTTTCGGGCGTATAATGGTGTATCCAAGTTTCATCTACAGTAATTAATCGGCGCCAAAACTCGGATTTATTTTGCCTAAACTGCGCCAAAAGAGCGTTGGAAATATTCATTCGAACACGTTTTTGGTCTAACGTGAGCAAACGCGGCACCCAACGCGCGGACAGCTTTCTCATGCCTAAATGTTGATTTAATATGTGACAAACACGTTTTTTTGACATGTTCATAACCTCTGCTATCTCTCTCACTTTAATTCGGCGGTCGTCTAGTACCATTTGGTGAACTTTGGCGATGTTTTCGTCGGTAGTTGCAGTTTTTGGACGTCCCGAACGTTCATCGTCTCCCAAGCTCTTACGGCCACGTTTAAATTCAGCAGCCCAAAATTTCACTGTGGTAAATGATGGTGCAGAGTCCCCATACACAGAATCCAATTCATCTTTTATTTGTAAAGGCGTATTGCCTTTCAAAAACAAATATTTAATGACAGCTCGATACTCGATTTTGTCCATTTTCACAAAAAAACTCACATCAACTCACTCAAACGACTGTTACATAAAAACTGTGCGTCCAAAATGGCTGAAAGTTTGGTGAGTAACTGTCAACAGATGAACAACAAAATTCAGTAGCTTTTATTTACGAGTGCTGCCATCTTCACGTTGAGGTCGGAAACTTTTCAGACCACCCTCGTACAGAGTTTCACAGACGAAGTCCTGAAAATTTTTGTTTTGCTCATTAGTGAGAGCTTTCCGAAAAGATATTTTCCGTCGAAATTAAAAACTGCTGTCGTTACGCCTATCATTAAAACCGGTGATTGTAAGTCGCCTTCTAATTATAGACCTATGTCGTTGCTTTCTTCATAGTCTGAAATTATTGGAAAATTAATATAACCAAGATTATTGAGTTTTCTTACAAAATTCAAAATCCTATCAAATCGGCAGTTTCGGTATTTTCTCTCTGGTTCATGATATTTATGAAAATCTAAACAGTACGGCACATTCTGCAGTTATATTTTGTGACATATCAAAAGCATTTGATTAACTACGTTAATCACAAGATTTTATTTGAGAAACTGGAATCGATTGGCATTCGTAGTATTGCTTTAAAATGGTTTAAATCGTATCTTTTCGAAAAAAATGAACTAGCTAATGTAAATAGGGTCAAATCAAATTCTAGAATCATAAAGAGCGGTGTTCCTCAAGGATCTGTTTTCGGGCCCATTCTGTTTTTAATTTACATAAACGATTTTACTAATCTCAGTATTTCGGGCTGTGTTGTTTTGTTTGCTGATGATGCAAGCTTTGTCTAGAAACATGAAAACATTCGAACATTACATGCTATTATTTCACCTGACGTTAATACTACAGAAAATTAGTACGAATCAAATAAACTTTGCTTTAATGTAACAAAAACTTATGGTTTTCACTGGAGATCTAGATTCTTTATTTTAATGTAATAACGAAATTGCTCAATAAAAATTGTACACAATGAATTAGATTCTACCATTGCTAGGCCGGTATATTCTTCTCTTCTTGAATCACACCTTGCTTATGCTCTTCCCATTTGGAGTACATGCCCATTAACTAACCTTTCAGAAATTTTTGTCTTGAATTCATTCATATACATACTCGTATTTAAAAACTGTTGTTTCGAAGCATAAACATTAATAAAGACCATTTGGTCTTAACTATCCTTAAACTTGCACATTGAAAATAACCTGATATGTTAGCCCTGAAAATACAAATTTAAAATTCAAATTCAATGATTTTCAATTTAAATTGGGATTTTCTATCTTTTCTATTTTTTTCGTTAATAAAATGTATTAAGATAATTTTGCAGACATGAACTTTTAAGGGTATTTTTCCAAAGGACTGATGATTATTATCAAATCTACCGTGACATCGGCGTTTTTATCTCTTTTCACTTATGAGCCTCTTGACATAATGACAATGCATATGTGATCAAATCACTTATTTATGTAATTTATTTTTACGATTTTTATCTTTGAACAGATAAATTAAACCTACATACTTATTCTAGTTTTCAATTTGTCAAACCAATATATTATTAATTAAAATCATCAATATGAGCGATATGTATGTATGTATTTTGAAAGAATATCGGAGCGTATTCTTTTACAACTAAAAATAAATTTTGGCAAGATGTTTCGATCAGCGAAATTTGTATAAGAAAACTTTTAACTGTGTGGTTTAAAAGGGAGCCCGCAATAAATATATCAGCCACAAAACAAACAACACAGGAGCAAACTAACAGTGATCTACTAGAGCGGATAAGAAATTTAAAGTCTAGACGTGTGAAGATGTGGATCTGGAAATACTTTTCATTCCCCAATCAAACGACAACACTAAGATCAATCACGACCAGAAGATTTTGCTATCCTCGAGCTTCAATTAACTCTAAACGCTTACGTCCCAGTCGACAATTAAGAGGAGGCAACAAACCTACTGATTCTTTGCACAGTTTGCCAAAAGCTATACCAGCGTCTTTACAATCACTTTTGGCAATGTGAAGATATCAGCAAACATGGTATGTTAAACACTAATTGATTGAAAAGGAGATCGCTTTTAAAATCCGAAAAAAATCTAATCCTTTCAAAAATAGTGCCATAATAATTTTACGTTCTTCATATTATAAGATTCATTGCTTTCTCTTAGTATTTAGACAGTAGCCTTTACAGTTTTTTAACTTTTCTTATAGTCACGAGATTGCAACTTGAATAAGAAGCTGAAAAGACGAATACATTACAAAACATTAAGTCAGCTAATTATTAAGTTTTGTCATGAAAGTACAATTTCACCTTTTTTTGGCCCAAACGGATTAGAGAACAAAACAGACCTTTGACAGTATCAACATCATTCTAAACAAGTTTGGTTTGGAAAAACAAACAAACGACTCCTGGGATGGAAAATTAAAAAAAACCGATAAGAATCCAAAAAAATCTTATCTTTCAAGTCACAAGTGGAGAAATTAGGTCTAATTGGCTTGAATAACAATAAAACTAATTAATACACATAAATACACATAAATCCAGTCAATATTTAGGTAAGGAAGACATACGATATAAATACAGAAACCAGTTTTGTGGGGTTATTTCGGCTTAGCATTTTAAATCAAAAGACTATGCAATAACCCAATAATTCTTGATTTCATTCACCACTATTAGAAAAACAAAGAAAGTATTCCACACCTTTACCAAGCGAAACAGTTTTTAATTCTTGATCCCTCGTTGGATAAGGAACATTCAGTTAACCCTGTTAAAATAATTTAATAATAATAAACAAGCCACTAGCGATTCTGTTTTTTTATATATGTTACGCCGAATTTACGGAAATGCTTAATGCATGTAAACGGCAAATTTTTGCCTATTTCACGAAATAAGCGCCGTGTTTGAAGATTACGTGAATTGAGCAAATTTAATAGATATAGCTGCATATTTCATGAAATACGCAAACTAATGATTTGATATGTACCAAAAAATAAAAGAGTTATAGAACGAGATTTATTAGGATCTAAAAAGAAGATATATAAACTCGAAAAACAAAGTACATAAAGTTTATAAAGATCACAAACTTAAAAAAATAACATGAAACCTGAAAAAAACATAAACTTTAAAATGGAAATAAATAAATGTGTAACGTTGTAACTAGATATATTTGATTTATTCGTGATTATTGCATGATTTACCAGCATGACATGCTGAATTGCACAAATACTTATTTTTAACACATTTGCATTTTTTTTGTATTGCATTTCTGTGTACAATTGCACCTTTGATAGCCTTGTCCGATACCTACAGAATCCATTCGAACGAAAGTTCTTATTTTGGATTCAATGTTAGGCACGTCACCGACTTAAATTTTGTTGAATCTGGTCGATTTTAAACAATTTCTCTCCATCCACGTACTAATAATCCCATGCTTGGTTCCTACTTTAAATTTATCTTCATTTTCTTCTAGAATTACTCCAATAATAGATTTGGTGGATCTCCTCTTCCCCTATCGAACTCGCTTATGCCTATAGTTAAAGAATAATGAAGAAGAAGAAATACCAAAAATTATCCCTTACCTATTAATACATTATCACCAATCGCTAATGATCCCAATGTTTTGTTGGTCCTTTCCATCATTTTATTCGCTTGTCTTAATATATTAAGATGAGCGGTTTTTCTTAGCTTTAGAGCCGGATAATCCTTCTCGTGTTCACTTTTGTGCCAATATGATCAGCTAGATCATCTTTATCTGGATGTTCTGCATTAGCAACAGGTACATTTTCTTTATCAATATGACCAGATAAATCGTTTTTACCTAGCTCACTAATGCCTATAATAAATAAAACGCAAATAAATAACTAGCGCAAAGAAAATAACAAAATTACTTTCTGACACGCTTTCATCTACCATAAGTGTTTGTGGTAGAGAATCTAAACATGAAATAGGATTTTCATGAACATCTCCGGCTATTATTATTTCTGCTTGCTCTATAAGAGATTCAAAATTGTATGATGCGTCACCAACTAAGGATTCGTCTGCAATATTATCTGTCTGCAGTAATCTTTCCATGTCTTCCTCTAATATTCCATTAGATATCGCTCTCAAAAACTCTTCTGGCACTTTAGAGAGTAATCGATGCTTTGGAATTTGCCCAAACATAGATTTATAAGGCTGCATTTTAATGGCTTCGTGATAGCTCGTGTTTATTGCCCACTAAACATATTTTAAGCCTGTAGACCACGATGAAGTCTTGTTATCACGCATTCATGCAACTAATGAATCTTTTACACTGGCATTACTTCTTTCCTTGGCTTTGAGGATGTCTAGGTCTGCCATTTACAAGGACCAAGTCTTGCCAAAGAACTGCTAATTCTTTTATGATATTTGCAGTAAATTCTCTAACATTATCAGCACATGAGGTGCCCCAAAATCAGAAAAGATGTTGAATAACTCTTCTGCCACTTCATCTGCTCGCTTAGAAGTCAAAGGTCGCAATAAACTGAATTTCGTTAAATGTTCTTATAATGCAGTATATACCTGTATGGACCGTCAGGTAAACTTTGGAAATCAATTAAATCCATTTGTGCTCTTTGGTTCAAATCCTGGCTAATTATTGGACGAACTACAATACCAGCTTGTGTAATTTTCTTACTTTTCTCTGTACAACGTTCGCACTGCTCTATATACCTTTTAATCACAGACATCGGAATATTTGCATAATGTTCTGCCACTTTTTTATACGTCTTCTTTTTCTCCCTTATGACCACAAGCTACGTGCAAATCTCGAATAACGTTAATTGCGTGATTCTTAGTTGTCATAATCCTGTTATCTTTAATATGGCTTACTTTTGTTACTCCTCCTAGGTTTGTTAAATTAAACGAACTTCTAATGTGATAAAATTGACGATTTTTATTAATATTGGATTGTTTCTCATGTATTGCCTTTAAAATCTGCATTACTTCATTTTCATAATCTTTAGTCCATAACAGAGTTTTCTTATTATCTATTATTGCTATTTCAGCCATATTATATATTTCTTAAAACAAAACAGAACAAAAACACACTATCAACGTTTACCTCAGCGCACTAAAACATGACTAAAAAACAAACATAACCTTTAATTCTGGGTTAGGCTCAATACGCGTAAAAAGCAAAGAATTACTTGCCGAATTCATGTAATAAGCAATATTTTGTATATTTTCACGGAATAAGCAAGGACATTACCGATTTCATGAACTAGGCCAAATATTGCGCAATACGTGTATTAGGCATTTCCGTAAATTCGGCGTAACATATATATAATCTGCATGTTTTAGAGAAGAATAGATCGTAAATTGAAAAAAGGCAGTATCGTATTTAATAGAATTTCCCAGCTTTGCCTGTCATTGGTCTGACAACATGAGGAAGCAAATAAGTACCTTATTTCATCTAGAATCATGGGGAGTTGTTGGTACATAAAATTTTTTAATTAATCAGAGGCATTTATATAAAAGATCTCTCCATTCATGAAATAAATGTTTTCATAATATAAAAAGATAAAATGAATTTTTATTGTGGTTTCTTACGTATATCAAAACTTAAATTAATTAGTAAATATTTATGTTAATAACCCTGTCGCAGACACAGATACACAACTAAAAAATTATGCAAAAAAGGCAAAGAGGAATCAGTTTCAAAATAATATTTTATCTTTCTTTTATACAAAATCAAAACTAGAAAGCAATGAAACGTGACCTATTTTTTCTGATGCAGAACGGTTCCAAACATGTTTTTATTTCGTTTTGAAATGCCAGCACACATATATATCTGAAAATTAATTACAAAAGTTGTTTATGTTAGGCACTGTAGAAGGTGAGATATAGCACGCTAGTAAACAGTGTGAAAATATCTTTTATAGATTTTTGATGTGAGCAATGACATGCAAATATCAATATCCCACCACGTACCACGTTTCCTGTTGTTTATGTATTCCATATCCTACAGCGGTAAATGTGCAGCTTAAAGCGATACATACAATCCTGAAACTTTTACGTTCAGAAACTCATAACATACTGGAATACAAAGCAAACAAAAAGTTACGTAAAACGTGGAAATATTTCTTTGAAAGTTTTAAAAAATTTTGTTTCTGGCAGCTATTTATTTGAACAGACAAGTGCAATATATTACTTTGTTTTGTGACAACGAGTTTCTTAAATTCTAATATTTGCGAATAAATACGAAAAATTCAAATTTTTGAAAATTTAGCTTTCTAAATCTTAGATTTCTTTGTAGCTATTAAGATTTTATGTTTTAATAGATAGCAAATTTATACAAGGTGTAAATAAATCACACCGACAAATCGATGACTAGACAAGTATCTTTTCAAATACATGGAATCTACAGTTAGTCGATCGTCTTGTTAGCTACGGAACTAGCAGCCTTTAAAGTTGCAAACAGACATATTAACCTTCGGATGTATTGTGGTGATTTATCAATATGTTAATCAATGTTATTTAAAAAAAGTTGCAGAGAGCCTTTCGAGTGTTTTCAAATTATTTCTAATTATACGGGGTGTATTCTACTTCTGAGACAAGTGGAGTCATAACCCATAAGTTTTTTTTCTTTCGACGTTACGTGTCTCAACTATAGGGTTACACTCTGCATAATTAGAAGTAGTTTGTAACCTCAGTCACTAAGTTTGTGTTTTGTAAATCTAATTCCAAAACAAGTATGCATAACATAGATTTGAAGTGAGTGCATAGCAGGCTGCACAAAACCAGACTTGCACCTACCACCCTTAGACATATTGTAACCGTAATTTTATTAAATTGTAATTAAGAAAAACAATCGTAGTAATAAACAAAAAAGCTGGGGTATCATTTTGTTGAGTGTCAGAACAAACAGCGAATTTCATTAGAGAATTCTGGAGCATTACGGGTGTTTAGATAAACAATAATCAATAATATTAAATTTGGCCGCTGCATCACAAAGCAGATATATGCAAATCAGATTAGATCTATTAGCAATTTGTAATCATGTCTATTCGGAATTAATGCATATCTTGCATTTATAGATCTTGCGACCAAAACCAACACCAGTATTGAGAACAGTCACAACTATAACGATCAAACCCTCAACCAAATCTGCCGCAATCGCTGTTAGTATCTGCTCAACATAGTGCAAAAATCATCTCATCAACAGGATCAAGAGCATCAGATTTTGGGTACCACTGTATAAATAACACAGGTGGAATCCATTTTATATTTCGCGTCTCTTCACCGGGGCGCAATAATACAGCTGCCGTCCTATTTAGAAGCTCTAATTTTTTTGATCAAAACAACTTAAAATTGAAACTCATTGAATGTACATTATTTATTATATCTTTCATTGGAGTTTAAACTAAAACTTAAAACAAACTCTGTGAACTGAGGGCTAGTACTAGCCTAAATGCGTTTCCTTCCTACATTTTATTTTGATTTGCATTACAAAATTCATAAATACCGCTTAAAATTATAACATTAAGATTACTTAGCTAGGGAATCTTTATTCCTAATAAATGAGTTTCCATTAAGTTGTTAGTTACTTATTAACGACATTTAAACCTTTGTTTCCTAATTTTCAAAGGTATCAAAAAATCTTACAGTTAAATTAGGTGGTGCTTAACCAAAGACAGGTAAGCAAGTACAATTACCCGACACCTGAGCTCTCCGAAATATTGACGACCGTTCGCTACATAGTCTCACAATTTTGCTGACCTCATTAAAATAAAGCTTAATGAGAACATAAGAAAATAAAAGGATAAAAAAGTGGTTATAATATCTACAACTAGGATCTGTAAATAGAAAGACAATTGGCTGCTCATTAGTTTGTATTAGGCAGCTCAGTGTTTACAAATACAGGGCTTCAGCCCAAAAAACAGTAGATCGATAAGGTGACATCCGATATTCCGAAAATCATTCTAGAAAAGGTTTCTGATAATTTTAATCCACTAAGCACTGGGCTATGAATTAGAAGGGCTAACTAGTGCTGGAAATAGCACAGGTACGGACTAGAATATTTAAGATCAAACCAATATAAATAGAATTGAATATTTAAAAAAAATGCTTGCATGAATGTACAGTAACAATATAGACTAATAGCAAAAAAAGTGCACCTTGGGCATAGCTCTAAACAGCCATTTCTATTATCTAGCAGAAGCATTTCACAATATCGTAATATTACACCAAAATTGATATAGTTAGTTCATACTAAAAATCCAAAAACTTTTTATAGATCTTAAAAGCAAAATTGCAAATATGTAACATTTTTAATCGCTGTGTATTTTCATAATTATTATTGTACTTTTAAAAACTGGTAATTAAAGTTCATCTTTGTAAAACTGTAAGTAGACTAACTTTGCTAAATTATATCCGTGCGTCTCCAAAAGTTACTGTAGAAATAGCACGTAAATAAGTTTATAACGTCGAAGTTAGTGAGTTTAGACCATCAGTCTCATTAATACCTTTTTGAACTAAGCAACAAATGAGAAGAAAAAAGTTATTAGAATACAGAAGATATTTTACTTAATTTTAAAACGTTGCACAGTGGCTCATTTCACGGAAAAGGCGGACAAAAATAAAAAAAGATTTGGATTAAGATAATAATTGGTATTTAAGGGTTTTGAGGGTCGCTGATTATCAATTTGATATTATTTTTCCAAAATCCAAAATGGCGGACTTTTTTAATGAAAGAATTCATTCATTCGGTAAAAATAAATTCATAAGGTTTTGAAGGTTATTAATTTTGAAAATAAGTAATATTCGCTGTTTTTAAAATTAATTTGAGAAAATAATGCATTGCAATTTATTATATAATAAATCGTTAACTATTCCTAATCGCTAGAATAAGTACAACCAGCTGTTGTGTCAGAGCTAACGTCAGAGTCGTCTGAAGATTCAGCTATTGCGTGTGAATATGGAGTTAACAATAAATGTAGAGCCTTGGATGACAATGCTTTATATTTGTTTGGTGGTCTTAACCGCAAATTAGAAATTAGCGGATCTGATGACACAAGCAACCAATGCACAACATCTGTCGTGGTACTTTCCCTACAGCATTTTCGCCAATATCTTTCTCGGTATTTCTTGATGTCTTTGTTTCGCGATTCTTGAGCTTTCTCGGACAGTTGCCCAATTGGCAGGGGTGCCCATTCAACAATGAGGGGATCATGAATCAGTATTTCATGAATTGACGTAGGCATACAATACCATTGAAAACTTTCCACTAATATGTTCGCAGTATTCAGGCAATAATGTTTAAGAAGATCTACATTAACACCGAAACCGCATGAGAGAACTTACACTATAATGTGAACGCGATAAAGTAACTTGATGTTCAAACCTAAAATTTTGGCTGACACAGATGAGTTTTCAAAAAACCGCCTAGCCGTATTACTATCATTGCTGGTCCCAAATCTCCCCTCTTTTGGAGAATCAACAAAGAGTCCAAGTCGCATTTTGAAATCCTTTTGTATTGCCTGTTTCCGCCAGCCATTTTTTCGTACTCAGTTTATATCCTACGTGTAAAAAGTATTCCATAAAATGTATCTAAGCATGTGAAGTAGTTAAACCAAACTGAACATTTTTCTCATCTACTGGTAATGACATAACCTCATCATGTTTGTTAAATTGTTCAGATGTGGCTTGACATGTTAGATTTTGTCATTGTTACTATTTACATTGTCCGGCCAACTGCACCGGAAATCAACGGTATTTGCTGAAAAAAGTAATAAATAGTTAAAAAAAAAAGTAATAAATTTAATCATTGAAAACTGACATTTAGCCAAACAGTTGGTTTCAATTTACAATTACACAATGAAACCAACTTAACTGTCCCGATTCTACCGCGCGTCTCTTGGCTAGCCGTGCGTCGCATCGGGCGCCTCGTGGCAGAAGATCTAGCAAAAAATCAAAACACTACACCATAAACTTCACCTTAAAATAATGTAGACCATCAAACTCGATCAAACTCACAACTATTTTTCTAATTTTCAAAAATATTAATGCTTAAAAATCAATAAAGAGTTACGTTTGACATCACTGTTTATACTCCGGAAAAACATAAAATTGTATTAAACAACTAATGGAAAACATTTTAGATACCTTCGACAACACTCTCCATTAATTTGGAGTGCAAAAAGTCACTGGAACTAAAATTAATAACACTTTAAACATCGCCTAAATTTACGCTAGGAACGCGTGGCGAGAGCGTCGCACAGATGAGTCACTTTGACCACGCTCACACTTTATGTTTGCAGGCCCAACTGATCGTCTTTCCACAAGGATGTGCAGTTCTGCCTCCTTTATCAAATTTCGGGGTACTAAACATGAAACTGAGAAATTCAGTTTTTCAATTTTTGTCCGCCTTTTTCGGGGAATGGGCCACTGTGCGCTGATGTAATTTCCAGCGACACCGAAAGTTGAGTAAATGATCAGATAATAAATTTGATGGTGAAGTTGTACTAATCATTTTTTCGTATCTCTTCAAACAACAAAGACTTACCCTGTACGTTAAGATGTGACAAAAGTTTATTTGTTTAGAAATACATAATTATGTACAGTAGACTACCATGTTGCGAAATATGATGCATTGTGTTCTATTTAATATGCATCCTTTGATCAGTAAACAAATTTGTTACAAATAAATTCTGCCATGTTCCAAACAAATATTTGGAATAAATCCAAAAGTTCAAAATGAAATTAAATAATATTTAGCTAGTGGCAAAGAATTTTTGTTATACAGGACAATTGAAAAGTGTATCAATAACTTCTAAACTGAGAGTAATTCAACAAAATGTCAGTAACAAAAACTGTTTATTCCATTATAAAAAATCTATCCTAGAAATTTGTCGGTGTTGTTTTGAAACACCCTGCATTCAAGAACACTAAAGGATTAGAGTTCGTCACCGGAATTCTAAACGGGAAAGTTACATAGTTATGTTTGCAAATGTTGTTTATAAATTAAAGGTCTGAGCACAAATTATACTGTTGTAGTATGCGAATAATAGAAACAGTAATACAAAGTTGGAATAGAAGCATTAAAGGACTTCAAAAAAGATTAATTACGTATGTGCGTTTAAGAAAGCTCATTTATAGAGCTTATGTTCCTTTTCTATCAAGAAAAAATTTTAATAAAAAATATAATACACGCATACCTACCAGTATTTTATTTACGTTTTTATTTCATTTCCAACCTCACATAAAACCAAGCTCGATCGTGTAAAGATTTTTAACCACTCAATGTAATACTCAAGGGTAACTGAAATCGTTGTTGCAACATACGTATACCTTAATGTTCTGTTCGGTGACCCGGATTATTTGTCCGAGAATCCTTAGGGAATACAAATATGTCAAGAATAATCACGGCTTAACCATTTGTGAAAAGCATCTCTTGGGATTTCCACGTATTGCTGTTAACTGAGAACTTTTCGATGATAAGCTATTGTTTCAAAAATCTCTTAACAAATAAATGTGTTTGCTAGGTGTAAATGATGCAAAGAATTTCTGTTTGTTATTCCGTCATACTATAATACACAAGTCTTTTTGTTTTCTTGGTATATTGTTTCCAGCATTTATTATATGGAATGGAATTGTTTTGACAGCTGTCGCCTCTGAGGAATATTTAAGTCGCTTTTGTACTATCTGCTTTCCTTTGTTGTTATGCACGGATATTTTTATATGTGTACATATAAAATATTTATAACAGCCAAAGTAAAGTTTAAAATACAAAAATCAATTTTACTTGCAGAATACTTCAATACTCTTAATATAAAGCAGACATATACATATATTGCTCAATCGTAATCAAATTCCAGTCTCTGCAATGACAGTTAATAATAGTAGTTACATTTAATACAAACTACCCCAAAATGTTAAATATGAAAAGCACGAAATTCTAATAAATATTTAACTGAATTTAGCATGCTGGGGTACTATTCTCTGTACCAAACAAGTTTGGACTTCTGTCGCTTTCGTCTACACAAGAAACGAATCGCCTTTCAATTCCACCACTGTTTATCCTGCCTCTAAATGACAATGTAGTATGTATACAGGGTGTGCCAATGACTTGTAAACAAAGCTTAACATCGTTATTTACAGAAACGTCAAAAGAAAGAAAGTCCCGCGAAATAATTTTCTTTGTGTTCTGATATTTTTTATGTTTCCTTACTTCCTTATTATTACATGGTGTCTACTACTTGATGTATAAATGTTAACCCTATAGTCTTTTTGAATCTTGCAATACAGATCTACGATACATACATTTCCAGTTCTTGTAGGATAGAGTTCAATTTACATATGTCGGTGTTGTTATATGTCTTACGTGAATAGCAGGATTAATTGTCCTTTTCCTTCCATCCGGTTTAAATCTCGACGATTTTAGTTGTAACACGCAACACAACACCGAGGAACCCCTGTCTGAGCAATGAAACAGTCATTAGGGTCACTTTTATAAATTATCTGTCCGAGTCTGTGTTGAATTCAAGATTCGTCATGTGACTGTTAGTGTTTAGAGAAAATACAAATAAACTCTTATTTCATACAATTTTATAGTCACTTACTTGCATAATTTTAAAATATTTTTTAATTTATCTATTATCGTCTTTCTTTAGTGAGTTTATTTTGATAATATTGGAACTTCACAATCAATCCTATAATAATTAAATGTACTGCATCTCTATTGATTTTCACAGTTAGAGCTACGTATAAACTGAATTCTGTCTGGCAATGTACCACATCGCTTTTTCCTATCATTTCAATATAAAGAATATAATTCTGGGAACACTTGGGTTGGATACTCTTTTTTATTAAACACAAGGTCAATTAGACAAAAAAAACAAAAAGAAAACAGAAAATGGCCTTGATATTCAATTATTATAGAATTGCACCTGATGATGGTTTTAAATATCCAACAAGTCAAAATATAAATGCTTATGTAGTACGACGCATAACTAAATAAATAAAAATCGTGAGAAGACTAATAGAAGTTTCGATATTTTATATTTTTCAGTTTTTTAGCATCTAATCCTACAATCAATCAGGGAAGTTATTAAAAATACGTATAAACAAAATTGTGATTGTAACACAGTAAATAAAGCGTAAAAGTGCATAAATTTTATATTAAATAGGAAAATTAAGTTATGAAGTTATTACAATTCAGTTACCTTTATTCAAAAGCACAATTTGCTGTTTTGTGAAATTCTAAAAACCAATAATAAAAGTTACAAACTCAATTTAACTATGTAGGTCAAGTCTACTTATAACTCTTGTATTAATTACTGCTACCTACACAGTTATTTACTTTTAAAGATATTCATTGGAGCTTGCATATTCATCAAACATTAACATCCACACGGCGAGGCATTAATCTTCGTCCTTCCGCGAATTCGCACGTTTTCAATTAAATTTTGTGGGCACTACTGATCAAAGCAGTCCGTGTAGGAAGCCAGTCAATCAATTGCCACATTGAGTTCTATCATAGGCGCATCCATCTTGAACTCATTGATCTGTAACCGTTTTCATCGCTCTTCTATTTGGGAAAATGTGGAGTGAAATGCGTCGAGCTTACAGCCGAATGGGTTCTGTATGTCAAGCCCGAGGCCGATATTTCTGCTGGCAGATCATTACGATACGAGACGAGGGAAGCTCGAAGGTTGAGTGCGTGCTGTTGCTGCTCTGCTGCAGCGCTTAGATAAGTACAGTCGGAAATTGCTCTTAGATCCTCATGTGCCTGCATAAATTACTGCAAATCTTATTTGTGTAAACTAGAGGCACGTAAATTTTTCAAACCTAATCTAAATAACAGGATGAAACTTGAAATTCCATTTATAATAATTAAGCCGCTACGTAATTTGCTAAATTACATTTAGCTTTCAGTATTTCAGGTAGTATTAGAGTTTCTGCCGTCCACAGGAAACGAGCTCCTGTAAATGCTTATTTTATACACAATTTATCAAGTATTTCAAGTAAAATTGTATTTACAAGAAATTTAAATAAATACTTAATAATTCAGTGTAATTACTTAAAAGAACCTTTCAGTATAGTGTAGCAAAAGGAAATAAATTCAGTTTATTTCCAATTGTTCCATTTTCTTTTCGAATAACGAAATATCCATAATATTCTATTTACAAAATAAATCTTTTATAAGTTTTTTTTGTCTATTTTCTCAACATGCATGGCTGGTGTAGAAAAATAATAACAATCAATTTCAAAATAAATAGTACCTTCTCAGAAAATACCTTTTCTTTCTAAATGTAGCCCTAAAAGATTGTTATCGATTTCTTAGCAATACTTTTACACAGATAGATTTTAGAGGTTACTGCGAATAAACTGACCATTAGTAAAAATTGTCTTGGTAAATATTCTTCGAAAATCATACAAATAATACGACTGAAGATATTGAAGGAAAATCAACTTAGCTGTTACAGTATCAGTGTTTGAGCAATTTGATGGGTTCCTAAATTTATGTAAATAATTCACCCTAATGCCTAAATTGCAAAGCTTCAAAGAGTGAGTGTTTCAGATAGAAATTAGGTACTTATAAGATAAAGTTGCCCAGCAAAGTAGAAACAATCTCAAAGGTTTATTGTTCCATTGCTGCATTACAAATGGTATAATTCACTCTTGTATATTTTATCTATTTACTTTTAATTGTATTTTCCAAAATATGAAGGTTAAGAGCTTACGCAAAACAAAAACAGAATGACGTCAATAATATTTCACAAAAAAAAAGTTATTTAATATGCAAATATATAAAGTTTATCCCTCGAGAGGTAACACCGAAATGGAAACGTTGTTTTTCAAATGTTTGTTGCTTTCTACAGAAAATGTATATAAATCTACAGTAGAAAAAGTAATTAAACGATATCAGAGACTTTCATGGCCAGTATCATTGATGAAACTACGTCGTCTGGAATTAGACCGTGTCATTGCTGAAGTATATGAGAAGCCTTGCCGCTTCATTCGCTTTTATAAGGAGCTGCTTCGAGAAAAGCACAGTGTCCTAATTACTAAAAAGTAACTCGGCTACATGTAGACGACTTGAGATTCTGGTGGGATTTATGCTTTCAATTACAATTGACAGTAGGTTTCCGTGTTCTTTTATTAAAGTCCTATGTATTCGCTCCACAGGAAGCTCTTATGAAAATAGGAGAAACATTGAGTTGTAGCTGTACTTCAGTAATGAAAAATATGGTATAATACGTAAGTCGTCGTTACATTAATATGGATAATTTCTTAGAAAGCCACAGATTCCGTTAACTATTTTTATAAAATGTACTAATTGCTTTGGGTGTAGTAAAACGCATATAATAAAGCAACTAATTATCACAAGTTATCTTTAAAATGGAAGTTTGTGCATTGAAATAATTGTTTTCAAATGGACTTTTTAAAATTGTAGTACTTTTTTAGTACTGTTAGTATTACTTTTCTCAAGTTTATTAATGAAAATATTGACAGTTACTGTACATCATCTTCCTGGTTGATTTACTAAAATAAATATTTTTTCTCTTTTAATATCATTTCAATATAAAATACAATTCTGGGACTGTTCAGTTTAGATGATCCCTTTTAGTACACTCAAGACCAACTAGATGGACCAAACAAAACAAAAACAAAAACAAAATGTCTTAAAATTACCTAGTAAGTGCTACATCATTCTTTACCAATGGCAGAAATTATCAATTTTTTTTTAATCTGTCAGGAATAGAACTTGAAAGCCTTAGTTTACGATACAAGCTTTCTACTAATTGCACCGTTGCATTCTAGTTATGTAAAATTCAGATTTAGCTGATATCTTTTGAAGATAACGACAGCGGATCTCAACTTTCCTTGATAGTTTTAAATATTCGTTTGACTTAAATATTATTAAGGGAATTCTAGGCTAAAATGGGCTCACCAGGGCTATCTCTATCTTTAGCGGTACCTCGCTAGTTATGTACGCTAGTCTTACCGAAATACCAAACAGGAACAATCCTTCATAAGCAACAGAACCATACAGCGAAACGACCATGTCATAGATGCTGTCATAATAAAATTAAATAAATTTAGAATAAAATGATCTAAGTTGCAAAATTTCTTTTGAAACATAGCCTGATTACAGCACACACCCGTAAACTGATAAGATACTCTTAAGTGAAGATTTTAAAATCGTTTTTGACCGATGGTACTCTACTGTTATTGTTAGTAGGTATATTCTGGCCAAATAGACAATACAAACAAAAATAAAATAAACGGCGACTTTTATGTCCGATTTCTCAAACTACTGCAGAATGTGCAAATGCTAATTCCCCATGTCTGAAGTGTCCCTAACTAAATGTGCTAGAACTAAATACATCGGCAACAACTTTGCCTTTATTGTAAATGGTCAATTTAGGCTAAATAAGCAGACCAAACAAAAAGAAAACGGTCTAAATACGCCCGCTTCATGATACTGCTCGTGTTCTTTAAATTTCTGCAGAAGGTATACAAATAAGAATTTTTGATCCCTAAAGAATCCTTAACTAGATCTGCCAAACTTAAATATAGCTGCAGCTACATGTTAATTAATTTTGTCCCATGGAACTGCTGCTTCTATTATCCATAGTTCATTTAGACCAAATACAAAAGAAAACAAAAAAGCAGAAAGCAGCTTAGATATGTCAGGCAGGTCCAAGATATTGCTCACATTTTTTAGGCTGAACTAAGATCCAGACTTAGTGGACGGCATTTCCACGCTGGTCTGATGCACTAAGGACGATGAACAAAGTTCAGACTTAGTCCGGAAATACGTGAGATTAACTTTTTTAAATCTAATCTCTGAGGTGGGGTAATGCTGAAACTACAGTCTCATAGTCCCTTTAAGCTTGTATAAAAGACTTGTGCGGCATTACCCCGTTGACCATAAGACAAATGAATGCTCAATCCTGTTTTATTAATTCCCAAATTTTCTTTATATACAAAAGTAACATGCTGAGGTATAACAAATTACAATAGCTAGGTAACAATGAAATAACAATTCTGCAATTATGACATTTTACAATTAGGTCACATTTTAAATACGTTAACACATTATTTTTACTGTTCAGTACTTTATTCTACAATAGTATGAGGTACGCTGATACACTTTTTTATGTTTCGTTGACCAGAAATTGTAACGTTGATGTTTTAACACATCCTTTTACTTATGAAATTGATGCGTTTTGAGATTATCTAGAATCAAATTTTTTTGATTTTAAATTGAATTATTTAAAGAAAAGATTTTGTTTAATTGTAGGAAATTGGAAATATGAGGACTTTCTTTAAAATGTTTGATTTTGAAGTAAAAATAATTAATTTCAAAATTAAACATACTGGTGTCTCCAGAAATATTTTGAAGAAAAAAAATGTGTATGTGGCACATTTGTTTAAATGTTGGTCCTGTTGTAGAAATTGAATTATTTATTATTTGAAATAAGACTTCTTAGAAATTATTTGAATGAGATTATTAAAAGATGGTTGCATGAATCTGATTAATTTTAGAATTAAACAAAAGCTTTTGCAGAAGGAGAATCTCCTAAATGCAAATACAGATGTACAGCAACTTGTCAAATTATTTTTAACAAATTTCACTCTGCTTTTATTGGTAATATTCGAAACATGGTATATTACAACTATCACATGGACAGCTTACAAAAATGACTCAGATCCTTGGTAATTTGCAGTCCATTCTAACCTCAAAAGTCTACCACACAAAGAAATTTACTATTAGTTTTAGTTTAGTAATAATCCTGTTGTTTTTTAAGACTTCAGATATGAGCCTAAGCAATGACCATGCATGAATATGTAAATCTAATTCAGAAAAAAACTTACAAGTAACCTTTATCGAACATATTTAAAACCCTAAACTGCAGGCTACTGCTTAGTTCTAAAAGTAATCAATTTAAATGTAGACTTGCTTACACTCTTACGAGTTTTACACTAATTATGTGCAATATTACTATTTACTTCCCAGTTGCAATAACATGATCTAAAATATTATGCATGAGTGTCCATATACCTATAAATATTTTTATAAAAAATATTATTAAGAAACACTATCAGTAAGATCTTCAGAGAGCTAACCTATATTTTTGTTTCTCTTTTTTGACAAGTGTATCTACATTCTACCCATTAGAGAAACGACATAATAATTAAGCTATATCAAGCCACTCTAGTTCTAAATTTAAAAATTATAGCACTGAATAAACACCATAGTAACTAAAGTAATTCTAAATTCAAAGATCATTATACTTAGTATGTGGTATTTAATAATTAATGGTTAATTAATGTTTTTTGCATTATTGAGGTGTTGAATAAAACTTACTGCGCACGTGTGCTGACAGGTAGAGCCCCTTGAATGAAAAATCGTCCACTCGACCTAAAGGCCTCGTGAGCTTAGCAGAATTGTTAAAGATATATTTAGTTTATGACATACACACTTAAACAGTAAATAAAAAGATCAAACATTCAACTCAAACGGGATTTTTACTTTGGGAAAAATAAAAGAAATTAGACTCTTAGAAGTATGCTTCTTGAATCTCCTAACAAAGCTCAACTAAACCTCTTTTTCGGCTCTACACGGTATACACCTAACCTATAACTAGTTTCTTCCTTTGTACAAGAACTGTCTATACCATCACCATTAAAACCAAATATTATATTATTAAAATGCTCAGACTTTCTTCTTTCAAACAGCCAAACACAGAACAATCATTTGCACTAAACGAAAGAAAAGTGTCTTAAAAGAACAATCAACTTTTTGCAGGAACAGAATTCATTACTTTGTTCACGATTGTCGTACCTGCGGCTGCATTTGGCGCTGTTGCACGATCAAAAATTTTGCATAAACGTTTAGTACGGATTAGTTTTGTTTTGTTAAAAAGAAATCAAGTTTTCCTTAATTTACAGAGTTACAAAGAAAAGACAACAGCGTGAGGTTAAACTGTCATAAAATCTTAACCTTAAAGCACATTAAGCGTCAATAAAATTTTACAAGCCGAATTAATGGATAATACAATACTGAAACTGTCATTCTTCCACAGCCATATACGACCCAAAAACATTGTGAACGCTGTATAGTAGTTTTAACTCATTTAGTTCAAATTCATTTTTCGAACTTTGGCCAGCTAGAATTCGAATCTGTTCCACCGTGGTACTGTGCACTGTGGTCTTTTACAAACGCTACAAATAAGTAGGCAACACATGTTACACGGAAATGGATTTTATAGTGGACATACACAATACGCAATTAAAACTATCACATTATAATTGTAATAATCAAATCACAAAGTAGGCAGCATGTGGTGTCGAAATTGGAAAAAAAGATTCGTAATTAACGCTAACAAACGGTAACGGAAGCGTTAATTAAAACCTTAAATGAGAACACTATAAAAGAGACTTTTATCAAAACGATTTGAAGATTTACTTGGATTTATTTTCTTTACTATCACGTTTTTATTCTCGTCCATGCCACCGTTCCGTTTGCATCAATTGTGGATCATCCTTTCATTCAAAACGCCATCTATTGGTTCATGATCTTTGCGAATTTATTGTGCTTTTACAAAGTACCCTTAATTTAATTGAATTTTTAATTTCTTTATCAACATGATGTGTTGTCTGGCTGTTCTTGATCACGCTGTATTTCTATTCCTTACTGAAAGCATAGTACTACATAGATTTTCGGTTTTTCACTTCCATTTATGTGGAAAACTCTTTAGTTACACTAATAAATGGATGTTAAGTATAAAAGAATACAAGATGAATATTGTAAATTTACTAAGTATGTGGCACGTGAATTACTCATACATCATTTATAACGTATTTTGTAATTAGGTGTTGTAGATGAAGACACCTACTAACCCTAACGTAAGTTTAAAAAAGTTATAGCATAGCTAGTTTTAAGAAATACTTGTAAATATTTTCCTATGATAATAATAATTAACTAATTATAAATTTACCGCACTAAGGTATGTTTCTGATTTACATTGCCGTATCATCCATTTATGTTCTTCATTATAGGCAACTTCAGCATTAAGCTGTTCGAGTTAATAATAAATTACTAATTACTGCACTAACAGAATTATAAGGGACAGCTACGGTTTATATGCAAGGAGAATGGGCTAACTATAGCCATAAATTTTAACTCTATTAATATTGAAGGGTTTTCGACTTCAGATATGTAATTTCATTGGAAGGGTATTATTGTCCTAATTGACTCATTTTAAAATAAATAGCTTTTCCTGTATCATCAAATTACGGCGGAATCTTTAAACGCATTGCATGAAAAGGACATTTCTTGGTTTATTAACATTAATTAGAACTTTATACACAATTAGAAATGTTATCTTTCGTTTTGAATATTTAAATAATAAGCCTCAAAACTACATAATTGTATATATACAGGGTCTGGAAAAAGAACTAAAAATGCTACATTTTGAAAGTAAGAAAATTTTGATTATGTTAAAGAGGGGTGAGGGGGGTAACGTCGGAATTTTCAAATAGCAACCCTACTTAAATTTATTCTTGTTCGAAAACAGAAATATTTCAGCAAAAGCCGGTACGGCAATTTGTTCAAAAGTTATATCCAATTAATTATCCCAGAATTTAAAATGTAAATTTGAAATAATAATAAAACTGTGAGATTTATTGTGATAACATTGTTAATAAAATCAATTATTATTAGTAATTCTGAAATTTAATAATAAATTTAAGTAGGGTTGCTATTTGGAAATCGCGATATGACTCCCTCCTCGTACACATAATCAAAATTTTGTTACTTTCAAAATGTAGTATTTTCAGTCCTAAAAGGTCCCTGGAATTTTTAGAAATATATATCTTTCCGCTTAGAAATTACGAGGCCGTTCCGGACCCTGTATACTAATACGAGTAGTTACTTATGTAAATGGACATAAACCTAACAAAAATAATTAGTAATTGTCTTTGGAGATCTTTTATGCTGATAACAACGTGTTTATTAAAATTTTTATCATACCGCAAAAAAAGTAAAATTTAAGGTACATCCTTAATAGAATTAATTTTTCTTTAAACATTCCGTAGAAATTCCAAGAAAAATGAGATCCAATATTGCGGTTGTTCGGAACTCGATACCATACATCTGCAGAATAAGCATTTTTTTTCCTTAACAAAGAAAAGGTTTCTTTGGTATAATAGATGATAACGATTACATAGCATTATTGTTGTTAGAGAATTCTGTTTCATTCCTTAACACAATGTTAGTAAAAAAACTTATTTAAGATTTGTTAAATTAAAAAAAAAGAAAAATCCCATTAATCTTTTGAAATATTGAAAATCATTATTTCTTTGAGAAACAAATATCGTTTTTTTTTCGAAGAAAGGTTAGTTCCAATGATAATTCTTCTATATTTGGGTAATTGAATTTTTATCAACAATTTGGCAAAATGTTCTGAATAAAAGTTACAGAGAAATTTTTAAGCTTTGCAACGGTATAAAGTTTTACTTACTTGTAATAACAGCTATCGCAGAAAAAGGTCATGTAAAAAAAGTGTCGCATTAGAAAAGCGTTATCGTCACGGTTTTCTTCAAGTACATAAATGACTCTTTTTGTTTAAAATCTAAAAATGAAAATTAATATGAGGAGTAAAGCTTGTTCTGGATTTTATCAGACTACAAACTCTATACATATAGTCTCTAAACTACTGTGATTAATTTAAATGGTACGTAGAACATAAAAAAAGAAAGAAGTTTGCTTCTAAATTATTTGGTTCTGTTCGTATAAATTTATACACGTCATCACATTCACACATCGATCCTGAAACAGATGTTCTCTTTTGTGCTGTGGTTGGTCAGTTTTTAATCTTCAATCTACTAAACTCGCATATATCGCAATCGGCTCTGTAAATAATATAGAATATTAGGTAAAAGTTAATTACAGTAGTTTAGAAACATCCTGTATATACACCATAATGTTAATACTTACATCTGCCTAGATGGTGTTGAAAACGATGAAACCGTGGTGTCTAAGCGTTTTATCAATTGAAATTCCATTGAAGTATTGTATAGCTTCGTAAGTTTGGGGAAATGGTGGATCACTAAGGATCCATTTTGCCTCAATGCTATCTGCTATTCTCTTACCATGAATCAGTTACTTTAATTTATTATGAACTTACAAGAGACTGCTTAATGCTTAAATAAAGAACTAAAACTGTATCTTTTTCTTATTGTCAGAAGATCCACATTTTTTTCCATTACTTCAAATCCAAATACATTTACTAAACAAAGATCCAGATATTTGATGAAATAAATTCAACCACAGCTTTGATGTTGGTTTTCAGAGATTTCATTTGTTCTAGTTTGAAGTTTGAAGAAAGCTGATTTAACTTTTTCTTTTTTACACGCCACTTCCGCGGTGATATCTTGATAAAAAAACGAATTAATGGCTTGTAAGTAAAGAGAGAAAAACTAACAACGACGTTAATAGCAAGACTGAAGCTACATGAAGACTTTTCTACGTCTTAAACCATTTAACTGTTTAATCAGAAAAAGATTAGAAATCAAATCAAGTTGACTATCTACAATTTAACTTATATTTCTACTTTAACGTATTTAGCTACAGCCACACTGAATCACACAAAAGACAGCTTTACACTACAAGATACCTTACAAGGTTGGTCAATAAATTGAGAAGGGAGTGCATTAGTAATGAAAATATTAAAAAAGCAACGTGTACACTACAGCTACTGTGAATGCATAGTTACATAGAAGAAGTACAGTTGCGATGATATGAGCATATGTCGGATAGGAGGTGATAAGCTACCAAAACAAGGATGGTGTGTAAGTAGCCAAGGCACAGGCAAACTCAGAACCAGATAGATAAATAGAAGACAGAAAACGCTGGGGACTTTTCCACAACTCGGCATCTACACGGTAGGTAGGTAAAAGAGGTTTCGACTAAATAAGTAAGCAAGAATTGCTTGTAGATTATTCTTAAATTTCCTGGAGTTTTTTCTTGTACAGTTACTGATATACTATATAAATGCTTTCAAATTCTTGCATAGACATGTCTGGCTGACATGAACGCTGCAGTGAAATGAGCATGCACCGTTTTCAAAGAGGTTCAACGCCACTAGTTTTTATGATACGATCAATAGATCTATGTATGACATCGGCAAGTAAGATTTCTCAAGATGTACAGCCATTCTTAATAAGTTCGTAGGGTATTATGCATCACTGACCACTTCAGCAACCTTCAGAAAAAGGGATTGATCAAACGTTACGATACAAGTACAATTGGTTCTTTTTCATTGCTTAGCAGTAAAATAGAGAAATTTATAAATCGAATAGAAAATATTAGGATAAATGTCAATAAATGCAACTGTCTCAGTTCTCTTGCTTAAAGTTATGTTGGTAGAAAAAACGTGAAATAAGACTTTACACACAAAAAACAACAGATATGTTGTCTATTTCCATGCGACAGAACACCTTCCTTATGCTAAATCTGCCATTTATACAGCGTGTTAGTAAACTAATAGTACTCCTTGAAACAGGTGATAGAAAAAGTCATTTGAAATAGAAAATTTTACTAAAAATTGTTTCTATCTTGCTCCGTTTTCGAGAAAATGTGAAAAACAGCTAGCACTATCTGGCAACGGTGTCGCACTAAAATCTTGATTATAGCCTTTTGCAAATTTATTTTAGACACTCCCTAATAAATCACTAGAAAGTTGAGTTCAATTTCCTAAGAAGTTTTACCTGGGATGAATCCTTTGTCATAAAACCGTAAATAATCTTCTGTTTGTTGTACCTACTTAAAAGGGGTGTAGGTTGTTACTTCTTTAAGCAACAGAACGGTATTATACAAATCGTTTAAAACTAGCCTCTTATAATGTAAATTTACGTAAAATGTGGTTTTTGTTTAATGCTGGTTTTTAGGGAATAATTGAAAAAAGTAAATTAAAAAAGTTATTTGCAGCTAGTTTGATGTTAGGCCTTGCTGGAAACCATCATTCAACAAAATTTTACACAATTAATAATACAGTGTAAATTGAAATACTTAGACAAAAAGGGGATTATTGTGATTACCGAAAATTGTCTGTTGGAAAACAATACAAGCTTAATTGCTGTTTGGATTGCTTATGATTTTATTTTGTGCTAATATCGAAAGTCTGAAAAATTCTTTGACTTTAAGGAGTACCTGTTTTTTTTTAGAAAAAGGGGATTTGTTAAAAAATACCTACACTCATCTTCGCATGTCAAGGTATTCCTTGATTAAAAATTATCTAAATTGTTAGCATTGCAAAAAGATGTTAGAAAAGTAATAGTAAGGGTGTAATAAGCGTCCATTGCGCACTAAAAGAAACTAGACCTGAAATGATTGCAATCACATGGCTGGTTGCAAAAGCTTGTTTGTTGCTCTAAATTCAGATGTTATGAATTTTAGCGTATTTCCTGTACAAATAATTGTCTTTTTTCCGATTTAAACTAGTACCGTTGTACGTAAACTTCCTAGGGGGTGCATTTAAAGCTTAAAAGCAGAACAAAGATGGGTTTACTTCTTTGACCAAGATAAAAGAAGATAAAGATAAAAGAGAAAGTGTGAAAGGGAAATTTCCTTTTCAACTAATGCAGAGTTGCCAAGTTTCTTAGTAATTTCATTCATGCATTTTTCGTAATGCATTTTGTTCTTTTGTGGCTAAACTAATAAATTTAAAAAAAAATTACAATACTTTTTTATTAGGCTGGATGAGACCAATCTTCTGAACAAATCTTAAAGTGGAATCTACATTAGTTATTGAATAATAACGTATGAAAGTCTGGAACTTTATTAATCATTTCTGGGAAAACCGTTGAGATTTGACCATGGTTGTATAAGACTTTTCTGTTTGTATTGATGTCCTCTACCACCAGTTTCTCGGACTACTATTAGTTCACTAACACCCTGTATGTTCGGTCAATGTAGTATTTGGACTTAAAGTTAACAACAATATGGATCTTCTTACAATAAGAAAAAGATAAAATTCTTATTCTCGTGTTTAAATAGACATGCGCATCGGGCAATCTCTTATAAGATAATGAAGGTCAGAATCATTTCTACAGACTTATCAAGCTAGAGAAGACTTTAATGGAATTTTAATTAGTAAAGCAATTAGACACATCCTTCTCGACATTTTCAACACTATGCCAAACAAATTTTAAGTGTTAATAATTACCTTATGTATTTAATAGAATTTATAAACTAATAAAGTCCAGAAAAAATCTTATTCGTTTGTTAACTATCATTTTTACATTTTGAGCAGAAAGTGGCATTTACGTACTTAGATGACCTTTTTCTGGAATACCTGTTATCACAATTAAGCAGAACTTTATACCGTTGCGTTGTAAAGTTTATAAATTTCTATATAATGTTTATTCAGAACATTTTATCAAAAAATTCTATTTAAATATAAAGAAATTGTCAACGAAACTAACCTATAAATTAAATCTAAATCCTATAATTCGAGTCCATATCTGTTTTTCACAAATCACCTCCCGCCGTGCTGTTACAATAACCAACGAACTGATTTTTTATTTTGTTTTATATCAGACATTAAACGCTGTGTTAAATGCCATTAATGGTCTCACTTTAATAATTATTGTTTGCGATATCAAGGAGTGAACATTCTTTTTCTCTAATTAGTATTCATTTTCTTCTTTAAAATGCTGCATCTGGGGCGTTTTCTAAAACTAGTTTATCTTTGTATGACAGTCTCGTATTTTTACACTTCCTTTATTATCTAAATTCTATGTAATAGTTTCTAGTGAATTAAATATTAACTCTAAACTAACCGGATCATGAACTATGCTATTCTAGTAAATGTCTGCATTTTTACAGGGAAACTTACCATCGATCCACTTGCATGGCACGGGCAATGCTATTTTAAAAAAGAAATTTTCCACGGTAGTCCTGTTGCATTCAACTGTTTTGCTCCGGGCTGAATTAAAGAGAATCAAAGTTCTTTATTTTACACTACATTTTACTGTAATTGTATGATTAATTTTTATTACGGCCATTTTCTGAGTAAGCAGTAAATAAAATCTGACTTATTTACTATTATTCTAAATGAAAGTTGACAATGCAAAAATTTCTATTGTTTGAGTTTTGAACAGTAAAACGTAGATAATTTAATTGTCAGATTTAACATACTGTACTTGTTAATAAATGTGATTTTCAATTCGTTTTGAATGTTATGTCGCTAGAGACCACCATAATAATTATGTGGACAACCTATTACAGTTTTAATGTTTTATTGATCAGATTTACCTTTCAATTATTATTAGCGGCCATGAGGTCGACTCTAACCAAGTAATTTTATTTTTACATTTTTTTTAAATTTATTAATTTCAAAATAGCAATTACTAGAATACTAGGAAGTTAATTTAGAATAATTATATCACTAACTTAGAATATTAAGATTCAAAGAATTCCGTGTATACTCTATGTAAATCTTAATTGCAATGATAATAATAATAAACCTTCATGATCATTCTTTACGTCAGTAATAGAAAATTTGAAAATCGTCCTAATTGTGTTTGTACAAAGTTTTTTTTAGTAAGATTATTCAGGAATATCTTTCCTTTGTTCGGTGTCTGAACTCGTGGTTTTAGACAGAATTACCAAATCTGGATTCCTCGACTAAATTCTTTCTGACTAAGCAAGTATATAGCTAAGTACCCCCAAGCATTCTTTCTTGCTAAAAACACAGTGTCCTAATGTTAAACTAGGCAAAATAATTGAAAACTAGAACTATAAAAGCAAGAACAAAAAAGAAACAATTATATTTGGTGATAGAATTGTGGAATGAAATTGACGTGGTAGCAAGAAACAAGAATTCTTACCACAACCCAGGTTACATAAAGCGTTCTTAACTGTGTTGTCAAGTTAAGAATTTACCAATCAGATTGCTAGATTTTAAATTTAACATGGCATTAGCTAATAACAACTTTAGAAATGCTTTATGCAGCCGGGGGGTTATAACGTCACCAAGATAACTATTACGATAATAAGGAAAGGAAAAGTCTAGAAGACTAAATTTTTTTAAGTTTTAAAGGCATGAAGATTGACTAGAAGCCCTGACCTAGCTACACTTTAATTTAAATTTTATTTTTGGAGACCAGAAATATCCATATCAAATATGCCTTTGTGACAAAAATATAATTTTTTTAATTTAGTTCAAATTGTATTTTTACAAAAAAAGCAAATCATATTTCAACGCAAACCTTTAATCGTAAAGATATTTAACAGGCACTCCTTATATCGGACGTGCTGTACTGAATAGTAAATAGCCTAATTGCGTGAAATTACAAACTAATACAGGTAGTGTATCAAGCTATAAATTGCATTTGTTTAGCGAGAATTGCTAATTTTATTATCCTATTTTTATCTTAATTGACTAACCCCGGGTATTTCCGAGAGTTAAGAAATTAATTATTCATGGCAAGCTTATGTTGGAGTCGGAAGAGTTGAGATTTAACAGAAAATGAATATTACGAACTAACGAACTAAGCATTAACTCCTTGCTTCAAAGAATAAGATTGAGTAAACATTTTAAAATTATTTTGGTTCAGAAAGATTTAGCCCCTTGTCTACTAAAAAAATTCTATTCCTGGTAATTATACACAATATCTATGTCAATTAATCATATAAAGTCCATCCATTTTTAAAAACACTACAAGCGTTTTTGCCAAAATAACTCCAACATCTGTATTTGAAGTTATTTATTGTTCTTTCGGGATTTGCTTATCTAATTAAAAAACCTAACATAGCTAATATTACTTTTGAAACGATAAAAAAATACAATCAACAAACACAATAAAAACCAGAAAAAATAAAAATATTTTTCGTGTCAATATAGATAAACTCAATTAACTTTATTGCATTAGCGGCAAAATATAAAAAAGGTTTCATTTGAGGTTATATTATGAATTTGTTATCTTTATTATTACAGGGAAAATAATTCCACAAAATGGTTTTGGTGATTCTGAATGTTATGAATGAACATTTCCGAAATTGAAAACACGACAGGTAATATGAAAAATGTTTTATTCACATGTTACACATTGTAACAGAAATTCAAGAGATGCCATTTCCCTTCATGCAGCTACTACAAAGACAATTGCTACAAAAATATTTAAATATGAGATATCTATAACCTTCTTTAAATTTTAGTAAATATTTTTTAGGAATAACTATAAGATTGGGACATGTTTGTATACTTAAAAGCAGTTGGAGAGCTACATATTTTTATTTAATTGTCAACAACCTGTAATTGATTTCAAACGATAAATTAAATTTTAAAATCCAATTCACATTTTTAATAATTCAATTAGCGTTTTATTTGCTTTGTGATTTCAACACTCCACTTTCATTTGTTGCAGGTTCAGAAATAATAAACAATAAAGATATATGAAAGTTCTCAAAGTTTTATTTGCAGAATATAAAAAGAGCCGACTAGTAAATATTTAAGCAAGAGTAGCTTTAATCCAATTTAAATATTTAGCTAAATCTGTCAAAACAATATAATTTGATTCATTGCAAACGAGGTTATTTTGTAATCCCGCTCCAACCGATATGAGTCCACGTAATTGCCACACAGGTTTTGGGGTATCACTCAAAACTGTAAAGCCACTTCCAGATTCTCCAACACAAATGGTATTAGCTGAAAATTAAATGACTAAAATTAAAAAGAAACCCTTTTGAAAATGAAATCGTTTATTTTACCCTTTTCGTACACGGCGCAGAGGCCATTTTCAGACAGGAATGGAGCAAGATGTGGTTTCGAGTTTAGACAAACATCACGAGCTGCCACTTTAACTTTAGCTTGTGTAAGTCTCTCAGTATAACGACCCTCATTATCGAATCCCAATCCCGCAACAATACCCTCTCGCCTTAGGACAGCCTGGACTTCGGGACTTTCTTCCCATAAACAAGCAGGCCTTACATAATCTGTAATTGTAACAGCCTTATCTAGTCTGATAATTGCTACATCGTTGTGGAAATTAATGGCGTTGTAACCAGAATGCACAATAACATCAATTACGTGAGCTTCTTGTACACCTTTGTTTTCAGATTTTGTAAAGTGTTCGCCTACACGAATCCTAAGGATGTCGGAATTAAGGGGTATTTCGGAATTCTTTGGAGTTACACAATGAGCAGCTGTTAACAGATGGGTTGGAGATATTAATGTAGCGGAGCAGATGCTTTTTTGTGCGTTTCCTTTGGTTAGATAAATGGATGCGTGCCACGGCCATTGTCCTTCTGCTTCATTTTTGCCGCTAGATGAACCGGCGGGGAATAAAGGAACAGTGCCGCAACCAGTTACAGCTCTTGCTGTGGGTCTTGAATTTAAGAAATCTTTATTGTTGAGATCTCCAAAAAAGTATTCCTTGGAAATTTGTCCATTTTCTTCGACCCAGTTGAATTCGCTACAACAAAGAAAAAAGGAATAAATTATAATTTTAATATTTGTATTTCAAACATAAACGTATTTTAAGATAAATTTACAGCTATCGCGGAAATCTCTTAAGAAAGAAAAATCAATTCCTCGCTCTCGTAAGTTAATAGCTTTTTTATACTGCTTTTGCGTATATGGCAGTTTTATTTCTTTTTTATACTATTCTTATGTGACAAAGAAATTTAGTATAGACTCTTTTGTGTCCCAGTCATTTCGCGCTATTCGGTTTGTGCCTGTAAATTAGTTCTCAAAATGTCCTCGGGGAAAATTAAATGGTAGAACTGAAAGCTCTCTAGATAGCATTTTCTTAAACAATTGACAAGAAAAATTGCTTTAGATCGAGTGCTTTATTTAACGACCATTCTAACAGAAACAAATGATATAAATTACGAGGAAGGCTGCAGCTTATTAAGGTTAAATTGTCTTTTTATGGTAAAAAAATTTTTAATTAATAAAACTACATTATTTCCGTTCTTTTATTGAAATTACCAGAAAAACTGTGCTACGAAGTTTGTTCAAATAGATTCATTGCATTCTTCTTATGTCATTTCTATTCTGGAAGCATTTATGCATTTAATTTTGCGTAGTAAACAAGGCAAGAGTATTATTTAATTATTTATAAAACAGAATAAAAATAGACTTATTAGAGAAGTAAATGAAAGAATTACATTAAAATTTTTCATCTGTTAATGAAAATGTTTTTGTTGGGTACCTACAATATGTTCTAGAAACATTAAATAATGATCTAGTGCACACAGATGGTAATTCCCAGAGTTATTTGTGTTAAATCTACCAACTTTATAAACGCATAAAATATTATTTTCATTACCAGAATTTTAAGCTGTCCTGTAAAAATGTTTGCATAATTTATATTAACAACTACTACTTTTTTCAGTGGGAAGATAATTTAGGATTCTAATGACTTTTTTTCTGCTGGAAATGGTAAAACCTTTATAATAAATTTATGTATTTTTTGTACATACCTAACGGTTAGTGCTAATTCTGAGATAGATTCAAGAAAATAACTCCGTCTTAAGATTTTATAAAACGCGGAAAGTTTTTGAAAGAGGGCAAATTAAAGTGGTTTTTTCAGGCAAAAACAAAACGCTGTTTAAATGCGTGTTCATTAAAGAATAACATTTGTGGTTCTAATAATCTTAATAGTGATAACAGCAAGCTGTTGAAGCTCATCTAAAAAGGAGCACTTGCAAATTATACACCATCCTTGGTTATGGTTATGCACGATTAAAAATATTCTATTTTCTCTACCACTTTGGAATGATTTAACATGGAGAACTAAATGATAATACTATTGTTGCAAATTATTTACTTGCTTTATTTTTTTTTATTATGTTTATTAATAAATCAAAACAATCAGCAAAGCTTCATGTTGGGAACTAAAAGTTAGAACGATCAAACAAAAGGGTGCAAAGATGTTTTACGTCACAGCTTTATAGGAGACTAAAATGTAATAAATTCGTCTACCAAAATAATTAAAATGGCAATTGCAATCATTTATTTTCATTTGTATGTTTTAATGTCATCTATAACACTAAATTTTGGTGATGAAAAAGAGTTGGAAGGTTAAGAGAAAAACCTATTTGTGCCGAATAAAATAATTAACTTTAACCTTTCAGCTTAACTTAGAATCGGTAAATTCTCAGGAAAGGTTTTTTGTGGTGGTTATAAGTTTTGCTTCTGACACTAAATAAAAGTTTAATTTAACAGTAGCAGCTTTTATTTAAGTCTCAATTCCTACCCTCACCAATATAATTTGCAATAACAAAAAACAAAAAGAGGTTTTACTTTTCCTGTTCCGAAGGTATACTCATACTTTTTCTCCAACTGTATGTAAATCTTTCGGTGCAAGCCCATTTAAACTGTTGTCTTGGGACCAAAAATATGTTTTTCTACAACCGTCAAAAAAAGGTTAGATTTAAGCATCGCCAAGGATACGGGAAACTTTTCATTTTTTCACATGGGAGCAAAATATGTATTTTACGCCCATGTGCGCAAAGAAAACCATGTTTCACGCACATGTGCGAGAAAAGAAAACAAAAATGACACATTAGGTAACTCTGCTTATTTTTGCAATTTAATACTTTATTATTTTGCATTTTCACTGCACACTTGTTTTGTATAATTTACTTCAAAAATTCACATAATAATGTTTGAAGGTTGTAGAAAAAATGTTGTTTGCATTTCGTGAGGGAAATCAGTGATTTTTTGGCGCAGTCGAATGACTGATTTCTCGCACTTAATACAAAAATAACTATTTCTTTACTAAGGAGAAAACTGAATATTTTAGTTTTGCAAAAAAGAATTTGTTCGAGCGATTGGAATTTTTGATGTTTTTCAGAAGTCTCTGTCTTTAAACGTCAATATCTCGAGGACCCAATTCGTTCCAGGTACTACAATTTGGCCTGGTTGTCTTTTTACTTATGCCCAGTCTTTTATTGACTAAAGATTGCATTCATTTTTAATATCGTTGAGCCCATAATTTCCCTTTATTTTCATAGTTTTCTCGCTTCTTTAGCTTGTCATATTTGATCCATTTTACAAATTTCTGCTCACCTCTCACCTGCATTTTGTTGGATTAACAACAAGATTTATACAGGGTGATCATTTTAAAACTTCCCACTTTGAATAACTCTTTAATTAGTACAATTATCAAAAATCGCCAAAACGCGTCGCTTTTGTTTTGGAGGGGGACATTTAATAATAATAATAACCTCCTCTAGTCAGTTGGAAAACTTCAACCCTCCCTTCCAGCCACCCCCTCCCCAAAATTTTAAATGGCACTACCCCATGTGTGATATATCATTCTAAAGGGTATAAGATTTTCAATCTTTTACATCAAAGAAAATTAAAATTAGCCCAGCCGTTTGTGAACTAGACATAAAAATGTGTTTAATTTAATCAATACATTTTAATTTTCTTTGAAGTAAAAGATTGAGAGTTTTCTACCGTTTAAAATGATATATCACAAAAGGGGTAGTGCCGTTTAAAATTTTGGGGTGGGAGTGGTTGGGGGGAGGGTGCAAGTTTCCCAGAATCTTAAATGGCACTACCCCATGTGTGATATATCATTTTAAAGGGTATAAAATTTTCAATCCTTTACATCAAAGAATATGAAAATTAGCCCAGCCGTTCGTGAACTAGAGACAGAAACGTATTGATTGAATTAAATACATTTTTGGCTCCAATTCACAAACGGCTGGGGCGATTTTAATTTTCTTTGATTCAAAAGATTAAGAATTTCATACCCTTTAAAATGATATATCACACATAGGGAAGTGCCATTTAAAATTTTGGGGAGGGAGTGGCTGGGGGGAGGGTTAAAGTTTCCCAACTGACTAGAGTAGGTTATTCAATGTCCCCCTCCAAGACAAAAGCGACGGGTTTCGGCGATATTTGATAATTTTACTAATTATAGAGTTATTCAAGGAGGGAAGAGCCTAAACCATAACAATTTGAACTCAAAAAGATCTTAAGCAGTCTTGACTTGTTGTTTTTCCACTAATATTATTAAGTCATTTACTTTCTTAGATATCATTTTGTTGTTAATTTTTTATATTAATTGGTTCATTCTTCTCTCAATGTACCACAGCTATACTACGTTTAGTGTAAATTCCATAAGTCCTGGAGACTTACTATTATTTAATGTTTTAAGAGAATTTTTGGCTCCTTTCTTGTTTATCTTTTGTTAATTACGAAATCGTGATTATTTTGTTCTTCATCTTGTCTTTCAGTAATTTGATGCAGGCATTTATAGGACATAGTAGGAAGTTCAAGACTGATATTTTTAAATTACAAATGTAAAATTTTCGCGGAATTTGGAACACCGGTGAAAACACGTTCGATTACGATAGCAGCATCGACTTTGGAAAGAGGACTATCAGTATCTTTTACTATTACTAGCTCTTATTCCTAGCATTCCTTTAGTAAATCTCAAACTGTATTGGTGACATTTCTTCTAAATTATTCTTTTTGATACTAGATTGTTATGATACAAAAGGTATCATTCAAAAATGGGAGATATCTGTTTCCATATGTTTGCTTTAAAAAAATGAAAAAGAAAGAAAGAAAAGAAGTTTTGGGATAGTTTTTGACACTATTAAAGAGTATGCCAATATAAAGATGCAAAGATCATTTTGGAGAAGCAAAGTTAGTCAAAATTCTAGAAATTGAAATTTACCTTGATGCAAAATTATGACAAAAATCGTCAGTCTTAAATCATGAATGCCTAAACTTGCAAGTCTCCGTCGCTTAAAAGAAAATTAATAATAAAATATTCCCACAGATAGAAACAATTTTATATGTATGATGAAATCTTTTACAGCAATGTTTCATTCACATTCTATGTACAACCCATATATCCTCAAATTGGATTATCAAAATGACTTTGGTTTAGATATATGCAAGTTACATCTGAATTGCATTACCTCCCAATTATGTTCTAAATTTAGACACTTAGAGACTGGCTACAGGGACATGAAACTATCTATTAACATATCATTGATTCATGTATGCCTGTTGTGAACAGAAAGCAGTTGCAACTGCACTTGAAATTTATTTACTTCACAAGGCTACCCACAGTTTTTCAACATCTAGCGAAGATACTGCTACAAACACGGCTCTGGAAACCGTCTTAAGTACCGATTGGTTGCTGCTAAAGCTGGCCGTAAAAATATCGAACTTTAGAAAAGCCCGCATAAAAGAAATTCAAAATGAATATAAACACAAAATCAAGGTGCTGGAGGACAAAGGTGGTACAGTTGGAGAAGCAACTAACGCAGAAAACCGATGCCTTAAAACAATATTTCAGGCAAAATAATGTGGGATTTTTGGCATTTCTATTGAGTTATGGAAATTACGAACCGATGGAGAGCGGCAGCAAG
The DNA here is from genome assembly GCA_011009095.1 of Ignelater luminosus. Classification (NCBI taxonomy): domain Eukaryota; kingdom Metazoa; phylum Arthropoda; class Insecta; order Coleoptera; family Elateridae; genus Ignelater; species Ignelater luminosus. Next base: position 106,667 of record VTPC01089974.1, read on the forward strand.
CTGAATAAACAGCGAGACTACCTCCATCGCATATACTTTGAATTTATAACATTGGTGTACTATCTGTAAATTGCTTATTTCACTTTTTGAAATGTAAATGACGTCTTGTAAATGGAGTGGGTATTTATGAAATAAATTGAAAATTTTTAATATGCAACTTTTGCATGTATCAACTTTTTTAATTGTTTTTTTAGGTTAGTAAATTGTTTTCTGTTTTCTATTTTATTTTTCTTGCCTTGCTAATTTCTTATTGATTTCTTTTAAGTTGAAATGAAATTTGGATACTTAGACGTCTATTCTCTAATTGCACGCTTTCAATCTTTTAAGGATTTATGTGTTAGAGGGGCAATATTTCTTTGTGGGTGTCAGCGAAACGTGGTTATGTAGGCATACTAATGTTTCACACCTGACTATTGATGGCTATGAATTTCACTACATTCCCCGTGATTACTGTACGCGGAGGTGTGGGATTTTACATTAAATCTAACATACCCTTTGAGGTTGTTATAGAAAATATCAGTCCTTTTCTTGAATAGTTATGGGTTACGGTAAATATTAAAAGCCTTAAGTTGGCAATTATGCATTGTACCTCTAACACAAATTTTCAAACTTTTATAAACGAACTTGATGATAGTTCTCTTCCCTACTTGTGGTGATATTCTTTGTGTGGGTGACATTGACACCTCTAAGTACCGTTACATTGCAAATTTACTGAAATAATACAACTTCAAACAAATAATTGATGACCAACAAGAGTGACGTAAGACTCAGTAACTCTGATTACGTAATTATTGTGATATTATTACATGACAATTTTGATCACAATCTTGTTTACTGTGAATGCAATCTTTTTTCCTTCTCCATCCTCGAGAGTAATTAAATCTAGAAATTTCCGTTCTTTTAATTATGATGCTTTCGTACCTGATGTTTATATCGTCCATTGGTTAACACTTCTCGATATGGACGATGGAGATGATTAAGTCGCATATTTGATAGATAATCTAACACACCTCTTTGATATTCATGAAACAAATATAATTCATCATACAGTAAACAAGGATCATAAATCACAGATTATGTATAAAGTTAAGGATCTAAAATCTGAGAAAACAAAAAATCCAGGAAATTGGAATAATTATAAAGAAATCAGAAATTTTGTTACAAGTGCTATTAGAAGAGAAAAATGAAAGTATCTTGATTTTAAGTTTGCTAATAAAAACTCTAAGCAATTTTGACCAAGCCGTAAACAATGAGTATATAACACGAAGCAAAAGTCAGGGTGTTACCTTGCCGCAGCATCTTTGGGAGGTTCTTCAGTTCTAGTAATAATCCCAAATCGATAGAGGAACTGCGCCCTATAAGCATTTTATCTATAATTCCAAAGATACTTAAGCAAATTTTGGCTCAACAAGCTTAATTCTCATCTTTCGGAGTACAACCTACTTCCAATGAATCTATCTAGTTCTCAGGCTAAACGTAGTTGCTCATTGGTCCTCTTAAACGTAACAGACTATATCTTAAGAAATTGTTAACTATTTTATCGCTTTTAGATTATTCCACGGTGTTTGGCACTTTGAATCATCAAACCCTTTTAGCTATGTTAAAGTAAACTGGTCTGGGTGCGGGCGCTGTCACACTTTTTTATCATTACTTGGAGACTCGTACTTTACTTGTAAAGTTAGTTAACAGTCGATCTACGTCAAGACAAACCGATGTTATGGTTTGTTTTTAAATCCTTTGAGAAAAACATCCGAGGCGTTCTATGCTTAATGGTATTCTTGAACTTTCTCAGAATCGTTTTAATGCAGAATTCTGTGGGTAAGAATCCGAATAACAATAAGTGAAAATATAAAACCAGGAAAATGGACAAATTGATGTCAACTCCAAAGTAAAAACATAGTTTCAATAATTCTCAAGATATCATCTCATTAGGTGTATTATAGCAAATCATCAAAACTGTATACAAACGCTATTCCTAAAATAGTTGAAGCTGTTAAATGTAATAGATGAATAATGTATTCTTCCTTAATCTCTTGTGCCAAGTACCTTAGTGTATGCTTTTACTAGGCTTTCAAAGTTTTATTTTTTCTTTTCCTGGAAACTTAATGCCTAACATGTAATTTTCTTTTTATTGCAAAAGGAAATTCTTAAGCACCTTCACTTCAATTTTATTAAAACCTTAAAGTCGCGACAATTCGGAGCTATCGATAGTATCATTTCCTTTCTATAAGGTCACAGTATCTCGTAGAGAACTACACAATAAACTTTTTTTTGTGTTGAAAACTACTAAAAATACTGCTCTTTAACCAATCCTTATACACCATTCTGGCTAATAAAAGTGGGCGATTCTTTAAGTTCAACTTTTACTGCTTTTTTTATTGTTTGAGACGGAGTTTTACCGATTATTGGTAGTAAAGGTACATTTAGAAAATCATTTTTACAGTGCAAGAAACTATTAAGTAGTGTCCCTTAATACTCCTGATTTATATCTTTCAATTTAAGGGACGTAACATTGAAGCAATTCCGTAATTCTATCGACAGTTCACGTAATTTAAAGTTCATGGATCTTTAAAGTCGAAGAACTATTATCTAAGCAGTTTAGCAAAAAAAAGCAGATTACAGGGATTTTTAACTTTTTAACATAGCTCTGGTAAATTGCGTAGAAAATGCCTAAAAAACAAAACTATTTATAAAATAATTCATTTTATAGTTTTGATTGACGGCAGTCAATAATTTCCATAAAACATGAATCCTCATTTCCTAGCTGAACAGCTTTCGTTTTTCTCGACGAAAAGAAAACAAATAAGAATGATTTCGAAATAATGCTATCTCGATCTAGCTTTCGTTAACATTCACGCAATCTTATAATTTCGGTTGCCAGTTCAAAGTGTTTGTAGCAATTTGTAGTTACAAATTATTTTATAATGATGGCGATATTACGTGAGATGAAATTTTAGCTATTCGTTATGGCTTTGTTTGTATTAAACGTTCACGTTTTGTAAACCAATTTCTTTACTACTCAAATTAGTAGTCGTTTTATGTTTGAACAAAATTAATTTTATCGATTACCTATCTTCATTAGGAATGGGTTTGTTGGCGTTAATGTAAAAGATGTTTAACAATGGGTACTAACCGAACGTATTACATTTTTTATGCAAAAGTACATAAATTTCTTAATTAATGTAGGAAGTAATTTGTAAAGGGTTTGTCTAATAAATCAAACTGGTAGGTTTTAGAAAGTTAAATAGAGAGTACTCAGCGAGTACTCATTAAAATATTTTTTATTAATTAAAAAAGAGACTAAATTTTCCTTTTATTCTCTCTAGCCTGAATAATTTGAATATTTTAAGAAAGCTTTTGATTCGAACCAACTCAAAGAATTTAACTTCTACAAACTTACATCTGGCCTTTTTACTTAGCCGAATATAGTAGACAAAAATGAAAAATGGGATTACAAATGTAAATAAATAAAATAATAATTATACTACAATTAGGATCTTCTGGTGGTGCATACAGGCATGCAGGTGGCCAAATTTTAAGTACTGGTATGCATCCATTTCTCTGCATTACAGTAGTATTTCTTCAAAGATAGAAAAAACTAAACTTCTTAAATCTCTTATGAAATTTTAATTTAATTTAATTGATAAAAATTATTATAAATAGCATGACCCGAGACTTACGGCAAAATAAAAGGGCGACATCATTTAAGTACATTTTAAGGGACAAAAAATGATAATTAATAAGTGACATTTTTAAAAAAAAACAAAGAATATACCGACCTTACGCAATATAAAATGAATTCTTCTTTCAATGCGTTTATAGCATATTTATTGCGTCAACGCCAAGATTCAATTTATTATAAAAAACAAAAGAAAAGCTAACCGAAATAGCTTTGTAAAAACAAGCAGTGTATCCTTCCCCAGAAACATATTGGTCTACGTAAACAACAACTAAATTAATACTGTTTAACAAGAGATAGATTTTCTGTTTTATCAAATATCCCTACAAATTTCTGCTTAAAAAATTGTTTTGAAATATTATTAGAACATTTTCAAATATTTGATGTGGTAAGTTGCTAACAACACAATAGTGTTTTAAGTTTCATCATCTGAATGTTTAAATTAATCAATCAAGCTCATTTACAGAAGAACCTTGCAGAATATTGTTTGCGAATGAGAAGGAGGATATTGCATCACTTATTGGATTATGAGTGATATTTCTGAAAAATAGATGCGAATTATGGGAGAATTTGATAGTAATAAAAGTATTGATATTCATTTTTTTAACAAGTTGAAATATGCAGTTTAAAAAAAAGTACTTGTAGGTCGCACTTATATCTTGATATCCAAACATTATAAATATGTAACATTCACTGCAAATAAATTATGAAAAAGTTGAGCTAAAATATTGAGATGAAACTTAGTCGTAGAAACGTAGTATTGCTTTCTCCCAAATATACAAACAGCTAAAAAATTCCAGCTTAATTACTTTTAAATATTTTTCAATTTTTAATACCAAACAAGGAAAACAACTACTAACAAAGGTGTTTGCCACCAGCAAGGACGTGTACTAAAAACTTTTTACGGAATAATTGCGTAGGGCTCTCGAGTACGTTGTGCGTGCGTTGAGAGCTGTTTACACTTCGTTTTAACAAGAACAGTCCGTTATTGATCCAGTAGGTACTTTGCGTTAAATTTATACCCACATGTAAGATTGGAAGGAAATTTTAAAATTCTCTCTCTGTCTCTACGTATGTGTATGTGTGCACTCGTAATATAAAAGCCACGCTACACTTCTTTTTATTTGCATTTACAACGAGATAAAAATCCTCTGGGAATTTGCATATACTATTAATGCACAAATTTACATTGCAAATGAGAGTAAATTACTTACCCGCCGTGTTCTGGGCACACAGTTCTAGCATTCAATCGAAAACCGATCAGCTTAGGTGCTTTATCTCCATCATATTTAACAAAAATGCGCGCCTTAACTGGTTCACCTGCCTTCAATAAGAAGTCTCTGTTCTTAAGCAGATACTCGAGATGATCCACAGTTACAACTTCACCGAAATTATCCTGCAATACAAAGCTAGTGTAAATGTAGTGTATTATTCAAGCCTGCAAGATACACAATATAGAAGCAGTCTAAATGCAAATCTACACGAATTAATAGTAGTAATCCCTTTTAGTTGAATTGTTTAATTCGTATTCTCAGGTAGCATTCAAATGTCTTACAAATTTGGTACTGATCAAAAGAGAATTATTCAAGCTTCAATTAGAATGTACCATTAATGTATACCTAAGACATCAGAATCAGATTTCACGTTTGACTAAACAATCTAATTTGCCAGTTACGTATTATAATATGTATGTGAAGAATATTCTTTTAAATTCTATAGTTTACTTTCTCATTTTACTGTCTTTTCAAATTCTAATATAAATTCCTAAGCCTAAAACTAGAAGTTTTTTGTGCAAGGTTTGTAATGATAATTTTTTCTATAGAAGAATTTACATTATGTTTAGGTATTGAGATGTCATGCCTACGTTGTATTTATCGTATGTAATATGATTATAATTTTAGAGCCTATAGATGCGATGTAATGATAGTGGCAGAAAAACCACATACTACTACATATTATGTATGGAGATGGTGCCTACCGCAAGAAAATGTATTTGGAGATGTTGTATAACTTGTTTACATACATAAATGAAGCAGAATAACTTACAAGATTTCGTTATTGCTTGTGCTATCATATACAGGGTGTTTCGGAAGAATGTACTGCTACCTACATAGATCATAATACGCAATAGTCCTACAATGAGTCTCTAATGACTGTATAAATTATAAGAGAATGTGAGATAATATAGTTCCAACAAATAAATAAATTTTATGTCACGGCATTGTTCTTCAGATATTGAAAAGAAATTTGAAATAAAGGAGTATTTTACAAAATTCAATTTTAAATTAAATTGGTGCAAGCGGACAGATATAAACGAATTTTGCCAATTTGTATGTAAATTTCAAAAAGAACAAAATTGTTTGTTTATTTAGTAGCGTTATGACTTTCCCAAAACCATATTGATCATAGCAGATATTCTAAGTTGCGCCCATAAAAATAGCATTAATATAAACAACAAATGTTTACAAAAACTAAACTGATGAACATTGCAATTTGAAATTCTCAAAGATTCTATCCATTTTGAGACTAATTTGCGTTGATCATATATTCCTGTTTTGCTAATTTGTATCCTAAAATTTAATTATTAATAATTTCAACTTGCTCAAGTTTTTTACGTATCTAATTACATGTATACACACTTTACCGTTGCGTTATTTACTTATTATTTCCATTACCGACTGCTGTTTTATTTTGATTTAAATTACAAATAAACACTAAATTATTCATAACAAAAGAATGCCTTTTCCTCGCAATCATGACACCTTTTCTTGAAAAATTACGAAAGGTAGAAATAACAGTTTTTGCTTTTTCGCACTGTGTTTTTTATTTATGAAAATGTATTGTGTATACGATAAAGATAAACTATAAAAGCTAACTTGTTTCCACCATCGATTTCGGCAGTGCTTGTTGAATTTTTCATATTTCACGCATTTTAAATCACCTTCAAGGAATCGCGCTAATAGATTGTAGAGATATTCAGCTTCGCTTTTGCAAAATGGAATTAGGGGTTTTCACCCGTGATGTATTCGCCGAACTTGGCTCTCGAGAATTAAAATGTGGTCGAAGCGTGAAATATTCAGAGATTTGTTGACTCGATAAAAAACATTAAATCGTATTTTTCAATCCAGAAGGGAAGTAATATTCAATTTAAATGCATGTATGCCACTTAACAAAATTGAGTTAGGTATTGGAAAATGCTAGAACACAATTATTATTATTATTGGGGAGATACGAAGCAAAGAATGACTGAACAACTCGAATTTGCATTTGTAGAGTGAAATTAATTGCGTAGGTATAATATACACGTGAACAGTTAAGTTTGTTTTAAACTTTAGGAAACTATGTACTACTCTGAAAACAGAAAGTCTTAGAAACTGTAGTGGAAGTGCTGTGCGCGTAATAACCATTACTATTAACTACTACAGTAATCCTTTTGACTATTGTATCGTTTTGTGCAAAACTAGTTTGTTTACTGTTTATTTACAGAATGATTGTACTTTAAATGGAAAAGTAAAACAATACTAAAGTAAAAATTTTTGAAATGGCAGACACCTTATCATTAGAAAATAATTTTTTGCTGACTCTAACGTTTGTCAGAATTGCTGTATTTAAAACCTTTTTGAATTTAAATTAAATTTCTTTATTGTTAATTTTGCATTTTTTCGTATTTAATTTCTTTAAATATTTTATGTATCGATTTTCTTTTGAAGTTAGAAAAATAGTTTTACTTGGAAACAATACAGTTGTTTGTTAATTGCTAGTTGCAAACAAAACTAAAGTCGAAACAACACCCTAACAACTGGCAACGTACTATACTCAAATTCTGATTTTCTTGAAAATTATGTACTTATATTACGTAATTTGTTTGTACTTTTGTTATAAACTATACTTACGGTAACGTTAAGTTCGCTTGATGGTGCATCTAAAATGAGGCGAACCCAAACTCCATGTAAGTCTGCTTCAGAAGCCAGGGTTACGTCAGCGACCCATTGACCTGGTTCATGTGACACGTACTGGAAAAGTCCGGGACAAGGAGATCGTGCTTGAGCATTACAAGAAACCACCAATGCTCCTACGAAAGCTGCCAAGTATATCCACATCTATGACAAGCAAGAAAATCAATAGACATAGTAATATTTTCAGCTAGAGTTCTTTTTTACGATCGCGATTGAATTTGATAGCATGTAACTCAAACGTTCTCCCCTTACAACAATAAAGAAAGATTTTAATAAGATCTCCCCCTGTGACGTTTTTGAATCTAAGCTAAGATTCCTGCTGAGGTCAGCAATTTAACTTTCACAAGTGTTATTCAAGTTCTTATTGAAGTTGACGTAGATTTCAGAGTTTTAGAACCCTGGAGGGCAAGAAAATGTTTTTGCTTTTATATGTATTTGCCATAAACAACTAAAAAAGACGGAAATGTAATTTTATATTAAACTTTGTAACGTAAAGTTGAAAATATTAAATCTGCAAGAAACGGAATATTTTAGCTAGGTTTAAGGTGACGGATAAACGTCGTCTCATGTTAAAAACCGAAGATCTGTTTAATGTAAATAATATTTTTAGTATAGAACATTTTATAAAGTTGCTATGCCTAAATTAGATTTTTTTAAAGAATTAAAGATCTGTAAATAATCCACAAGTAAGCCAAAAACCTTGGAATGTAAAAATAAACCTTTCAGCGAAAAAACATCTGTTGTTGCAAATTAATTTTGGATTTATTCTGTTGATTTTAGCAATATTTCATTTAGAGACAAAATGTTCAATTAATTTATTCTTTTTTATAATGTAAATCATATTTTTATTATAAATATTGTTTCTACAGTACATGCAATATTACCCGTTGATTTAACATAAAATCTAATTAACGGTTGGATAGAATGAAAGCAAGTTGCGTAAAATTATGATACACAGTTTGATATTATTAGTAAATTAAGGTGTAGCTAAAAGTATTAGTCTAAAATGTCCTATTTTTATGAAAATAACAAAGCATCGTGTGACTGGCTTGTTGAAAAGCAGAAGCTTGCTGAAAGGCTTGAAACTGTCAAAAGAAGGATTAAAAAAGATCTTGCTAGCAGTGTGAGTTCCATCACGCCGAGTTCTTCAGTCTTAAGATTTAAAAACATCTCAAGATATTTTTTGTTCGTACCTGCACATAAATACGCAAAGGCACTAGATCATGAAACATGTTCACTACCTTTGCAAAATCTTTGAAATTTATTGTTACTCCAATAAAGCAAGAAATGATTGAATTCTTTTTCTAGTTTCCTTCAATCAGATATGTACCTTTTATACTTACAGCATAGATTTTTTGCAGAAGTAAAGAAATATTGAGTTAAATGAGTAATAAAACAAAGTCCACGGTAATTCAGTGTGTTAACTATACTCTTGACAATTTGTTTTGAGTTTTTTCTTAAAATTCTATCCAAACCAGAGAGTGTAACCTTTTCGTTTACGTATTCGCATACATGGTTTTGATCAGTTCATGTATCTTTCACTGATCTATTCATGAAGATAGCCCATTCAGCTGGTATGGATTTATTTTACAATGATGAAAAACAAACTTCTCCCTTTAAAAGTATAGAAGCAAGAAGCCGGTTGCAGATTGATTTCTTTGTTCACCTTGATTTCTGCTCATTATCTACCAAATCATTGAGACCGATACTGAAGTTTTCAGCGGTGTAGATATTTGCAATGAAACTAAATCCTACTTTAAACAGCTTCTAGAAACGTAGAAGCTGTTAGTCTGCAACATCCATCGTCTTTCAGAACGATTTATTTACTTAAAAAAGTGAGCGATTAATTTCGAGGTACTAGAAGTGATCCAATTAACCAACCAAACCGAGCGCAAAGATCAGTAAATCCCTAGCTGTTTACTCAGGAGTAACGTAATTATATAGATGAATCAGGTGTACTTTTCGCTTAATCACACTGCTCAACAAAACAAAATTTTTAATGTTTCCTTCACTTCATGAGTCAATTCTTACTAATTTTGGATTGAGAGAAACGAATATGACAAAGGAAAATTTTTATTAGCTCTAGTTTCTGTGATATACAATAGGTAAAAGTTTTTCATTTTAAAGGATTAAGAGAAAACGGTAAATGTTAGTTACATACGCTAACAACATTAAAAGTGTGATCGTTCTTTTTTTAAATGACAGTTACATCCTAAATTGATGGAAGAACACCTACCAGGTGGTTGGATCCACATAGAATGGCTTCATGAGACGGATGTCTTTTGGCTTTCCTCTTGTAAGTGAGTTCTGAAGCATCCCTACACACAAACCAGCAGTAATCCGCAAGCATTGCTTGATTCCAGCGGCCCTGATATCTCCGTTCCATCACAGAAATATCCTGATGGAACCTTTCTCCGTGCTCGTCACTGACAGCTCCACAACTAGGTGGGAAAAAATCGAGATGGGAGTGGAGAAAATGGATTTTTAGAGACCTGTTGCATCCGAGTTGATGGTATTTTTGTAGAAGTGCTGTCACCAACTCAGTGTAGTTATCATCTTTTTTGTTCTCTAAAAATCCATGCATAGCTCCTTTGAGAGCTTCCCAAGTTTACTTTTCTTTCCCTTCCAAAACTAGGTCGAACGCAGGATCCTTTACGAGTTGACGTATTTGTGGCCCAACAAAGTATTTAAAAGCCTGGCCTTCTCGGTTCATGCCTTTGACAAAATTCTTCACTAAACCCAGCTTGATATTTGTAGGGGTGGAAGAAGAACATCTTTTGGATCCACGAGAGGCTTGGCAACGACATTTTTTTCTCTAGAGTTAAGATTTCTTGCAGGCCAATCTACTTAAATATAATGTGATTTTCTATCCCTACTGTCCCACATACATAAAAAGCAACAGTATTTAGTGCACCCTAATTGCATCCTAAGAGTACAGCAATGACTTTTAGATCGCCACAGATTTTCCACTTATGTTCAGCATATTTGATTGAGTTGAGAAGGGCTGTCATGTTTGCATAAGTCTCCTTCATGTGAACTGCATGACCAACAGAAATAGAAGGGAGACGGTTGCCGTTGTGAAGCAATACAGCTTTCAAACTTAGCTTGAAGAATTCTATGAATAGCCTCCATTTAGTTGTATCATGTTTCAAATTCAATCTTTTCATCAAACCATTAATGTCACAGCAAATAACAAGATTGTTTTTTTTTTCAAAAAAAGGAAGCAGATCCCATTGACGTTGTCTGCACTTGGAGACCCTGACATCATGCTCAAGAAGATTCCACTGCTGTAACCTTGAGCGGGTTTACATTAGATTTTACGTTTGATTTTACATTTGACTTATGCAAAATTACCAAGTGCGTAGACCGTGATGTAGATTATAGAGAATATAAAATGTCACTGTATCTCCAAAACAAGAGCTAATCGGTAATTTTTATGGTGATTTTGGAATTCAGCAAGTGGGAATACATAAGAATCAACTATTTTTGAGCCCGAAACATTTTCATTGTTGGTCAGTGATCATCAATTTATTGGTTTCAACTAAGTCAAACCTATAACTATCTGCAATCTATTTCTGTATTAGTACAAGCAAATTACGATACGCCAATGTCTAAATAGAACACGTTTCATTTTGAAAGAACTAGATACGTTCACATTAGTCTGTAATTTCGAGATTTCCACGAAATGATCAAATATACTCTCCTCACACTTCCCTTAGATTAGACTTTCAAATGCCAAACAGCTACCACTAATCACCACCTGAGTATCTGTTTATCGAAAATATTTTCTTAAAAATATCATTAGTTCTGCGTCAATTACAGATACTATTAATAGAAGTATAGACGTGCCACACACATTTTGCGTAGTGTAAGCGGCATAGACAGACTGAAGCCCCACTGGACCGACAGACGGGAGTCGGGAAAAAGTTTTTTAGATCTGTGATCAAATTCACGGGGTCATATGACTAAACAGTTGGGTGCCCAAAATGAGAAAAAGTTGTAGTTTAGATTTTCTATACAATCACCTGCTATTAGGCATACTGACATCTAAATATATAAAAGGATACCCTGACTGACTGATCTATCAACACACAGCTCAAACCGCTGGGTCTAGAAACTTGAACATTTGCTTTAGGGTCCCTCGAGTGACGTAGGCCACCACTAAGAAAAGACTATTCAAAATTCAATCTCTAAGAGGGTAAAATGGGATGTCAAGAATTGCCCTAAGGGAGTTAAACGGGGACTCCTATGGTAGTAAGATTGCATGGAAAAAATATAAAGCGTTGCATAGAAGTTCTTCAAGAGACGTGGGCAATCACTAAGCAATGGTTTTTTTAAATTAAATTAACAGCTACTATAACAATAAATGTTAATGTGAGTAAATATTGTAGGTTGCTCGTATATAAAGTACGACCCAAAATATTAGGCAAAACTCAAAATTGATGTACCAGACGAGTTTTGGATTTTGATAAAGCATTTGCATGTTCCTTTATTTTTTTTGTCACTGGGTTGTATAGAGTCCCATTTAAATATAAGTATCAGTAATCTAGAAACTAGGAAAGTATAAACAGCTTAGAATGGGATTTGCAACTTGATGTTTAAATTTTATAAATCTGATTTCACACATGTCCTTGATGAACTTCATTTAATACTTTTAATAGCGTGAGAATTAGTCTTTGAAAATTTTTATCCGTATGTCCAAATAAATACATATCCATCTTGCGTTTTCATTTCGTCATTCAACAAATGCTACTGTTGTGACAAACCACATCGAATTTAAAGAAATAAACAAGCAAAAAAGGTACTTAATAAAAATACTAAATCTAAAACATAAAAACGGCGAGACGAATATAATTCATGTATTTTGTGTTAAGCAGTTTGAGTGATTACACTAAAGTCATGAATTAAAAAAGCAAATTACAGAAATTAGTAGTTGGTTTCTAAAAGGGTGTGCAAAATAAATAATTCATGATGCTCAGAAAACAGAATTCTTGGTATATTATTATAGAGCAATTTGTATTATGAAGTATGTAGAATAAAAAAGATAAATAGACTATTGCAAGAGTAATTGAAGCCCGCAAAGTACATATTGTATGTATTGGAATAATTAAAGCACGTAATTAAAAATTAAAAAATATGTTGCGTGGCCAAATATACAAGCAAAAATTCCTCTACAAACGCGTATGCATGATGTAGCTAATTTAGTTTTTTAAGGTTTCTGTTTGCACACGTTTCAAAAACTATTTGAAAGGAAGTTTATCTTTTAATTTCATTTTCAACTTAGCTAGCTACAGTTGAAAAATTATCGTGGCATCTAACCAAAAGTCGATACGTTTTTAGCAGGCTGATCATGGCTGTTAATAAGCATAAGCAAAGTTATATTTAAATAAGCATCATTTTTAGTTTTTTTAATTTAGGCAATGGTATGGAAAACCTTCAAATGATTAATCAAGCGTAATCACTATTGTGGAATCATTATAATTATTATTTTGTTGACCAAGATTTACCATAAAAAACCAAGGCTGTTTCCAGGCAATTATTTTTTAGGAACAAGTCTGAGGTAGAAAAGGAAGATTGCTATAAACTGAATTACATCTAGAAAAAAAAACGAATAAAACGTTATTAAGTGATGTGGTTTGTTAATACAAAAAGAAATAACACCTTTAGATAACAAAAACGGTGTTATTTATTGCATGTATTTTAGAATATTATTAGATGATTTAAACAATAAAATTGAAAAAAGTGTTGATGAGAATACTCGTTGTTTAGTTACATAACAAATATTTCCCAGATTTATAAACCATTCAATTAAGTTTTTATATGGCACACTAAAACCTGAAGTGATTATGATTCTGATGAATGCTTAGTATTATAATTATCAGATTTAATTAGACTTTTATAGTTATTTATTAAAATTTATTTTTAAACATTTCTAATAATAGCCAAATATGACATAAATAAAATAAGAATAAGTTTGATACTATCGGCATGTGACGTTAAAGAGGTTGAAGACACAGCAGTTTAGAAGCATCATTGATGTTTATTGTCCATAAAGAGAAAAACCACTTACCTCATGCTGCATAAAGTTCAAGAATACACCTTCAGAATATAACATAAAGAATGTCAAGACATGTATGAACAAAATATAAAATTAAAGTAGAACCAGAAGTAAATGAGGGGTAACCCCAAAAGAATTGTAAATGGATAATGTTACATAGAACTCGTTTTCTACTGGGTATTAATTACTACAACAGGTAGAGTCTGATTGTAGGCAGAAATTACAAACAACCCACGAATTTTTAATTATTTAAGTTACCCGCCTGTTACTAATACGTTGAGACCAGTGACAAGAGGTTTGATAAGTTATTTTTCTAGGGATTGAATAGCCTGTCATTTTATTTTTAGCAAAATGTTTTAAAGGAAGACATTGACATTATATTTTCAATGTTTTTGTTCTAATAAGACCAAAATTATTTTGTCTTGCGAATAGATCGATACTTTTCAATGTAGAAGTCGCGACCATCAAAGGAATTATTTATTATGAAACCAAATTAATCGAACTGTCAATAAAACGACTTAATCATGTGATTATATTATCAATAGTTTATGCAAGAAAAATAAAAATGTTTGAAAATTAATAACTTATGTTAATTCTAATTAGTAACTTTTAAATAATTTAATAAATTACTACAGTAATTTTGTTACCATGATTTTAATTCCAACAGCATCTGTTGATTATAGCATGCAAAAAAAAGATTCTCCTTAAATAAAGTTACCATTAAGATGAATTATTTATTCCAACAAAAGGAAATTTAATAACGATGGCAAACCTTCAAAATAGATATCAGGAAATGTTTTTGAAAGCATTTATTTATAAAGGAAATACCTATATTTAGATGTGGAAATTTAAATGTTGATGGAATGTACAGGATTCTCAATGCCAAAAGGAATATTAATTTAAAAAATTCAAATATCAAGAAATATTTTCGAAACCACGAATATTCCTAGTCAATTTACTTTATTACACACAATTTGTTTATAAAAGAAATATCTTTATTAAACTACTTGCAGTTTAAATTGATGGAAAATGTCGAGGGTCCTCAATGTCGAAAAAATTATTAGAATAATTAATTAGACAGCAAACAAAATGACAAGTTTTTGAAATAGATATCGAAAGCAAAAATATTTCAGACCCTCACTCAGCATTTCTGTATCAATATACAGGGTTTTACATGGCAAAAGATATATCTGATTAAAAAAAATAATTAAACAGCAAACAGTAATCAATATGAAGACATTCTGCAAGAATTCATCCTAATAGCACCAATAGGGAAACATGAGACTGACTTTATAGAGGGTGTTTATTTGTTGTGGTTCTGACAGAAAGTGAAAAGAAGAATTTTCATAAACAAACTCTTGAGTTAGAAAATAATGAAATCTAACCGAAAAGACATGTGCAAATAGATGAACCAGCTGTGATGTACTTGGAAAGGCAAAAAGAAAGTTACAGAATTTATCAAACTGACAAGTCGCATAAAACTTTTGATAATTTATGTAATGTATCTCGTAATATGCAGTACAAACCACTCTGCAGTTAACTCAAAATCTTTCCAGTTTTTTTTTTAATTGTACCTCCACTGAAGAGAATTTGGTTCTTAATTTTTTTGCCCTAGAAGAAGAAAAAACATGAAGTCAAAAGCAATTATAGAATTGCTGTCGCCGACAGATAAATCGAAGCACTTTCCGAAGGCATTAGCTAATTAGTAATATTTGCAGTTCTCAAAGGCCCTGTTTATATCCAGAAAGACCACGGTCGAAATAATTAACAATCTTTCTAAAGACTGAAGATTTTGTCTTACTAATGTTCTAAATCGGAAAATGTCTGTTATGTCAGGAATAATTAATTGCAAAAATTCACATTTTAGGTTAAGACAGGTCAAATATGAAAAATCTTAAAGTATTAGGATATTCCATTTAGAAAAGTCAAGTAGAATCGCGTTTCGCGTTTCTCGGTCACGGTATATAAAAAAGATGACAACCTTTTACAAGAAATAATTCTAGAACTTTTAGTTTTAGATTTCCACTTAAATAAGGGAATCCTTTTAAAATTTATCCTTATTCAAGAAAATTCATTAAACTATATTGTATGAGGTAAACCTACAAGTGGCAATTGGCCTAACTTCAGCTAATGTCTTGATCTTTTAATTGATCTTTCGAATGTGATATTTTAGCTAATATATTTTTTTCAAATTCATTTATTTCAAACGTAGATCAATATTTTCAAATTTGTGTACTACTATCTCCGAATTGGTTTATTGGTTTTTATTATATTTAATGTACAGAAATGGAAAAATAATTTTTTTATGTTAATAATTATTAACACTTGGTGTAACTTGGTATAACTTATATACCCCAAACAATTAAGGTAATAAATTAAAATATAGAGAAGTATTTGCGGTTGGATTGTGGTTAAAGCAATTTTGTTTTGTCATGTGTCCTGGGAAAAGAAGACAATTACTGTGACAACAAAATTGCTTCAACCACAAAGCAGTACGCGTATAGAAAACTAAGCTAATTTAAAATGTAAAAAAGAAAATGCTTGGTTATAAAGTGAATTGATTATGTACAGTGGGATATGTAAAATTCCTTAGGAAGACTGAACTATAGAATAGTACATGATAATTATCCAGTAGAACATTTAAATTATTAATTTGAAAAATAGTAGAAAAAGTCTTTATGTTAATGTCAGAATTGCGTGGTCTTCGAAATAATCGAAAGACACATTCGTATTTATATAATATTCATAAATGAAGTAGTTAATTATGCTGTATACGCAAAGCAAAAGATTGGAAATCCCAAAAATGTGAAACTAATAAATACCCGCTGGGCTTGTCATCAAATATCTAATCTGTTTTAATTAGTACCGCGGAAAATTTTCTTGTAATATGAGTATCTACTTTGACGTTAATTTAAAAAGGTTCATTTTCTTAAGCTAGATTATGCAGACTAAATTTACCTTTCTAACCATTTCACAAAGGTTAAATGACTACAATATTTCTAAGCCTAAAACAGTATTGACGTGTGAGCGTGTGACAACTTCAAACATGTTAATTTATGAAGTTGTTACAAGTTTTCAAATTAGTTTCTGGTCTAATTAGCATTTTCCTTTTCATGTTTCAAATAATTCATCAATTTTAAAACATTTTCTGAATTAAAGTTAAAATTAGAAAAGACGAAAAACCACATTAAGTTGTTAATTAAACTCATAAACCAACATTCAGTTCTAAATTGAAATTTAAAATTTTCACTACCGCTTGTTTAAAACCGACATAAAGTATAACTTCAAGATGGGTTTTCAATTTGTTTTCTCTATCTTACCATTAATATCTTAAAACAAGCTAATTAACATTAACAAAGATTATGAATAAATCAAACATTTGTAAAACCTTTTTCTTTGTTCGAACTGCATAAAAAACATGCGTTTCATTAATACCGTTTGATTAATTATTTAAAAAATTGTTTTTCACACAGCGAAAATCCTTTTTACAGAACGGAAAGTCTGGTTAATTTATCTGTGACATTAGCTATTCTAAAGTCACCCAGAAAAATTGCTATAAAGATAGGAATTCTAATTTTGAAAGCAGAAGTAATTTTTCTTGGTCCTTTTTTACTTTAGATCATTAATCAGCATGAATTTTGCATCACGTTTATGCTAATAGAGTTATTTATTTTAAGTGTAGTGTTTACTTCTATTATAACAAGGATAAAACATGGGTTTTTCTAAAAACACTTTCACTTTTTTAATCAAAACAAAACCTTAAGCTATAATTTATTGTACACAAACAAATGCCTTAGTTTGTTTATGGGATTTAACCGACTGTAATCTAAACTAATGGCGCTAAAAAACCCATGAATAGAATTCATATGAATGGGAACAATCTAAAAATTACCTTTCCCTATTATATTCTAAATTCTGGATATTTATAATATCACAGTTCAAATACTGATGTATTTAAAGCTGATAGGTGATAAATAAAAATATAGAATGTGATTGTTAAATTATGCCAGCAATAAGAAATAAGAATCCCAAGCAAAGCTAAAACATTTTCTTGTTCCTTATCGAAAAAGTCACATATTTCCTATCCTTGAATGTAATTTTGTTGCATTTTATCCATTTTATCATTATGAATATCCATAATTGTTATTGTCGAAATTTAAAACAAGAAATAAATCAATATTGCGGTTAATTATTTAAATGTCCATTATCTAAAGTAATAACAAACATAATTTATATACAACATACACGTTAAAAACATACCTTGAAATTTTCAACCCGGCGATCACAAATACAGCACATGCAAAACTGAATAATGTAGCTGAATGGTGAATATACCAGTATTTATAATTTATTTAAAATATATGGTGGAAGTGCCCGGTCAAGGTTACTATTGTTCCAGTAAACTTGTTAATGTTGTTTGTCCTTCTATTTTCAATTCTTGGAGACGAGACGATTAACAATCTTCCGATTTCAATATTCCTTGGTTGCGGGAATTCCCCATAGCGGTTTGTAGTACTTACATAGTTGAACAGAAAACATTGTGCAATTAACAGAAAATATTAGTTAATGCCAAGTACTTTTTACCGGGAAATTTGCTACGTAACAAAAAATGTTTACAAACAAAAATAATGTTATTAAACAACCATAAAGAGTACACAAGACAGATCTATTCAAATTACATTGAAAAAACAATTAAGATAATGCTTTTTATAGGAAGCGGAAGCTGAATTTCTATTAATCATCATGAAAAATAAAATTGTAAACAAATTTTAATAATACACATTTAACCGGATCTTCGCCCTCAGATTATAATTTGACAGTTTCTGTGTTTGTAATTTGTAATTCATAATTATGTACTAAAACAGGTTATAATGTGATTTACCAAATTCATAGGAACAAAAGATTAAAGGCAAGGAAATAAAAATTTACCGAAACAAAATCAAATACCTAGAATTTTAAATTTCACTTGAATTACAAACGATCGTAAATACACTGGGTTAAAATTCGAGCCTTGTCACTGACATCTAAAAAGTTACCTTTTTAGTGACATGAAGTCGATTAATTAGGGCAAAGTTGCGTGGTTGCTGTCAATATATTCTAAGAAGTTTGAACCCACACGAGAACGTAGATTAAATGAGTTATTAGTTGAAAAATTCTTGTCTTGATTAACCAATCGAACTTGATTAATCCTGTATTTTAAATTTTATAGCAATTAAGATAAATACAAACAATAAAAAATTTAATTTCTTAGCTTACACAAGACAAATCATTCAAACCCTAAAGAAAATATATATATATATACCCAAGAAAACCCCCTAGGCAAAAAGTTAAACATGTCAAGAATTATATAATAAAACAGTGATAATTTCTGAGAATTTAAGTACATAGTATCTATGTATATTCTGAGGTTAAAGCTCTTCTTGTAACTTTATTCATTTTTTTATATACATAGATTATATTCAGAATTCCATTCGCAAAGATTATTATAGAAGATTTAACATAGTACATGTAGTCTCATCAAAACAACAAATTGATCAAACGAATTTTGATTGTTGGGAAAAGTGTTTTTTGCTTACTTAGCTTCACTGAGAAAAAAGATTTAAAAAAATAAGATGCTATGAAATAAAGAAACTCATTTTCTCAAAAAAAATATTTAAAAAATAAAAACGGAATTTTGTTTTTTGTTGAAAATGAAACAAGGTCTACGTTTTTGCATATTGGTTTATTTTCACGCAAACCACTTTCGACCGACTATTAAGCGGCCATCTTCAGCACATAAAAACAAACCGAAACATACAGGTTTCTAATAAACTTTTTCCAAACTGTTGTGCTAAGCGATTCGAGTGTCGATGCCGATAGGAGTAAGTCATATTCTAAAGTGCTAGTTCAATTAATTTCTGAAGAAGAAAATCCGGAAAAAGAAGTCATCGTGTTTTGTTGCCTCATTATTAAGAAAAGTGGAAGTCAGGATGGAATAAGAAGTAATTATTTTTACGAAAATTCATGTTTCGATACTCACTCGTATTACTACGAAAAACCATGCAATATTTTATGTTATGGATGAGTTACTGAAAGATCAAAGTCTCCTTATTGCGATGATCTGAAATACATTTCCTTCAGAACAGTATTTTGCAACCTTTTAAGATTTCTCCATTTTGTAAAAAACACTGTCAAGGTGTTTCTGAGGCTTTGTCACTTCATAAATAAAACTGTCCAGCTGATTTTACTTTCTATCATCATCAATAGCATCATAGTTAGTACACAATAGATAGCAACATAGTATATGTTTCTTTGGTTATGAGTACTGTTCTTGGGAAGACGGAAGAATGAATCAGTCCCAGGAAGATCTTAAATCCTGCCCTATAAGATTGCTATGCCGAGCTATATCTAATGTATCTGTCTGCGAGTATATTGTGGATTGCTCTGGGGCTTTGTTGTCTGTATATATTTACGTCTTCCAGGATTATAAAACCTAAAAGTCAATCTGAAGTAAGAAACCAAAAGATAACGACCTATTCCCAGTCTACAATAGTTTAGTGTTTTGTTGTGCTAAATAAATTATACATCGGAAAGCTTTATCAGCTTGATTAATAAAACAATATTTCATACGAGTAAATATTAGCAAAAGGAGTCCAGATTTTAGCTCATTGTTTGTGCAAATGAAGCGATTGCTGTTCAGCAGATTCGGAGCCCGAGAGTCTCCAGATATACATATTTGACGTATCTCAGATGCTGTATTACACGGTCCGCTAAAATCTAAATGTTAAGAAATAGACCGAAGTGCACCAAACACAAAACAGATTTTTAAGGAATCTAGAAATGTACATATATGGAAGAATGATGTAGCATACTAAAAGCAAATGTAGTTTGTTAAGCACAGAGGTTTCATAAGGTAAGTTATCTGAAATCAAACAGGATGTTTTTTAAGCCTGTTGATAGGGTAAGAATTTAAGCGAGGTGGTTCTTATTGAGTATATTGAGCTCAAATATCAATACGGTTTTACCCCACCTTCTGCTCCGCAAAAATTCAAAATGCATATCTCTCGAAGGAATATCTGCAAGAGCACATACCTCCCTTGAGGAATAGAACTGATCTTCCATTCTTCCAAATATTGCCTTCTTTGTCTGAAGCAGCTCCATAGATTAACTTTTCTGTCTGGAATGTAATAGGTGTAAGTGTTTACAACCTGGTATGCCTTTATCGTCACCATAAACAAAGTATTACTTCTTTTTTAAAAAGCGATCCACAGGTAAGGTAGTTCACTATGGGAAAGTTTTCAGGAGGATGCGAAACATCAAGGAAATGTAATTTCTAGTATTAGCGTGTTTGAAGAGATCAATTGGTTTTAATTTGATAGTTTGTTTAAGTTCAATTCTCCGTGGCCGGAATAAAGCTTTTAATGGTATGGTATTATATGCTAAAGTAATGGATCAAGCTATGAAGCAAAGAACCATTTGCAAGCTACAGTCTACTATCAAAAGATTAACGCCTTTTTAATACATTCTATACTTTTGCGTAGTGTTTGTCTCCCCAAAGCACACTTTGAGAAAAACTGGTCTAAAATTCACCAACTACTACGGGAGCCAGATAGTTTTTCACTGCAAAAGTCCATGAGCGTGATTTTCTTTTTTGGTGATTTTTAAGGAGGCGCTCTGAATGTAAATGCAAATTGGATGGCAAGAAAGAAGTACTTCAGTCGCCATCTTAGAAAACAGTTTTCTTTAATATTCAGGAATAGCTGATTTTAAGACAAAAATGGTTAGAATCCTTTTTGTAGAGAATAAGATTTCCTATAACTTTTATTCAAAACTGTTTTTGTAGTCAGTCTTCAAAGTTTTTTAAATATGGTTCTGCAAAATATCTTGTTAACGGTAGATAGCACGCTGAGAATTGTTATTATTAATCTTGTCGAGTATAAAATCTACAAATTTCATACAAACGTTTTGCCGTAGGTCTAATAATCTAGGGTTTATAGCGCTGTAACGTGCTAAAGTCAGCAAATCGGCTGGGCAGATCAACTGTGAAGAAAGTGCATATACTCACTAAAGTAAGTGTGCTATAAAGATTCAGTATATATGCAAGAAAAATAACTTAATGTTTGAATCAGTAAAAAAGATAAAAATAACTTACGGTATGCGTATCTGCTCAGCCCTATTAACCCTACGCCAGAAAGTTTACATGTTTTCCAAGATAGAAACGGAAGCACAATCCTGCCCCCCATCGCAACGCCAACTTGCATTTACACTCAGGGGAAACCTCTAAAAGAAAATCGCAAGCATGGGATTTTGAGTTATAAATCTACTTTATTTTACTTGACTCCTGGACTAAGCGGTGTTCATCAAAATAAAGGCCAATACTGCCATGGTTCGTCAAGGCTGTTAAATGCTGATCGTACATACTTATGTACATAAAAATAAAATTATTAATGCTAATCTTTACACGAACTCGTGTTACTTAGTCTAAGAAAATTGACTGTCTTAAAGTTACGACAGGCGAAAATCATAAAGAAGGTCCTGCTGACTGTAGCCTTTTTGGCACTATTTATTTCATTTTTGTTTGATTAGACCTTCTGTTTGGAAAAGGACAGGAAACGTGCATGTATGTGACGTTTTGACATTTCAATATCTTCACGAAACAACCTACTTGCAACTTGAAAGCTGTCACAAATTATCAAAACCATTCAAAGGTTTCTTAGAACTCAGAATTTTGGAAATCTCCATGTTTTGAGATTTTGATTGAACATTTTCTAGTTCTTTTTATAATCTATTGCTCATTTGTCAGTCCTAAAAGTCCAAAAGTTAAGATTCTCATAGTAATTTGTCTAGGAAATGTAATAGTAGCAAATTCGTTAAAATCGAGTTTAGAATTTGTGTAGGCAAGTAAAACTAACGAACTAAATTAAGGCGGCACAAAAGCAGTGGTGTCGATAGTATCGTTTTAAGACTGGTACTCTAAAATCGATTGTTAGAAGAAGAAATCATAAACTGCTTCTAATCTGTTTGTTTCAAAGTAGAAGTTTTTCTAGGCCATAACAACATACAGTGTCTGCCAAAAAACCTGCACCATATGGGAAAAATCTTTATTGAATGACTTATTGAAAATTTGTTTTTGGCATCATGTTTTGCTTACTCCAGAACAAAAAATGACCTAATCAAAAGTAATCATGTAGTCTCCATTACCTGTCAAATTTGACATTTTTGAAAAAAATATCCGAAAAATGGACTTATTTGACGGAATTTTGAAAAAAGTCTTAAGCAAAGACTGTTTCTTTTGCAATTATAATTTGTATACGAGTAAACAATTGCAAAAGACGCATTTTCTGCTCATGACTTTTTTCAAAATTCGGTCAAATAAGTTCATTTTTCAGACATTTTTTTGGTTAGGTCATTTTTGGTTCTGGAGCAAGCAAAACCTGATGTCGAAGACAAATTTTTCATAAGTCATTCATTAAGAATTTTTCTCTGTACACCCAAGAAAGCTTGTGAGCTCGCTAGCTACATTTCTATAGATTGATTATCAAGTATATAAGCTAAGACTGTGTGTGCAAAAATCACAGATAAGGTGGCTGATATGATAGATAAATACAATGGCAACTCGTAACTTTTTTCCATTTATCAAGTAAAATCATTTATTTCAATTCTAGAAATCTGGCTGCATGACTGTACAGCCCAAAGTCGATTTGGAAAAAAAATGACCGGAGTATTTGATTTTATTATTATAAAATTATTTTCTGGACACCCAGTATACAGAATGTAATTAACGGTTAACGTTCGTAAATTGAAACTAAAATTACGTTCTATATTTTAAGATATCTAGTTAAGATTATTTGAATTTTTTAGTGCTATCTACCTAAAAATAACTCTCAGGCGGGAGCATTTGATGGCTTATAAATCAAAGAGCGATACAAATTCAATTTACGTAGTCATTCGATGGAAATTGATTTGAACATAAACCTAACCACGGAACAGTTTATTACAGAAATCTCTGTATCTAAGTTCTAAGAGGTACTTTCAGAATTATGACTGATCGTTAATTAAACTAGGAGCTAAATAGAAATGAAATTTTGTGAATGTTATAAATAATATTAATATGTTAATATGTACAGTACAATAATAAAAACGATTTTAGGCGTCAGTTAACTTCTGAAGTAGTAATTTATTTCTTAAGGTCAGTAAATAATTTTTGGAAATAAATATCTTGTTTTAGAATTTCTATTAGTTAATCTCAAGCAGGTGTAATAAAGTATTTTGTTATAAAGAGCAGTAATATATTGCAGTTTCTAGACAACATTAAGACAGATTAGCAAGGACTATTATAAAGTATGTAAATAGTCTCGAAGGTCTAACATTAGTTCGACAAGGCTTGATCAATCTTCTCTAGGAAAAGGACCCTAATCGC
This sequence comes from Ignelater luminosus, assembly GCA_011009095.1. Classification (NCBI taxonomy): domain Eukaryota; kingdom Metazoa; phylum Arthropoda; class Insecta; order Coleoptera; family Elateridae; genus Ignelater; species Ignelater luminosus. Next base: position 130,759 of record VTPC01089974.1, read on the forward strand.
ATTGAGGAAGAGGTAAAGATGAATAGAATTTCTACCTTCATGTGAGCTTAGATTAGTATCAATCCACCAGGTATAGTGAATGTTAATGCACTTTTTACAGAATGACACTAGTTGATTTTCTAATGTTTCTATTGATTCTTCAAGTATTCACAACAATTCCTGCTGAATTTTTCAGGAGCTTTCAATTCTTAACCGTAACTTAGGCGTATTTGCACGTCCCCAATATGTAAAGATTTGGTAGAACAGTTACAGTAGGTATGTGAAGCATGTAAAGCTGAAACTTTAGTTTTCAGACTAACACTACTCCAAAGCACATATTGATTAGGTATAGTTTTTTTCTTCGAATAGTATTTGACAATAAATAACGGTTGCAATTATAATTAAATGAACGGAAATTATTGGAAATATAAATAATTTGTTTGTTACACAATATTAAAGCGAACACTGACTGACTGAAACTGGAAACTAATCCTACTCCATTCTTTTGTTAAAGAGTTATTACAGTTGTTTAATTCATTATTTTACAACTGACTTAATTTATGCAGATGTAAATATAAAAAAAATACACAAAAACTGGCGTGAAATATCAGAAAATTAGGTTTTATTAAAACAACAAAATCCATTAATATTTATAAAAGCTTTTTATCAATTCAAAAGATAAAAAGTATTTCTTCATACAACTGTTTATTTTTAATATAAATTATAAATTAGATAATATGATATTCCTTTTCTACACAACAGATTAAAATTAATCTAATATTTAAAATAAATTATGCTTTCCTCGAGTAACTACATATTCTAAATATCTTAATTTCAAATTTCAGAAAATGATGAAACGTAGTAATTATATATTAGGCAGAACCACTCATTAACCTTGTACGTTAATTTGCAATTTGTAGTTAGTTCCTAGGGTAAGTAACATTATTTGTTACTCTCCTGTTTTAATTGTTTGCTTCAGAAATTAGTGTCAGCTAAATTAATGTAGACATATGATATCTACACCTAATAACTACACAGCTTATTGTGTAGTGTACGAAAACAACTTTAGGCATTTAATCAATAGATATAAGATTTCCACGTTATAATAATTACTTCTAAAGAGTTATGAAATTTTCAAAACCCGACTTCAATAACAGTATTCATCATCATTATCTGACAATGAGTGTAGAAGTTCATAACATGTTCACATGCACGGTTGATTTTAAACAAACTAGGTATACTTAAATTAATATTTCGAAACAACGTTTATACTGTGGAACATTAATTGTCCTCGATTTATTTGCAAATTAACTGTACAGTACGAGGGTTGCTATTTATATTTCTGGCCTTGGCAACACTGACTATTTCCAGGCGTCAGCTGACATTTCCGGTGTAAACTTTACATTGTTGAACATAACCTCAACCACAACATTTTGTCATTTGAGTGCGATTAGTGTTGTTTGCAGTTAATTGAAAAGTGCATTCTCTAGTAAAAAATGGAATTGACCCGTGAACACTTTCGTGCAATTATTTTTCATAACTTTCGACGTGGATTATCACGACAAGAGTGCATCAATGAACTTAATACATTATATAGCGATGAAGCTCCATCCTACAGCACTGTAAAAAACTGGTATAATGAATTCAAACGTGGCCGATGTTCACTCCAGGACGAAATCCGTGAAAGCCGTCCAAAATCTGTCGTTGTGCCTGAAAACATCGATGCTGTGCGTGAACTGATTAAACAAGATCGTCATGTGACATACCGTGAGATTGAGGCATCTTTGGGCATTAGTATGATTAGTATCAACAAGATATTACATGATCATTTGGCCGTAGAAAAAATTTGTTCTCGTTGGATCCCGCATAACCTGACCAATGCTCAAAAGAAGGCTCGCGTCGACTGGTGCATTGAAATGTTGAAAAAATTTGCGAAAGGTGCATCAAAGGCTGCGTATAACATCTGCACAGGTGACGAATCATGGATCTACGCATATGACTCCGAAACAAAACAACAATCAACTGTGCGGGTCTTTCAAGACGAGCCAAATCCAACAAAAGTTGTTCGCGGAAGAAGCACATTGAAGCAAATGGTTGCCTGTTTCTTTGGCATTACCGGTCATGTGGCAACAGTGGCGTTAGAGCAACGGTCAACTCTGAATGGTACACAACTATTTGTTTGCCAGAAGTCATTGGAGAAATTCGGAAAACTTCAAAGAAGAGGCGAATCATTCTTCATCATGACAATGCAAGCTCTCACACCGCTGCTCAAATAATTGAATATTTAACCAGCCAGAAGGTCGAGTTGATGGGCCATCCACCATACAGCCCTGATTTGGCACCCAATGACTTCTTTTTATTCCCGTACATCAAAAACAAACTGCGTGGTCAACGATTTTCAACACCAGAAGAAGCCGTTTTTTGTTTCAAAACGCATATTTTGAAGCTGCCTCAAACAGAGTGGAAAAAGTGCTTCGAAAATTGGTTCAAACGCATGGAAAAGTGTATCAATCTTAATAAAACTAGTTTCGATCATAAATACTTGTTTTTTCATTGTTAGGCCAGAAATATAAATAGCAACCCTCGTATCTAGCAAATTAAAAGTTTTTCATTTCTTATTTTCTCCATTTAGTGATAAATAAAAAGAATGAGCCGACCTTGATTTGATCCTCCGAAGATTCTTGCACAATACTGTTCTGCTTCACTTATCTGCTGACTATGATCAGAAAGATTTTTTCATGTTTAATATTTCATCATCTATAAGGTCATAGATCCGAGTCTTAACAAACCTTTCAAGAATTCTACAAGATCTCACCTTTATAGTGTGTCATGATTCTCGAAAACAATGTTCTCTTTTTGTGATCAATTTCTGTTTAGTTAGAGCAAGCCAAACGTCACGGACCGTTGTTTTAAAAATTTGAAAGCTATATGATTGTTCTCCCACTTCAGATAGCTATGGAATTTTCCCAACACTCTTTGTTCGGCCTGGTGAAAGAAAGAAGGAAGGTAATCATAATTGTTCCTGCTGTTGCAAAGCAGAGGCATGAGCCTTTTCGGCCAAGATGAAATTTAGTAATTTGGAAGGCGAACGTTGCTAGACGCGGCCAAGGATAGGATGGGATGGTTGATAGCAAACTTTCGTTAAAAACTCCCGCAACGTGTCCGGCCTGGTCGGTCAGGAGAGAAGTGTGAAGGTCCGGCTGGTTGGCTCCGTCGTCGGTCCTGCTGAAATGAGTTAGAAGTCATACAGAAGATTTCTACATGCATCTAAACAATCAGTTGGAAATCCGAACCTTATAGCTTTATGAGTAGTTTTTGTTTAGAAATTCCTTAGATCTTCATCTTATAATAATTGTACCAATACTGCCTTTTAGAAAGAACCATATTAAAGTATTCAAAAGCTTCGTCAATCGTAACGACAATAACCTATGTAGGTATGCGTTCAATGATGATCCATCAGTGGTAGGGGAAGAAGTTCATTCTTATTAGGCAATTACCAAAATATGAGGAAACTATATAAAAACCTTTCAACGGTAAAATCAAGATCAGTCCCATTTTTCGAAAAATAGGTGCTTATTATCTCGTGTTCAACAACGAAGAAAGTTTCGCTTGTCAAGTTCACTGATCACATTGTTGAAGAGAAGTCTTCTGTGTGATTCTCATTTTTTTAATAATTACTCATTTTTTTAAATTTTGGCATAGAGTCTCTAATCATTCCCCCTATATTATTCATATTGGGTCTGTAAAAAAAAGTATTAGTTTCACCAATAGATTCAAACAATGCCAAAGTCCGATTTTAAGACCAGAAGAAAAAATGGATCTGATGATGGTTTTGTAAAATTAAACATCGCATGTAAATCTAAATTAGATCACGATAGGTACTAGAGACAAAAAATGTCTGCAGAAGACTTTATAGATTAGACTAGTTATAGAGAAAACAAAAATTGGGCATTTTTACTTTCTTGTGTATTTCGAAAACAATTTAAAGTAAACCAGATTTTCTGTGAGTATTTGCTCAGTTTAACCGATCTTGAATATCTTAGAGTTCCTGATCGAAGTGGTGTGTTTCGAATTTGAATATTTTTGTATTTGTATTTTTAAAAAGTATATTCACCCTCCGACGAGGGTACAAAACCAAAATAAGCAAGTTAGAAAATCCTAGGACGTTTTATGTCCATTGTTTTATTTAAATTAGAAAAGAATTTACTGCAACGTATGAAATAGCTATCAATTTGCAAAAGAAACACCACATTAAGTTTTGCTTTTACCAAGAAAAGCTATTTGAGACTGGTTTAGAGAATTTAGAACAAAAAGTCTTTTAATTAGTCTTCAAGTTCTGGAAGCTACATCAGCAGCTTGTGTACAAACTTTTAATAAACCCAATGTCTAAAAGTTTTTAGAGGCTCGAAAGAAATGATTTTAAAACACAAATTTAAAGCTAATAACATACACAGTGCGGTCCATTTAAATGGAATAATGAAAATAAATTCGAAAATCACAATTTTTCGAAGAATCACTGGGACATGTATAACGATTTAAATTGCACTGCACTTTTAAACCGAATGTTGTAATTTTTCGGTCATATCAGAGAATGTGATGACGTCAGTAATATTTTTTTTAGTGGCAACGTAACACTTTTCTTGTATTTTTGAATATTCTAGAAGTTTTCTTTATACTAACAAAAAAATTCTCATAAGTTACATAACAAAAACACAGAGGAGAAAACGCCCTAAATGTTTCTGTTTAGGTAACTTAGATACTACTTTAAAGTAACAAAAGAAACCTTAAAGTAAGTAATAGTGAATTTGTATTCGTTAGTGTATGATAATAGAACATTAGATTAAATGTTCAGAATGTCGATTATGGACACTTTGGTAGTGCCGTAACCTATAGATAAATTTGATATTTAGTTTTTTAATATTTCGAGATTTATTATTAGAGATCCTTCCGTGTAGGTATCACAAGAAAAATTTAAAAAGCGTTTAAACTCTGTGATACCATAGCCATTGAACACTTTGAGAACATTTAATTCCCAAATGAAGTAAATGTGGATTTATCTCATGGCAAAATATGGTATCAGCAAGATGGTGCTCCATTATACTGTACCAATCCTGAGATATTTAAACGACATGTTCCTAAAATAGATGGATTGAAAGTCGCAAAATCATTGAGTAGCTACCGCAACGGCCATGGTCAATATTTTGATGATTTAATCTAATATTGAATACAAATTTACTATTACCTATTTACTCTCAGTTTCTTGTTTGTTTGTTTTTTGTTAGTTTTGAAGTAAGACCTAAATGTTTCCCCGGGTTTTTTGTTATGTAACCTATGACTTGTGTTACTAGTAAGAGATCCTTTAGAGCTGCATAAAAATGTGAGAAAAATGTTACGTTGCCATTTAAAAAAAGTGTTGACGTCGTCATTTTCTTCAATATAGCCAGACGAATAGCGAAGTAAAAGGTGCAGAATAATTTTAATCGCTATATATTCTAGCGATTTTTCGCAAATTTGCTGTTATCGATTTTATTTTCACTATTCCATTTAAATGGACCTGTTTTGTATATCATGGATGAACCAGGGTGGCTCAGAAAGTGTTTGCTACAAAAAGTTACAAATAAGTTAGTGGGATTAGTAGCGCAGAAGAGGTGAGCTAGACCACTGTCGTTTGTTGTATGAGCACTAGCAGGACTTACATTCCATCAGATATGTACTCGTATATACAAATGCGTTCTGTTTTGAGATTAAATATCTACAATTCTTTCACAGCCAAAAGGTCAGATCCTGTAAAGTTTCACTTTTTATAATCGAAAAACCATTACGTTACAAACTTTCCAATTTGAGAGTTTAAAAAACTGGCAGATAATGGAGTTTTTAGTAGTAGGCTGCTCTTTAAACAAATGAGTATATTGACAGTTAGTATTGCAGAACAATATGCGCTTTTATTTGCTAAGCCAAGTAAATGGCCATAAAATTCTCCTGATTGTCAACCCTTTAAGTTACTGTATATGGAACGCTCTTCAGGAAAACGCTTATGAGAACTGTTCGATTCTTTTTATCAATAAATAATTTTTCTTTTAGATACTTTCTTTTTACTTCTATGGCTCTAAGTGACCAAAGTCTGAGATCAGTATCTGCTATTGACTACTAAAGAGGACGCATTTTTTATAGCCACCTGGTATAACCATGGAATAAAAGTTGTTTGGTCCTCTGCTTACATTTTATAATAAAAAGGTTTGAAAACGTTAAAGAATAATCCAAGAAGAGTTGTGACCTCCTTTCAAGTTGCAATTGTAGTTTGAAAACTATATGCATTTCACTCTTAAATCCGGATACTTTTCCGAATCATTTGTTCAGCCCGAGTTCTGTTACTGATATATTGGAAATGTCACACTCTACCGTGGAAAATTAAGATGCGGGTGAGAGCAAATGTTTAAACTAATGTCAACAGTCAAGTGAAAACTATTAGTCATCAAGCAAGCACAAAACATCTTTTTGTGTCAGCGCAGAAAAGGAAAACCATAGAAACAAATGCAAAAAGCGAAATTCTAGTTTGGTGAGAAACAGGAAACTTAAAGTCGTATCTCAAAGCAAAAAAAGAAAACTTGGGTAAAGTGAGAGCGAAGATGAATATATAAATGTGATGTCAGATGAAGATAATGACCCAGTGTGTGTTTATTGTAATGAAAGGTATTTTGAATCCGCGGCATGTAAGATATGGGATTAAATGTCTACTATGCAGAAGATGGTGCCACATGGAATGTGCTAATGTTTTTAAAAAAACTAAACAATTTATATGTACTGATGTACTGGTGCGATCAGAGGATTGGATGAAACATGCCTATTACCGCTGTTGGAAGATTAGATAATTTCACACTTTGAAAAGAGATTAGAACTGGGGCATCTTAAGAAGCACTAAAACTCTTGCTTTACCATTTCTTTTTATTTTCAAAAATTTCGAAATAACAAAACCTCAACTATTGGCTGCTATAATTCAATAAGAAATAAATTATAAAAGTAAAAGTAATACTCAAATGACATCTTCAGATTGAGGGCACCCTTTGCGTTGTGTATTGTTATTTTCCACAAGTTGTGTTGAATTTCTGAGATATCCGCTACACGGTATTAGAATAACTCACAATTAATTGTTGATCTTGAACTTTTCAGAAAATAAAGAATTTTGCACATTTAAAATAATTATTGATATAACCAGTAATTATACGAAGATTGTTTAATTCTTATTAAGTTTTATTATAATTATTTTTTATTGAATACTATAAAATCAAACTTCCTGTTTACCTAGTTGGTTGTTTTTCTCATATATTTGTATACGTATACCTGCATATATGCAGATATAAGGTCATTTCTATGAATAACAGTTATCTAAAGTAATTTTTAAGAAAACTGTGTAAGCAATCTTGACAAACCTTAGTATATTTTATCTAAACATGAGCATTTATACTCAATCTCTTTTTATATTATAAGGTATTAAAGATACTTTCTAAGAGATAATTTATAGCAACAAATTTTAACAATCAATTATAAAGTAGTAATTTTATAATATACCTAATTGTGTTTTAATATCGAGTAAATAAGGTAAAACCATCTATAATTTATCAATTTCAGTATTCCTAAATAAGAATTTGACTGTAAATAATTAGAATTTCCAAAATAACCAAACAAACTCATTTAATAGATTCTGATTTTCTTATCTTTATTTTAGAAAAAGCAGCTGCGAATGTCTTACATAAACTTGTCTTAAACTTGCCACTCTGTTTGAATTTAAAACATTTACTTGTTTTATGACTACACTTTTACATCATATTTACATGTACTATAATGTATAATTTATCAGTTAAATGGATTTAGGAAAATAGAAGATATTCTTCTATCGTTTTCAAGTGTTATTGATATTGACAATGGCAACTTCTTTTTTTGACTTTTCTGTTAAACGAATAGCAGCGTAATAAAGCACAATTGTTATTTGTACAAATGATTTTATTTTCAATAAGACTTTAATTAAAATTCTACTTAGCAACATCAAGGACAAATACAACTTTTAACTAAACTGCCTTATCCTTGTATTAAAAGCACAAATCTTTGAATTTACATAGTCACAATAAGATTCTCCTACTGTGTGTGCTCCCTTTCATTAACTATTTCTAATATAATTTATTTAGAAATTGGCATTTTTAATGATTTTTTTGAACAAACAAAGTAAATTCTACTTTCTTCCTTTCCCTACTTCATAATCCATTTAACGGCACTTTGCATATGCATGTTCGTAGATTTCATACTATGAATCAAGATGGACATTTACAATTCATTGAAAAATATGTTTAATTTCCAAAAAAATGTTTTCTCCTAATTATAACTTTGTAAACTGAGATACATTGGGTGATGAATATTAAAAACACATAAATAGTTACATCATCTTACGTAATGGTTTTTATCGTTTTATATCCCGACAATTTAATCTAAATTACATATTAATTGTTATATTAATGTCTTTGTTTTAACAAAATATTAAAATACATGAAAATGCAAGGCCTCATATCATCGTAGTTTATTAAAAACCAAATAAAATAAAAAACCTGATAAGGTTTGTTTTTATTTTAACTCAACGTAAGTTCAACATTTACGAAAGATCTAAAATTCCTTTCGACTTCAACAACAAACAGTTTTTTAAACCTATAAGAAAACGATTGCTTTTCTGATTGAAGGAAAATCTTAAGACATTGTTGTTATTTACTTTTACCACTTGTTTTTAACAAGTTCAACATGAAAGTAACATACTTGCTCCAAACGCTGAATTTACGACTGCTGTTATAGCATTTCTATATCTTTTAAGCTTGCCAAAAACAGCTCATGCAAAGAACATCTAACTTTTTATGAGTACTTCGGCTGAATTGCTTTTTTCCTTTAAAACAAAAGCGTTTTACGAGTTACTTCTTTATAACTTCTGTTTATGTAAACATTCAGTCTGTAATTAATTTAGTAAGTTTTTTATAGAAATAGATAAAAGTACTCAAAATACTAATGTAATAATCAAACCAATTTATAACGGTTAAGCTATGCTTACTATTGCAGCAAAGTCAAAATCTGAATTAGAAATGAAACTTTTTCGTGTAAAACAGGGACGGGCAGCGTATAGAAACTGTTCTGTAATAAACAATCTCACAGTTTATGGGTATTTGCGATTACAATTGTATAAGAAGCTTTGCTCGCAGTCTAGAAAGCATCATACCAATCATATAACGTATCCCGTCAACGTCCTAAGAATAGCGTCAACAAAAATTTGTTTCAAATCGGTTGCCTTATACTACGAGTAGTGACCATATAATTGATACGTCAGAGTATGCCAGAATTGCGAGATTATACAGGATGGTTCTGAAGTTGTTGACCAAACTTTAGCTTGAACTCGTTATAAAAATGAAGAAAGTTCATGTCCCAAAGTGCATCGCGGAGATAAAGGATGTCAAAGTTTCATTCAAAATTTCTCGTTTTTTTTTTTCAATATTTAGAGAGTAACGTCCAATACTGAGATGAGATTCTCTACGGTGTTTTTATATGAGGTGCCTACTATTGAACATATTCTCATCTTGATTACAATTACAAGGGGCGCAGATTAAGGGTAAGGCCAACAGATATTTGAGAAAAAGATATGTTACGCCGCTGAAAAGTCGATGATGACCCTAGTTTTGGATTTTGCCTCAAATCTAACAGAGAAAGCTTCTCATTTATTTTTCTTGTAGGATGCGTCGTTTTCGAGTAAAACAGAATTGTTTGATATCTCGGAATGTCAGAGTTTATCTAAATAGTAATTTGCTATTCCTCAATAACTTGAAAGCTACTTGTAATATTGTGATGAAGCCTTTTGTATGTTAATTACAATATTTAAGAGAATGTTCAACTTTGATACTTTATAACTAGAAAGCCGTGCGTTTTAAGACATATGATTATAGGAACTTTTTAAATTCTTATAACGAGTTTAAGCCAACTATCTCAAAACCACCCTGTACATTATAATTTTTTTTTGTACACGCTGTCTTGTTCTGTGTTTCACGATTAAGTTTTGACCCTAATCGGAATAGTATTTTCAGTACTTGTTTGCCAATAATATAAAACAAGTACCTACATTCGAAATTGTAAAGACTGTTAGAACAAGCAAATTAAATATTGAAACTGCTGTATTACAGAATTTTTATTTTTTGCTTATACAGGGTGATTCCGAAATAAAGGGTATCCTTTTAATAGGTGATAAGTGAGGCTAAAAGAAGACAAAAAATGAAAAAACAAAGTGGCTCCGTGAAAATTGAAAATTTTGACAATTTTCCTAAATATTAAAAACTGAAGCCGTCTCTGGTTAGAAAAAGAAAAGTGTTTCTTGTATTGTCGCCTTAAAAAGTGAAAGTTAAGGAGATTTACGATGTTTTCAAACCCTTGTAGTGCAAGAACGAAAATTTACCAGACATGCCTATTTTCTTGGAACTAATAGTGCAGCTGTAGTAGCACAATGAACAATAAATGCCATCATAAGCTACCCCAGAAATGTAAAGAAGCCGTGAGCTCTTCTTTTTAAAAACTTTATTTTACACAACCGTCGATTACAATTTAATATAATATTTATATTTGAAATTAACAACAAATCTCAAGAATTATAATATAAATTATAGATGTTTATCTATCTATTGGTAAGTATCGAAAAATACACTTGATTTGGTTTCTATACTATTATCAAATTAGAATACGTGACATAAATAATGTGTATTTGACTACGTGATTGATTAAAACAATCTAGAAAAAAAACATGGAAATTATAAAGGAAATATTTAATTATCAATTTTCTTATTAATAAAAGAAATTAATCACGTAGGCAAATTTGTGTTTGCAGCAATGGATTATTCCTAATATAAACAGTTAAAAATAAGATAACACAAAGATCTCCTTAACATATTGATTAATATTAACGCTATAAAATTCATAAGGTAATTCCCCTCCTGGACATTTTACAACTTTCCCTTCTTAAATCTAAAGTATGTTTAACACGCAGGGTTGTTGAAATTCGTTAAAACAGTAAAAAAATAATAACAAAATTTATGTTACGAACAATTAGACTCCAGTCTCACAAGCAACATTTTAATCCCTTATTATTATTTAGTCACATGAATAGGAAATGGATTACACATACTACTTGAATGAAACATGCGTATGGAAGGTACTACTAACTATCACCTCTGTATTTAATTCAATTTAATAAATTCAACCAATTTTTATTTATGTAGCATAATACTTGAAGTTTTTGGTTTTTCGGAAGTTTACAGAAAAAAATCACTAACAGTAAAATCTTAATGTTTTTCCGTTTGCAGATTAAAAAGTAAAAGTTCCTACTGGTTATTTATGGCATTGTAGAAACCAGATAAACTATTATACCCCTCACATAAATAGCAAGAACTACCTGCCAATGACAAGGACAGTCAGTCAACTCCTATCGATTTTTGCTTAAGTAAAAGTAGAGAGCAGGACCGGCTTGGCCTAGCGATTAAATTTCAATCGCATTTTTCTCGGAAACTATGCAATTTTTACCTACCGTTTTTTATCGCAAATGTATGTACTATCACACTGCTGTCCACCTTTAAGAGGATACCCTTTATTTCGGAATCACCCTGTATAGTGTAATTCGAGAGGTTTGCAACAAATGGGAAAAATTTTAACCAATTGCTTTGCACTATCGGTCTTACGGGTGTTGTATATAAGCGTTGCATTTGCACACCAGATCACAATTGTACATGATGTTTACTTGTATCGCTTCTTACACCTTAGGTGACTGGACAATGTAATGTAGGGCAAAAGACACATCAATAAAAAGTTATAAAAAGTACAGCAATAGATTACAATATACTCAGGCGGGTCCTCTTAAGCCGTGCCGGCACTTGCTTTGTCCTAGAGTCAGCATAACTCACGCCTCATTGAGTTGCCAATTAAATTTGCAGATATGAGACCTATACATAAATTCTTCCATTACAAAACCAAATGAAACATTTATTAGTTTCTTACCAAATAGGCGCACCACTGAAAACTTATAGGGAAGAGAGAGATTCCCTAGCGACGTGTACTATCTCGATCATGGTGATCTGCCAAAGATTTTATTGCATCGAGATAACGTTTCAACAGAGTGTTAGACGACCAAGTGTTGCTACCGTAGCAGCACTCGCTTTTCCGTAGAATCGATGTTCATGGTCCTGTAAGGATTCGCGCTGCCCGGTAATATCTACCTTGGGCCACTGAAAGACCCAATTATCAACCAGGTCAAGGTCCACCACACGGTCACGCCAAACCGTGCGTTTTCAAGCACACATGAGGTTAATTAAGCAAGAGTTCCTTCCCACACATAGTGGAAGAGACCAATAAGCAGCAGGACACATAGTAAAGCCACATCAATAGCAACAATACGATCTTAATACTGATAAGGATAATCAACAATCGTATTGATTATGCATTAAATGGTCTCCCAACAAAAACACATTAAGGTAACTTTTATATCGCCATCTCGAGTGCGGCCTCTAGCATTGGACACCAAGCACTTCACTGACTTTCTACTTGTTAAGTTTCTAAGAGTTGGAGCTTGTTGATATTTTTTATACCTGCCTGCTGCAGCGTGTGGGGGTTACCCTAATGTCAAAGTAAACTCATGCGGTTAAGTTATTTATTGCCTATAGGGTATAATTTTATGTCTGATAAATGAGTAAAAATTATAAAATTACATATTATAACAGAGAAAGCATAAGTAGATTCCGCAGTAAACAAGAAGCGTTTACAATCATTTCTGAATATTTTAAAATTAGGTGAAGGATTTCCAAGCAGACAGGCGGTTTTTGGTTTATATGCCATATAGCACCGGACGTCCATTTGCAGCCCAGAGTTAGTCTGAATGTCCACGGACTTAGATTGGACATTCAGTGAACGTCTGTTTTTGAACGTCATTGGACGATCGTTAGCAGACGTCTTCTGCACAACCTATTTCGATCTATACTTCGAATACTTTTGCACGTATTAAATTGTACATCCAATGAACGTTCGTTCTTTGACTTCTACCGAATGACCATATGAAAATTACATCAGAATCACGCCCAGTAACAGACGCTTATTTAATGTCCACATCTCCAATGGACGTCCAGTAAATGTCCCTCATCAACATTTACACGTCTATATGCTACATGGGACACTATTCTTAGAAGAATAAGTAAAACCACACACCTATTCCATTCCCTTTGCAGAATTTGTAGGCTAAGAAAGCGGAATGTTGTTTGCATGGTTATCCAGCAGGAATATCGCGACTTCTTCTGGAGAGGACCTGGCATACGTTTAAAAGTAATGGAGCTACTCGGAAACGGGTTCTTCGTATCAGAGCAATAGTAGATGGAGTCTGGTGGACCTCTGTGTTGAAGTGCAGAGCACGTACGTTGCATGGTGTGAATAAGCGTAGGGGGAACATAGGCTTCTCCTTCTTCCGCGCTCCTATAGCATAGCCAACCAATTTTTCTTTTTTAGAATTCAAGATTCTTCCCGACGCCTATACAGTTAAAATTCCTTTCATTAAGAATATACGTAGATGCGAGATACCGGGATCAATTCTTGACCAGGACGTCCTATAGATTTTCGAAAAAAATGTAGATCTCTACTTTAGTAAAATCTATTGTTCTGATCAGGTTTTCAGAACGCTATATTTAGATTTTTCTTCAAGAACCCATATGGCCAATCATCACTTGCCGTTTTTTTCTCCTGGTTAAACATATCTGCCTAATTTTTAGCTGCATATTTTGTTAGCTGTTGTTTACTATTCCATACTCCACAAAAACGCTTTACGAACGTTTTTATATCTTCTGATAGCTCTGTCTCCTCTTCTCTGGTGAAAGTTGTTTTCCTACCTAATTTGTGATTCTAGGAATATTGTGCGTCTTTGCTGCTGCTCTAATTGTCCGACCGTTGCTGCCAGTTTGTAATGCTGCATTTATGGAATTTTAGATCCAAGATTGCTTTACGTTTCTCTAGTGTAATTTCCAGTCATCTAGAAGAGAAATTTGCAAAAGTTCTGCAGTTATACGGAGTAATTGTAACCAACAGAATTTTCCCATGGTCGATGGTCAGAATTGCCCCGATAAGAAAGAGATACTTTTTTAATGAAAAACTGATGTTAAGTGATATTAAATGGTCAAACATAGGTACCTTAAAAGCGAAGTATCATTTTAGCAAGTATCATGATCTATACCAAGGAAACTATTGGGCTTTAGTACCTAGGATGAATATTATTTGCAAAATAAGTTTCAAGGAGATAGTTCTGTAGACAAATATATGCCATTCAGAAGCATTTACACAAAGGATGTGCGAAATACTTACTTAATAATTATTTTTAAATACTACATAAGGAACTATCTTTTTACCAGTACAATAACACCTAATGCATGGATATTATGGATCCTAACCAACAAACATTAATTACTTTTAATTTTTAAGTCACATTTTTAAAGATAGTCTTGGCTTTCACAAAAATGTGTAGGTAACTGAAGAACTATTAGGGGAGTTTGATTTCAATTTTTTATGTTGCTTTCCCATAAAAAAGGGCCGTTATCCGCTACTATCGTTTATGTTTTTAACTGAACAGGATTTTCTCCGTCGTTAACGGCAATATACTGAAATCCCATTTTCTATTGATCTGTAGTCACTCTCTTATTTCTCTTAATCTTTCTGTCTTCGGTACTATTTCACATGTTTTTATTCAAAACCTCAAGAATAATATATGTTCCAGCAAGTCGGGTAAATTTCCTGAATCTAAAAGTCGAGAAAGCATTCCAATGACATGCAGAATGTGGGTTCCACTTACGTTGGCTTCGAGAAAGTGATAGGTACAAAAAACGCTACTTTTCAGATAGTTTCTTAAGTGAAACTGTTTTTCCATCAAGAGAGGGCGTCAAGAGGAACGTCTTGTACTGTTATAGCTGTCATAGCCAATGAAACATTAAAACGGTTTCAAGAGGTTAATTTCATAATTAGGTAACCACACACAGTCATGTATCTATTATTTCCAGTTATTGTTAGGCAATATTCGTGAGAAGAAAAGTGGTTTGGAAAAATGTAACAATTTTTCTTTTGGGAAACCGTAAGCGGAAAATAAAAGAAATACATTAATCTTGAGACGGGGTATGTTAGAAAATAAGGTGTCGGGGATGGAGAAAAAAGATCAATCTAGAGCAACTATTTTTAAACACACACAGGTTTTTTGTTCTTTATGTTTTTCTAGGAACAAACAGATTGTGACTTTTTCTTTCTAGAGATTCTTTCTTTTACGTTTCAGTATTCTTATCAAGTAGAAATTATTTGATGTCCTTAATATTAAAAGTATAACAACTACCCTTATTAGAATGCAAAAAAGCAAAGGTCAAAAGAAATTAAAATATCTAATCATACGTCTACGTCAGTACAATGTGTGGTCTCGTTGGAAATACGCCCTTGAAGGTAGAACTACCGCGCTAATCAAAATTCGTCAGACAAACCTATATTTTAAAATACTAATTAGTAATCATTGCAGAAACAAGAATTTGTATTGTGCAATCTTCAAAATATTAAATGAAAACTACTTTTAGTACATTTTTAGTTGACTCACTACCTGATTAAGAATATCCAAACACGTAATAACTAGTATTCAATCAATATAAGACCCAAATAATACAGAATGTTTCCTAAAAAATAAAATATTAAAAACTTCTTCAAGAAGTCGCACATTTAAGTAAACCTATAAATTTTTAAGTAAGCCTTCTTAGAAGTTACTGAACATTCAATGCATAACAACCTGAAGTTCTCACGAGGGAACGTTTTATTTTATAACACTTTAAACGTCTCTGTATAGAATTTTGTTAAATCTGAATGTATGGGACTTGTCTTTGAAGAGATGCTTATGCTAAAGCCCGTTTACTAGACTTCTTGCCTGTAAAACTTTATGTGCAATAAATTTTTGCTCCAATTCTTCTTATATACGTAAGCTACAACAAACATTTTTCTAAATTGAATAAATGGCCAAAGCTGCTTATCAAGTCAAAAGCAGTTTTGGAAACTTCTAATTTTTTATTTACAACTTTGTTTTTCACAGTAAAGTTGCTTACGGTGTTCTGGAAAGTTTATAAATTTTAAAACGCTTGGGAAAATACACTTTTTGTTTTATTCTAACTTTGTATTTTGCAAATGCGTCTTAAAAGGGAGTATTGTAGGTAAATCGGATTATAAAACAAAATTTTCTTATTAATTATTAATACAATAGCTACACTTTATTATTTAGTTTACAGCTTGTAGAAAATTCTTGAAATATTTGTTGCGACACGAAAATAGTTATAGTAAATTACTATGTCTTCTTCAAAAGAATTTTCGAAATGAATATATTACAGAAATCATTATAAATCAGTCTAACTTTTCAGTCGATGTGTTTTAAAGTAGCTGATATAACTTCTAATGCAAATAAATTTCAATCCTTAAACTGTGAACTTTATCGCTTTGATGGCTCATATAATGCACCGTCTCACACAAGTTAGATAACTTTACTGTAAGATTCATAATTTATCTTCTCAGTTATTATTTCGAGATAGTATAAAGTCGCTTTTATCAGGAGGTTAATGTGTTTTTACAGGGTGTACCAAACTCAATATAAAAACATGGTATATCAAAAAGCAGATAATTGGAAAAAAAAACTAAATACAGTAACGTGCGAGCTTCAGTTCTATCTGCTACAGCTATTATTAAAGTTTCTTGTTATGATATGCAATATAACACTCAAGAAGGCCTCATATTTTCAGTTTTGACTGAACGGTTTGCTCCCTACCATAAAATATTAATTCTTTCGTTTCATCATTTTCAAATTTTTGATTAATTTTTTTCATATTGTATGTATTATGAAACAAATGCAACAAATGAGTTATTATATGTTATGTAGCCTTAGCCATTACTATTTAGGACAGTAATCAAGAAGTGAAACTTCTATGAGAAAGTTCCTCCAGAGTTGATACGGCCACCAAATCATCATACGCAATTGAGAAGGTTCACTGACCATACTCAGAACCTCAGCAGGCCTTCTGTACAGAATACCTAAAGAAGACAAGGTAAAACGTTTACCTACTTCATCCCCGAACTAGAGGACATCTTAGAAAATGCCCAACTGGCTACAAGAGAGACGTTTACTATCTCAACCTGCCAACACATTACAACAAATATCTTCAAACCTTCTTGTTACCCTCTTTATCTCTTTTACAGATCCTATGGCAAAGAAGGCCAGAAGATCAAGAGCCCACTGCAGATTTGCTTACGTCAAAGGCTTAACATGCAGTATCAGCAGAGAAGCGTTACGTGATACAAGAATCAATATGCCAGTGCAAAATAGTCACAACAAGATGATACAAATACGCAAATTTGTTTTTTCTTTACCTGTTTACATTATCACCTGCAAAGATAAACTAAGATGTATACAATGTAGTTTTTACCATTACAAGTCGTATGTGACTACACTGCCATCTATTTGAAAATCACCAATCTTCCAAGTCGGCCGAGCACCCAAAGTCGCAAAATGGCTAACAGACTACTCCATTCTGACGTCACTGTTCGCAAAAGCGGTAATGTACGAAATTGTTGATTTTAAATGCAAATTTGTTGTCTTGACTGTATTTATAGCCTCGGAGTCTTAAAGCTATAGTCATTGAAAAAAAGGTTTAGAATGTGAAATGCGATCGATAATCTGTCAGCTCGAAGCTGTCACAACGGGTTCGGCAGACTAAGTTCAGGATCAAAATTCTTCATGCATGCTTACGTGATCAACTGCAAAATACGATCGAGTGTCCTATCATTCAACTTGATAAGGTGATTTGAAATTCACCAGTCTGTCAAACTTCGGTAGTAATTAAATACCCGTTGATACACAACAAAAGTTTTCACACAAAGAAAACATTGTATTAACGAAACACGCAAAATATAATGATTAACTGATTGTCGTAATTATATTTATATTGTCTAACTATCCACTTTGTCTCCTGACGATCTGGAGTATTCGTTTTCAGATTTTTCAACATCCTGTTGACGTTTTTCCGTTATCACCTCTAATAGTCTAGATTTAATACTTCATGTAATAAACTAATTGCCTGGTAATTAATTACTAGACTAAACTTTATTTATACTTATACGCGACAACAAGAAATAGGGTAAACGCTAGAATAAGAGAACTGAAGAGAGAATATTGAAGCCGATTTACCAGGAATATGGAGAAAGATCTGTACGGAACACATAGGAAGGTGTGGAAAATGGTAAGAGCGAGAAAGCAACCGATAAATGAATACAACCAGGTTAATACGATCGAAGGAAAAAATTGGTGGAATATGTTGAGCGACTATATGGGGCACCAAACGATTAGGAGATAATAAACAATGAAATAGAAGATTATAACGGGAACGAAAAACAAATAGAGGTATCAGAGGAAGAAGTGGAACTACATACGAAAACATTAAAAAAACAGAAACGCACCAGAACCCGACGACATTCAAAATGAACTGATAAAAAGTTTCTGCATCAAAAACAAAATCACTAGTAGCAGGAAAGGAACTAAAAAGATGTAAAATAGTAATAAATAAAGAAATCATCAAGCAAGTAACAAGATTTAATTATTTTGGTACTGAAGTGAGTGGTTATGGAGATATTAGAGAAGGTGTGCGCAAACAAGCCAATAAAGCCGCATATGTATCTGATTGCTTCCGAGACGTAATGTGGAGGAATACAGATATAAGAATAAAAGGGAAAACAAGAATTTATAAAGTGTGTGTAAGACCCATACTGACATATTCCATTGAAACAAGAGCAGATACGGCCAAAACAAAAAGGCTGATTAGAAACACAGAAACGAAGGCACTAAAAGCAATCACGGGGAAAACGTTACTGGACCGCATATCATGTTTCCAAATTTGGGAAATGTGCCAAGCGAAGAACGTGGTCCGGTAGGGTAGAAGACGAGAGTGGAATGCAGAATGTCTGCTGAAAGAATTTCGAGAATAACAAGAGACGAAAAACCGACAGGTGCCAGGAGACAGGGCGCCCGCCCAAACGGTAGAGAGATAACTGGAGCTCAGCATCGCAGGAACACCCACAGTAAAAAGCTAGACGACCAACAGAACAGGCGAAAAGCCTAAGACAAAAAGAAGAAGAAGAAGAAACTTTATGTTATTTAATTTTCTTTGTTTAATACTTAGTATAGTATGCTCTGGTATTGAATCTCTGTCATGTCACTTTGGGTCGATTTGCTAGGGGTCTAAAAATTGTTAAAAAATTAATTACAATGCAAAAGTACCATCTCTCAACCTTGAAGCTCACAGCGTTATTCCATTTACAACCGACATAATTTGTCCTGGCAATTCTGTCTTTCGAAACAGATTTACAAAAAGGCAATACGCGGGCATCAAAGTTTCTTAACTTCACTAAACACGCTTCTCTGTTTTTTTTATGGTAATGTTATAAAATATGGTATGGATATTTAAGGAAAAGGAACGAGTTTTAGATTCCCATACAATTTAAAATACCGAAACCGTGCGTACAATAATCTTAAGTTATCAGCTGCGTAGTTAAATACGAAGGAGGTGGCGTTACGAAACTTAAAAGTCTCCATCTCTGCTTCTGGAGCTATGAATAATTAATAAAGAAAAAGTCAATTTTTTAAAATAAACTTTAGCTTCTAAGTATCGAGCTCAGCACGTAATAAAGGTTCAGTCAAATAAATTTTGCAAGTACTATTTATGTGCCAAAAATTGAAAAAATCGGCGAAGTAGGTATAAGTTCTTTATGTAAATAAGTCAATGTCGCGTATGTTTGCTCCAACAGCATAGTTTTCACAAAGTTTGATTTATTCAAAATATTTTTTTAATTAGCTTAATGGAAAAACGCCGATTTATGCTTTTTGAACTTCAATAAAACATCGCAAACAAAAGAAAGAAGTTTGAAAAAATATTTTGTCTGAAAGCATAAACATCAATTCAAAATATTATCTTTAGTTTATGAATACCCATTTCTATTAATAAAGAAAGACCTATTATATTTGACAAAGATAAACGATTTTTGGTAAAAACAACCTTCTAGCAAGTTAAAGGAAAACAAACAAAGTGAACAAAAAACATAAAATTCGTAGCTCGTAAAGATGTGACAAGAAACGTATTTGACGCCCCAGCAACACTGTCCTGAATAATCTTGAAATTACTGTTTTACACGCCCTACATATAAGTGCTGAGAGCGTGAAAATATAAGATACAAAGGAGAAAAAAGGCTGGAAAGACAAAAAACCTTAAGGAAGTTTTAGAAAAATATCGGCTAAGTAGACATGACAGTTCGCACACAGTTAAACGTATTACAACAATTTTTTTTCTTGTTTAAATTAAAAATATACTAGTGATAGTGACAAACGAATGATAATAATAAATGCCTCCATAAACTTTAAGCGTTTTTGTATGTGATCTAGCTTGGTATTAAGGCAATTTTTTAGTGTTGCGGAAAATATTGTCGTCAACGTCTTGGTGATAACTACCATCAACGGTTTTTGCTATATTTTTTCTCACAAAAAGTAAAATATAAAGGCTATTGTGAGGTTAGCGGCTATTCTTTCAAACTTTTGTATTAAAATAATACGTCATTAATAGATTTTGTATTAAGGGTGACTTTGGAAATTGAAACTTTTCAAAGAGGGTGTTCTATTGTTTCATACAATCATAATTTATTGAAAGGAAAGTAAGAGAAGTTTTTCTAACTTATAAGTAAGATTTTAAATCCTATAAAGAGGCATTTATTAATTTGTTAGCATTAATATACCGGAACAGTCAGTGAGTGATTTCTGAAAGATATGTTTCTATACTGTTTTTGTTTTGCTTTACGCTTTACTTTAAAGATAATTTTGTATAAATGTCAATTAATATGAATTGATGGTCTCGAGTATTCTTTTACGAATACGTAGGTGGCAATTAATTATAATAATTATAATAATAATAACAATATAGTGTGGATGAAAACATTACTAAGACGTACAGAGAGAAAATAAATAAATATCAAGATCTAATGTACGAAATAAGAGATATTTACGAGGTACAACGGGTAGAGACTTTCCCATTTGTTATATCAGCTATCGTAGAGAATTTACAACAATTAAGCATTTCAGCAAGCTTATTAAAAACAGCACAGAAAGCTGTTGTTTTGGGAACTACCAGAATTGTGAGAAAGGTCGTCAATCAATAAGAATATACTTGTCTTAGTTAGATAACTCGGCGAGTATAAATAAATGTATTCACCAGCACAAGCTGTGAAGAAAGGAATAATAATAATAACAATAATAATAGAGACAGAAGAAAGACTAAGCTGATGCAGCGAATATTTCAGGCGGCATGCATTTTGATAGAAATAACATATTTTGATTTTATTTACCTGGACACAGCAATTTACATAAACTTGCATTATAGAGTCCATCAGCACCGGATTCTGATTTAAAAAAGTAAACATCTTTTAGCTTATGTTCAATGATTCAATGCTATGTAAGAGTTTATTGTCCAGGATTAAACAACCTTTAAATCATATAATTGTGAAAGATCGTTTATAATACTTTTCTTTCAATGCACGAAACTCATCTACCAAGTGTATACCTATGAAATGAGACTTTCAGCTATTAGACCACAGATGTCGCTAGGAGTATTTTTAAACTGTCCCAAATGTCTTATTTTTTTCGTCTGTCATCTGTCAACAATAT
>VTPC01089974.1:153346-183539 GCA_011009095.1 Ignelater luminosus
CGCCAAAAAATTGGCCGTCTTTGGCCGCAAACCAATCATCGAGCCATTTTTTGGCGCGGCATTCACAAATTGCCTGAGAGATGGGTAAAATGTGTCGCTAGCGATGGCTATTATTTTGAAGATTAAATTTGTAACCATTTTTTGTTAATAAACGTTTAAAATTGAAAAAAAAAGTCTCATTTCATAGGTATACACCTATGTAGCAATAGCAACGAATAGACACATCGCTCAACGATTAAATTGCGTTCTCTTTGTGTTGAAATCTTGCCACAGAAATATTTTTCGACCTTGTGCAACAGAGCATTAGCATTTTCGTCTGTTTAATATATACCAGGTGACCAAACGTACAAACTCATAATTCTTTTATTTATGAATAAGCTTTAATAAAACTTGGAATATTTCTTCACTAAAAATGGCATCAGCTTTTTTTCTTATTTTAAAGGGAATGCTCCTTATATTTTTACACATTAGGGTTTTACACAAAATTCTTAATCCGATACCTTACTTTGGTTTGGTTTTTTATTTGGGCTGTTGGAAATCAAAATCCAACTAAAATTAAAAAGTTTTTGTGCTCCACATTTTTTTCTTATCTTCTTTACACTAATGCATTTAGAGAGTTTATGCACCCTACCACTGTCAGATTTACTTAAGAAGGCAGTGATGAATTAATTTCAAAAATATAAAAAAAATGGATCTGTAGCTGGTTCTGAATTCCTCGATTTACTTGTGCAAAAAATGAACAAATTCACTTGCAAATTGAATGATGGTTTCAAAGGTGGTTTATGTTTTTACGGTTCTTACCAACCTTTTTTTGTTGTCGTATTCCTATTACTTATTTTAGTTGTTAAAAGCAAACTGTTGTGTGACACTTGACTACCATCCGGTTGGAATTCTTGTTCATATCAAAAAACACAGAACTGTCAGATATTGTTTTTGGAGTACCACAGAAAACTAGAAAAAGTTCTCCAATAATAATAAAATCAGTGCTGAAATTTCCAATAAAAAAAAGAGATTTTTAGAACTGAGAAGTCAAAAAAACTATTATATCAATATCAGTAATAACCAACCAAAGCCCCTGAAGTAATAATACACCCAAACCTAAATAAAAAAACAAGAAACGATACATATATTCTTTGAGTTCTAAGAGAAGATTAACTCTAATATTGCGTAGCTAAATCAACTTGCATCTACAAATCAAACACAAAACCAATACGGAATTGAAGTTGTGACCGTCACTAACACTTATACATGATACAAAACGAGCGACGTTTACAGATAAAAAAGAACAAAAAAGGAATATAACACTTGGAAAGTGAAAATGAACCATTGTTTTGGGAGGTCTTTGTCCAAGTAAATAAAAGCTGTAACTAGACCGCCCCTTCTATTATCTGTATGATAACCCTCTTGAAGAGCCGAAAAGTTGAATGATCGTCTTTAACATGCTTGCCTTGATTTATGCATAAATAAATTACTTGAGAAACCAATTCATGTTTTTATTTAATCTCCGCTTTCTTGAACAATAGACAACAAATTTTTATATAAATAGTAAATAATGAATTTTATCAATAGTTTCATATAACTAATAGAATCAAGTTTTCTACACTTTAATAAAGTTGTTTATTTCTATGCTTAATAGAATTATTCCTTTATCATTCTTGGCCTTACTAGAACTTCTACAGTCATTCGTATATTTTTCTGTAAGTTTAGGAAAAAACAAAACTTTCAAGTATAATATAAGCAATAAAGAAAAACAAAATCCAGAAAAGACACATTAAGAATTATTTAAGTTATCAGACAAATCAGATTTGTAAAATAAATTTTATTTCTGTTTCAAAACAATTTAAAACTCTATAGATCTTTTTGAATTCCTCTGGGTAATAAAATAGTAATGGAATACGTGAATCTCAAGTCGGAATATAATTCGACAATAATAATGATTTACAACAAAAAAATAAAACATATTTCCTTATCGCAAGGATTAATTTTGTTCGGCCGCTAGAAGAGACCCTTTTGGCTGAAAACATAGGCTACCGCTTACTAATTGCAACAATCCGATTACATAAGGCAATTTCGACCTCATTATCCTTTAAGCCTGGATCTTCTGGGTTTCACACATGTGGGACGACTTAATCCAATTATACCTTAAACTATATTTTACGATATTTTTCTTTATACGATTGATTTGACGTCAAAATATTTCATAATAATTTAAGCGCTAATGCGGAACAATAATTCGGAAAATTAACGTTGTTCACTAATTGGTAATTATAAGTTAGTTAAGCATAATGAAACGTGAATACTGAAATAAATCAGAAATGTAAGGAGCTTATCATCCGTTTATTTTGATAGTTATATTAGCTGATACAAGCAAATTATATAAAATAATAAAATTAAACACGTCATACTTCTCTAGAAAGGGTATATTTTATATTCTAAAAGCAAACTTAAAAACTCTATAGAGCGCCGAAACAAGGCCGTACAAGTGAGGCAACTGCAGTGCATTTTTTTATTATGGAATTCAGAGTAGGCCATGACTTATAACATTACGTATTGTTTGTATACTGTAAAAACGAACTTAAACTGTAACCTACTCTGAATTCTATTTAAAAAAATGCACTGTACAAAGAACCGCATCACATTTGTCGGAAAACTGTCTAAATGCAGGTATCTGCCCGCTTTGAAACACCGACGGATGGCAGGTTTGAAGGGAATTTCTCTAAGCTAAGGTTTCTTCAAATTACGTGATGTGACAGTATAGGCACCGTTTATTGTTGGCACACAGCGTTCTTGGGACAATTAAATAGCAATTCAATTAAAGCCGAGCACTAATTACATAGTAACTCAGCAAAAGACACTGGAGACTCTTCTAAAATCATCTCCTAGATTCTATTACAGCTAAAAATGAAAACCATTTCCAAAACCCTATAATCATGAAGACTTCAAAAAGAGAATGATTATAGTACCAGACCAAATCATTATTCACCACAAAGTTGACTGACGTGAGCTTATTAATCTATTTAATTCCTATAAAGCACCTTAATTAGATGGAATTATCCTGTGCTTCTAAATTTTACAAATTACTATAGAAAAATAAGATGCAAAAGAATGTATTTATTACTTTTGTTTGAAGATGTTTAAAAATAGTCTTTATACTAAAACCTGGAACAGGCCATTGGTAAGATATTCAGACCTACTAATCTAGCATTTTTCATGCTTAAAAAGCATACGAGAAAAAGTTTTCCAATGGAAATTACATCCCAACAAACCAAAATGCATATCAATTAGGAAATTATCATGTAGAACTACGAAGAATTAAGATAATACTAACTGGTTTAGATTAATAGTTGTTATGTTATTTAGGCTTTTACTTCTTTTCACTGCAATCTAAAACACTTTTTGTGATTACCATACTCCAAACCTAAGATTTTCCTGGCAGCTATGTCTTTAGCACCCTCAAGAATTAAAAAACAAAGCCTGTTCTACATGACTTAGCTCTTGTCAGTCACACCGTGTGTGCTCTGATGTTTCCAGTTCTGTCAGAAGCGACATGTACTATCGGTTATTCTCAGCCTTACCCCCATTTTGTTAAGATGGTACCCATTTAGCAGTGGCGTCAGAATGCCTAATTCTTATTGTTTGTCGAGCTAAAGATATTGTTTTATTTTTGTCTATAAAAAACTATAAAACGTTTCGCTTACCTTTGTTTTGGAGTGTTAGCCCGGTATAAGAAAAGCTCAGGTTCAATTATATGACTTTAATCCTGATACCCACATCAATATAAGGTCACCCTGTTTGTTTCGGCTAAAACTTGACAGACATTCTCAAACCAACTTCGACTTACATTTAAATAAACTTGGAGTCTTGAAAGCTGCCTAGATGCCAGGAAATATATCTATATTTCCCCCCCTAAAAGATTGTAGCAGATTCATGGATATGAATATCTAGCACCACAGTCCACCACCAACTCTTTCCGTGTTGGGTCCATTACTGTACCAACTGACAGTTCTTTGTACTACAAGTGTGGATTCGCCCATTTCCCATAGTTCGTGATACGAAATAATTACTTTGAACCATTTATCAAGATCCAGCTCTGACTGTTTTGTCCATGCGTTTGGTCATTGAATTTTTTCTAGGATTCTTAAAATGATCATGACCAGATTTCCTAGTTTAGTACAGTTGCCAGGCGTCCTCTTTTTCCCGGACATGTTCTAGTTTCTATTGGTCCGGGAAAGTCTGTGTTTATGAACCCTATCAGGAACCAGATTCTCTGAAGAAAAGTTTCTATGTTTGGAAATCTGAAAGGGATCCCATTTGCCTGTTACAAGGTCAGCTCTTAAATAAAGCTCAGAGTGGATTTTATATCCTAGATTGTCCCAGTTTTTAAAAGAAGCTGTCCTAGATGTGAGACGTGAAAAGTTTAAAAACCCTATGGTTTAGAGATTTTTCTTATCTACAGTCTTCCTTACTTGAAGATGCCTCTATAGATGCTAAGTGAAACAAACAAGTCTCTGTACTTTGTGTTTAAAAATAAGAAGAGCACAGGGGCGTGGCTTAGATTTTACCAGTGGCATATTATACCAAAGATAGCCAGATTTGTCAACCTATGTTAAACAGCAATCATACGCCCACAATGGACAAATGCAAGCGATAAAAGACTTACGTATACGTTTTCTTACAAAAGTTAGTTTCTGAGCAGTTTTACTACTGTAGTCTTCTTGTTTTAAGACATTTCTAGCACAGCTTGCAGTGTTCGCTTCTCTTACGTTTCTGACCACGGTACCAACGAAACATAAGTGACCACTTTCTTATCCAGTGCGACTCCCAAATATTTAACTTCCTTAGAAAAATTAAATTGTATGTCATCTAATACGGAAGCTTCCTTCTAGTAGCTAATGGCATAAGCACAACAGCGGTTCTATTTGAACTGACACTAAAGTCCTCTTTCATGCACCATCTTTGTGCAAAGTTTAGAGCTTTTTGCATGTGATCAGAGAAAATGTGGTCATGTTTGCCCCTTATGGTAATTACTAACTCATCATCATAGCTAACCCATCCAAGCCCCTATAAGTTGGCTGTATAAGGAGATTTACAACCAGGAACCATAGCAAGGGCAATAGTACCCCTCCTTGGACGCATCCCTTTATGTTTGTAACAGTTATTAGTCATTTTTCCTATTGTGGCAGTAATTTTCTTGCTTTTCAGCATTATATACTGATGCATCTAATTGTGAGAGGGTTATTGCTTTGTACATTAGTAGATATAGCCTCCTGTAAGGTTGTTTCTGTGGATTTTCCAGTTTCCTATGAAATTTGCTTGCGTTGATCTACAATACTTCCACTTCAAATATGCATCAAATAATTATTTTCTCCATTGTTTTTAGAAGAAAAGACGTCAGTTGCAACCTAAGCACATGTCACATGGCTACTTTCTAGTTTTGGATATAAATAGCACCTTGACCTTCTTCCATATTCTGAGAATGAATTCTTCCAGTTATTTTTTATTCAATGTAAAAGAATACTACTACTAAGGTAAATGGTGTATTGTCCACATAAAAGTTTTTTTTGTTAGTCATCAGGACGTCACTTATGTTTTGCATATGGGTGTTAGATACACCACATGGCGTCTCTGGAAAACACTATCTATGTAACTGAATATTATAACACGCTCCATGGCAAGATACTACAATTGACAGTATCTGGAGATACTAGCGAGTAGCAGCCAAAGGATGTCTGCATGAGAGAGTTCTATCACTATCTATCTACTAACAAACTCCTGTTTGAATTAAATTAGTCCTTCACCAGAAGAATGAACACATTAAAATGTCAAAATGTTTCAGAAAAAGGCGGCGTACGAGCCATAAAGTCAAATATCTAGGTGTTTGTAGATGCTACACTAAATACAAAGTTAACATAGAACTCACAAATTTTGCTGAAAGTTTTCTCTGTGACTGAACAAAATTATATTAGTTAAAGACTATCAATTTTTCAAATCCAGCTTAATCCTTGACTGACCTTAGGTTAGCAATACCACGTGTACCAAAATGATTGAAGACAGTTTGAAAATTCCCGCCACAGAGATATGTCTGCCTCGAATCAATAGCGTATCTTTTATAAATTTTAAAAATTGTTTAATTAATAATAATTATTATAATAATTTATTCTATTTTATAATCATGTACATAAAAAGAAAATAATAAGAAAACAATGTCTTAACAATCAGTACAAAACAATTAAATACAATAATTTTTACATCATTAACATTTTTAAGCACTGCACTGTGAAGTTTTGTCAAATAAAAACATACTACCAACGTCAAGCCGCAGAAATTACTGGACGTCGACGCGGAAATTTCAAACTGTCTTCAATCATTTTGGTTCACATGGTATAACTGAACATGCTAAATTGCTAATAAATATAATGCGCAGAAAAAGATATTCTAAAAAAGGCATCCGCTTATAACAAAATTAGAAAAATTAGTAATAATATTTCAAGTTAGTAGAGTAGTATTTGGTAGCAAAAATGGAAAACTTCTAAGTGTACAGATTTAAATATTGAACTCTTAGAATCAGTTTTCTGAGATTGTCACATACCAACCAATGAAGAAGTCTTACATGCCCAAAACCAAGAAATATTCAAAATTTATAGGACAGTTAAAAGCTTATTTTTGTTCTCATCATCAAGTATATTATTTACCGTATTATCGTTTACTTAAATATTCTATTAAAATAAATAAAATTAAAACCTATCACTTTTATATTTTTAATTTAAGCTGATGTGAAACTCGACTTCCTTGATCACCAGCCTACAAAGAATTAGTGAAGTTTCAGATTCAGGTAGAGATTCAAACGCCATAGTTATGCCGGCTTTGCAATCATGTCGTTAAATTTTTTAATATCGTCTTGAGCTAGAATCTAAGCTGCAATATTCGAGTTACTTTGTTCTTACTTTATCAATAAGAAGCAGCATGTGGTCTAATTTTATTGTTAAATATTAGTATGTTTTATTTACAAAGTAAATGATGTAATAAGAATCATTTTCTTCCTTACACTATAACAACCGCATTATTATAATTTTCTAACGTTACATCTACAATTCAGCTACAGCTACAACCAGAATCATTTGTGGTGAAAATTCAATTTCTTAACTATAGAATATTTATTTATTGTTTAATGTTAACAGGAAATTGTCAAATCTGCCATTCTACTGTACTACTACTTGAGATTAACTGGTATTTGTGAGAAGAACAATAGCACTGATTTTATGTATTGTTTTAAAATAAACAGAAAATAAATATGTAAAGATTAATAGAATTAAAAGTAAACTGTACACTTCTAACTAGGCCTAGGTTTGCCTGAGGAAGTTTAAGGCAAATGTTCAACTTTAAATAGTTTTTCAGACTGCCAAAACCTTCATCAGCAGTTCAGGGCAAATGTAGAACTGCTAGTACTTTTGGGTTTCTTGGTAATAACTTTAAAAATGTAATGTATTTCAAATACATAGGTATTTTGACCATTTTAACTAGTTTAATTGCTTCCAATACAGAACTGATATGGAAATATTAGAGAATACAAAATAGTTAGGGAGCTGCTTATCTGGCAGACATCAATAATTTAGTAAATTTAGTAATAGGGATCTGTTTTGCCAATTGGCAGTGCTTCAAAATTTTAAAACAAAATCACAAGTCAAAATCATTTGCTCATGTCAGCCTTTTGGTTCTATTTATTCTTTTGTATATAATATATGAAAACACTGAAGGCAAAGAATCTCACACCTGCATTACAAAGTAATTAATTTTTTTGTCAAGACAAAAGGCTTTAAATAATTATGCAATGTGCACACCCAGCAAGCATAATTATTGAATAAAGCTAGGCTCAAAACACAATAAAAACAATTTCTGCCACCATGATATTGCAGCGATATATATTGGCAGCATTTGAAACTAGCAAAAAAAAGCATGGAATCATGTCATTTACTCATATCTGCTTCTGGGCCAAAATGTGTAAATGCTATGTAAAGACTAAAAATTTCCAAAAGCAGATATTTCAAGCGCATACTCTACAGAGGCAGACAAAAATTCAGTATAGTATACAGTAACTGTGCCCCTAAAATCCTGCATAAATTCATTATTTCAGTCATTCAATTATTACCAAATACAAGAAATCTAATTTTGACGTCGGCGACGCTACCAAGTCTACAACCTTTTTTTAGTAACAACTAAAATGATTTTTTTAAATGGGGCACCCTGTATTATGTTACATTTTTGGAAACTGCTCTTCTAAATGACCTCAAAAATGCAAACATTGATGGAGTTATTTCCAAAAGCAGGAGAAAATCCAATATACAAAATACTGTAATAACATTAGCATAATAAATAACAATAATTAACTATTTATTGATTATTACACTCTCGTACAGCAAGAATTTAAGCGACTACCAATGTTTTTTTTACTATTCATAGAATGATAATGAACAAAATAACTCAAAGTAGAAAAATGAGTAGATGGCTTAAAAAAGCTTTATTTTTTTAACATATTTAGAGTTACTCTCTCTAAAAATGCAGTGTTCTAGACATCTGCCTTTTGTATTTTTCATTTATGTGAACACAATGAACACAATAAATTAAAAGGCAGAGATGAGCAGATTGCTTGAGAGACCTGGTATTTTTTTTGCAACTTTCAAATGCAGTTATTTAAGAATGCTGCGGTAAACTGACTTAATTAGTAAATTTCCACATTCAAATACACTTAAACTTTAATACCTATTGATATTTTGCACCAACTCCCTAACTAAAATAGGGCACTCTCTACTTTCATTTTTAAAAAAAGATTAAAGTCATATTCATTCACAGTTCATGTCCAAGATTACTTAGTTAAACACAAAATAACTAAGAGTACTGTGGACACTAAGTATACACAGACAGTCTACCAATTCTACCATAAAAAAACCTTTTATAATTACTGTAAGACCTGTTTGACACTATGAAAAATTCTGATAAATTTAAAAAATATTTGATCGTTGCAAATGGAGTTTACGCAGAAATTTTGTAAAAATTTCGTTGAGCAAAAAATTTTTACATGTTCTAAAAAGTAGAAATTTTGTGTGAGAAAATGCCCACGGAACTTATGCTGAGACAAGGTGGACAAAAAGTTAAACAAAACAGCTGTATAAAAATGCCTAAAACGTGCATGCGCACATCAAAAATTTTATAGAAAATTTTGTGCAAGTTGCATGCAGAGCAGACCGCAACAACATATCAAAAATTTTTTACAAAAATTTGTCAAAAACTTCTTTCTAAATTTTTATAAAATCGTTCATAGTGTCATACAGGTTTAAAGAAAGCATCTTACAAATGCAAATAGTCTAAAATAAGATAGGGTAGTAAAATCTATGCATTACTTTGAAAAGCCAAACATGTGTTTATTGGCAGCATATCTCATCACCAGACTTGCCGATGGAGTTGAATTTATGACTACCCTAAGTGTTAAACATTAATATGTTATTCATTTAAACCACTGACAGTCTTGTTTATTGTGTTTATCAACACATATCTTTTGCTTTGTTTCCTCCATAGAAAACAATATGCAAGCGTAGCACGATTAGGCTAGCACGATATACGCAAGATGTTCTTTAATTCATAATTCATCCTTTACATACAAGTATTAAATTTTTATTCAGCATTTAGATGCAGATAAACTTGCTTGTTTAATTTATTAATTACTCTTCCCTATTTAAGTCAGGTTTCAGTTAGTCACGTCTACTATGACCTATTACTCATCAACTCCACCTTCAGCAAGTCTGCTCACCACTGTTTTTTGCATTGTGTTAGAAATACACATGTATAGTACAATATTAAATATCAATATCAATGAACTGAATTTAATTCAAAACATTTTATTTTTAAATAAAGTCCTATTGAACAGAATTTTAATTTAATTTTAATACAAATGTAATGTTTACTTGTAAAACAAATTTTTGATAAATGGTTAGGTATTTTAAATAATAAGTTAATGAAGTTTAACTATTTGCTTATCACATTCATTGAAAATGAACTACTTCTTTCTTTTTGTTGGTGGTTCATTCGTAGATTTATTCGAACTGGCATGTGGATGTTTTTGTCTCTTATTAGGTGAAGACTGCATTTCTGGTTTTTCCGAATGCTGAATCCCATGCTTAATAAATCGTCTTGCTACATCTTGCTTTATTGTTGGGCGTATTGTATTCCTATCATGAGCCTAGAAAACATATTACATCAATTCCAAGTAAAACATTATTTAAGAATTATTACTACCGACTACATATGTTATTAGCCTAGCAAAATGCATATAATTAGTGATAGGCATGAGCGAATGATATTACTAAATCGAAAGATTAGTAACTGAGAGATTTAAACAATCAGATGATTCATTGGTAATTCATTTATATGCTATAAAAGTCTTTACTAAAAACAAACAAAAACAATCACCTAATTGTTTCGATTTCTCATTTGATTGTTTAAATCTCGCAGTTTCTAATCTCTCAATTAGTAAAATCATTCAATTATGCCCATCAGTACATATAATGGTAGGCAATTCTCCTAAGCATGAAGCAGCACTTATAAAATTGAAGAAATTAATTACATTGCATAGTACATTAGCTTCCTTTACAATGTTTACTTATATATCTAGAAATCTAAAGAATTATTAATACTCACTTCTTTCGATTTAACCATATATTGTCTTATACGATTTAATTGGTCCTTTACTTCACTTTTATTTGGATCTACACCTTTTGTCCTCAAGTATAACCAAAATAAAGTATTCAAAGTATATCCCATAAATAAATTATAATTCACTTTATCTTCAGTGTTCAACTTCTCGTATACATCACTATTTAAAGCAAAATCTAATATTTTTTCTATATTATCAACACTGTTGTGAAGATTGGTTATTTTAAGCTGGATTTCTTTATCGTCCTTTAAGTCTTCAAAGTCCATCATTTTGTAAACGCAAAATTAATTTTCTTTAACTTTCTTACCAAATTAACGTCTTAACGTCGCGATCAACGTGAGAAATTAAGGTTATGTTTATATTATGTTATAATGACAGGCACGAAACGACAGTGATGTTTTATTTGACCTTGACAGTATGACTACCAAAGGCGCACCGAATAATCTATCCTTTGTTTGAAGAATATGAATAAGGCAGTTTGATACATATATACACAAGAATTAATCTTATAGTAATAATTTATTGAACTATTAGATTAGTTATTATAATTAAATAAATAAAATATAATATTACTAACGCACACTCTAAATAATGCTTGCAACTTTAAGTCAGCGATAGGCGGTACGCCACTGTAATACTCTAATGTACGGATATAATATCTATACTGTTTTGCATTATACATACAGGGCATTATTTCCATTTACATGCACTGCAAATTTTGTAAAGCAATCGAGTAAATACTACTTACGAGTAGTAGTTTTGATTATTTATTGGAACTCGTTACCAAATTAATAGTATAAGTAGAAAGTTTGTGTATACTTATATCAATCAATTCTCTATTGACTGGCAACGGATTTATTACTAATATGCGCTGTACTGCGGCTTTGCATTTGCATTCTGTGTTTATCAAAGTTGAAAGACAAAGACTGATTCAGGGCAAATTTTCCATCTCTTCACAAATTTATCTGCGGATAAATACTATAGATCAAAGTAAATCGCGTTGAATTTCTTCGAAAGATTTACCTTTTGTTTCTGGTACAAGTATGAAAATAAATACAATGGTAACGCCGGTAAATATAGCAAAAATAAAAAATGTTATATCAGCACCCCAAGAAGAATCTATAACAAAAAATAGTTTAGTCACTGCAAATGCAGTAATCCAACTTAAGAAAGTTCCTATGGAAGCTGCTAAGCTTTTGATTTCTTGCGGAAATATTTCTCCTAATATAATCCATGGTATGGGCCCTAATCCTAAAGAAAAGGCTATGCTAAAAGCAGTTAATGCAATTAAAGGTAAATAATCTAAATATACGAAATATTCTGGGCTAACAAGGTTCCTATCTTTTAACAGAAAAACTATTGCAACTATTATTAACGAGATTGTAATAATAAGTGAAGAAAGCCACATTAACAATCTACGACCTGCTTTATCGACAACAAGGGATTGAAATATTGCTGTGACTACAGAGATTACATTTAATATGATAGTTTGTGATTGAGGATCTAAATATATTTTAGCGTTTAAGAAAATATAAGAAGTATATTCGGTAATTGCATCAACGCCACATGTTACTTTAAAAATCATAAGTCCAAAACCAATTATGCAAGCTTTTTGGGTTGAATTACTTTTTAGAGAATTTTTGATTACGTATAAATTAAGAGGAGACTGGTCTTCCTGTACACTGTTTTTAATTTCTATTATTTCTGTATCTATATCGTAAGTCTCACTTCTTAGTTGTGTTAAAACTAAGCGAGTTTTTTGAAAATCTCCCTTTTTTGTTAAATAGATAGGTGTTTCAGGCATGAAAATAAAAATAATGCCAAAGATCAAAGGAATGACAGCGCAAGTCAAACTATAAACACGTACACTAAAAAGTATACCACAAACACTAGCATACAGAACTCCAGCTGTTATCATAAGTTGGGTATAACTTCCTAAAGTACCACGTATTTCCTTCTGAGCTATCTCACTAATATAAATCGCCGATAGTACGCAATACGCTCCAGATACCATACCGGTTAGAAATCTTCCAATATACATCATTGTAATTGTTTCTGCCCATATAATGAGACACCAGCCTATTGTTTTGGGAATAATGAGCAAAAGCATTGTCATTTTTCTACCAAGAAAATCGCAAAGTATTCCGGTAAACAGTGAAAAAGCTGCAGCCCCTAATGGTACAAGAGATCCTATCCACCCTAACTCGTCTTTCGTAATAGGAAACCCCAATGTGCCATCTAGTAATTTTTCTGTTATTTGTGCTGTCCATCCTAACGCAATTCCAGCAGAAAAAGCTGTCAAACTAGCTGGAAAAGAACGTAAAATTTATGTGTTTATTTACCTAAGGCAGTATTTCTTTGAGGAAGAGATCAATACTCCTTAATACAGCTAGAACAAAAAAATTATTACCTGTTAATGCCGCAAAATACTGAAACACTTTTCCATTGAAACGGTTTTTAGTAACGTACATCGTTTTACTCTTTGTGGTAGATGTTATACATTTAATACACCACTGTAGGTTTCTATAAAATAAAGCATTAGAAGGTTAGTGTTCTGTTAATATTTCTTTTAAACATTCTAAGCATAACTTTTCTGTTTCAATGTGGTCAGATTAAATTCAAGTTTATTTTTTTCTGTAACTACATCTTTTGTCTAGATCTAGAAGAATGCATTTGCATTGCTTATCCAAATGTACACAGAGTGATTCAAATTTAATCTTGGCCACTTTGGGAGTTGTTAAAAACGCTAATATGCCCTGTCTGATAAACTTACATCTGCAAGTGGTTAGTTTTAAAAATGCTACAGGGTGTTAAAATATTTCTGAAAGTTTCTTGTTTCTTTTATATCTCAAGAACAACAAGGGCTATTGAAATAAAATTTATTGTATACCTAGTTGTTACCTACAACAGATAATTTACCTTTTTACAGTGTCTTATGGTTGGTATATTTATGGATGGAGATGTAGAGATGGGGATGTAGAGATGGGGATGTAGAGATGGGGATGTAGAGATGGGGATGTAGAGATGGGGATATACAATTCTTTAGAAAAATAACACTACGAAATCATCTGTATTTTTGTAAAAATTTTAAAAGTTATTAACTTTCGCATGCTTTACTGGGATGATAAAAAGGTTATATCTTCATAATAAAATACTGCCTTTTAAATGTATTTATCCTTTTTATTACTATACCATTATTGTTTCAGTCTGCTTTGGTAAATATTCTGGTCATAAAAGATTTCTTAATACTTCTATTTTATAGTGAATCCAATCCGTGGAATCATGTTATAAGATAAACATACGAGGTCATTCATATGATTCCCAAAGTGTACGGTGATGAATCTATGAGTGACACGCAGATTAAAGAATGGTTTAGACGATTTAAAGAAGTTTTAATCAAGATTGTCGTTTGACTATACCAAGAAGTTTTGAAACGATTACGTGACACAGTGCGACAACGCACCTGCCCATTTCTGGCACTTTATCTAGAAATTTCTTATAAAACACAGTATTGTACAGCCTCGTCAGCCCCCGTATAGTTCCGACTTGGCTGTTCCCCAAATTGAAAAATACCCTTAAAGGAGGAAGATTCAATGACGTGGAGGAAATAAAAAGGAATGCGACAAAGCAGTTATTAGCTATTCAGAAAGCTGAATACACGGAGTGTTTCCGAAAATGGGAGAATCGCTGGAAGAAAGTTGTGGCTTCCAAAGAGGAGTACTTTGAAGGGGACATCATCACAATTGACCAGAATTAGCTCTTTCTTTTGTTAAAGCACAAGGTCGGATACTTTCCAGACAGACCTCGTGTTTTATAGTAACCGCGGTATATTCAATTTTAAAGATTCTTCCAAAGCAATATCTCTCTGACTAAAGTAATATCCACCAGATGGTTAATGAAAGCACTTTCATTGTGAAAGATAGTATACTATGTATTATAATGAAGTAGCGTGATCAATACTCGTACCTGAATGACGAACAAATATAAATTTATTAAAGAACTGATAACACAACAATATACGATTATCTTATCAGTCATCGCCATAAAATTATATGAATCGCTGATTCATACATATTTGCATGTCTCTCTATTTATTAGATTATTACCTGCATCTAAAACTCGAATTTAACGTTACTAAAAAGGTACTGTATTAAAGAAGACTTTTCTTAAACTCAACCATTCTCGAAGTGATTAACTTTGTACAAAATTAAATCGAAATGTAATGTAGATTATTGCTAACTATTACATACCATCTACATACATAACTTGAAAAACTATAACAAAATCATTTTAGAACGTGTAGATGTAGTTTATCAACTGGTTCTGATAATGTCCTGGATAGTATTTTATAAAAAATAACCGGTTGTTAATCTGATTAATTCTAAAGTGGTTGTTGTTAATGCTGTAATGTGATTGGAACAATATAAAACTGGCAAATGGTCGTTACGAAGTTATAACTTGTTACTAAGCGCCCATCACATCAGTTGATGAATATAAAAAGCTATTACAGTGCAAAAAATAGGAAATTGAAAATGTTTAACCTGTGTCGATGGTATTAAAAATACAGTTAAGAGTTCGTTTGCTAAACTCACTTCACACGACAAAGACATTTCTGACATCATTTACCAGTTTACCGTTTAGAATGAGATAACTGTGTCTGTTTGTGTAGGAAAAGACCACTCAGAAAAAAAGCAAATTTCCTTTGGACCCTAAGGGCACGTCTAATGAAAATTGGATTTATCTCTAGGATAATTTTATTCACTATGTACTACTAAGGTGCAACAATTAGCTTACTTAAAGGTATTAGTGTGACGATGTCAATAATGCTCATGACAACCATGGAGAAGCTGCTAGATGAACCCTCTCATCTCTTAGTAGTTAAGTCAGAGACATTAGGTAGGGTATACAGATTCGAAATCAACTCTACAGAAAAGGAAACATGCCTTCTTCATTGAGATAGATAAGTACCTTATACTTGAAATTAATTATTATTCAAGTAAAAGAAAATTGGAAACATAGACAAGATTCCATGAAGTGGAATAAATAAACACGAAAACACTTCCAAGTTACCATAGGAAACGGGGGATAAGATATATGGAACAGATGAACCAGAATGGAAAAACGTTTTTTAGTCTTATGTTAGTCTACACATAACAGTCTTTCAAGCTGTTATATGAAGTACTATTTGCGCTATAATATTAGACAAATCTTTAAAATTACTGACAGTCAAGACGCGCTGACAATCTTAAGATCCTTCCAAATGATTTTGAATCTTGTACTAGATTGCTTTTACAGGTTAAGCCAACTTGGGGTGGATAACAAAGTAAAATTAATGTGAGCACCTGGGTTTACTAATATGGCTGGAAATCAAAAAATTGACCAACTAACTACGACCAACATATGGAAAGAAACAGCTTTTTAGTGAACCGGAACCAGACTGTAGAATAGCACATGAGCTAACAAAGCAGGGAATTAGATTATTGCCCAGCCAATAGTAAGAAGAACAATGGAAGAAGTTTTCGGACTCTCTTCTTCCTAAAATATCCTTCAAGATAAGTCGCAGATAAGAATAAGCAAGCAAGATATCAACAGGGCACCTCTTTGATATGAGAATTGCATAAGAACCAATGACCAAGAGCTACAACAAAGAGAAAGAAACTTCAATTCATATAACTCACTGTTTTACAAAAACAAACATGGAATAGTCTTTTAGGCTATTAAGGAACTATCTAGAACCTGATGCATGAGTATCCCTTGCATCCTCGACACGGCACACCCTTGTGCACGAATAAAGAATGCATTGATTTATGTGCACATCGACGAGCCCAAAAGAGAGAAACAGATGCTCCCTGCAAGTTTAAACATAACCATAGCTTTTGACTACATGCAGTACACTCATGAACTCGGTTTCTTTCAATTATAACAAAGTTGTACAAAAAGTGGCTTTTGATCTTTTAGAAATCCAAGCAATCAGAAAGTATTCTTTTTACGACCAGGAAATCTACTTCAAACAGGCTGAAAGATTATTTTCCAAATTTGTGTTTTTAGAACATTATGTGCATCATCAGCCACTATATAACCATAAAAGAATGGTCTGAAGATGAATAATTTAGGTGAATGCAGTGGAATATGTTTTCTTAAGATATCTTCGTTCAATCATCCTGATACTTCGCTTCTTTGACTCGGATACCCTTCAATTCTTCCTTCATTATTTTATGTTTTTTGTAAATTGCCAATTTATTTTTGCTGCGCGCCCAGGCGACTCGCACTCAATCGATTAGCGCCTAATAGACCGCGCTCAGTTAGTTGGCGTCCAGTTGATCGTATTCATTTTTCATAGATCTATTTGTATGGAAAAAAAACACGGTGTGTCCCAAATTCGTGGCATACCATTGGGATCTTGACAACTGTAAGAGATACGAAATCGGTTAAATTAGAAAGAAATTGCTTATTTTGGATATCAATTTAGTGATGATTCTGTTTCTTCAAAAAAATTTAAGACTTGCTAGATATATCTACTCACTAAAAACTAAGTTATCCGATTTTCTTTAAAGTGGAATATTTTAAGAACACTGCTTATTTAATGTATTTGATAAAACTTCAGGATTTTTATGTGTTTGATGTCATGGTACACTACAATGAAAGTGATTCTCATTTCATAAATTGATAAAATAAAAAAATAACTACGTCAAACCTTATATCACCGAAAAGGATTTGAAACGCACTATTCAGCAATATAAAAATCAAGTAAGGGTTTTACTAAAAAAACTTCGCGTCCGAATGGAGCTTTGATGGCCAACCATTTAGATACTACATAGCTGAAAAATAACACTAATTTTTCTTTTTGGGTTTTTCTTTTGAAAACGTTAAAAAAACTCTTTTAGAATTGTGTTTACCAAGACTATATCATTCTCCACGTATACATTAAGAATAGCAGCAATGTAGTAACGAGTTTTAACAGTAATTTAACAATAATTAATTCATGTCCAAAAGAAGAAAATTCATACAAATTTTTATCGAAACATCTAGAAACAGATCTCTGTAAAGCCAACAACCACTGCTGGCAACTACTTCTCAGATTATTTGCCAGGACCACAGATGTAGAAAGCCATTAAGGATCAAAACTATTACTACGAAGATGTCAACAGCAGCTTTAGAAACCTTTAGGTTCTCACCCAAACACCCTACAAATCTCACGATTTGTCTGAAATACATTAGTCAAACACACAAAACCTTACACTCAAAAACTCACTTTCAAAACTTCATACGCTTAACCTGCACGGCTACGCTTGTACTCCGCTGTTGTACTAAGTAAATAGAACGTATTCTTTTGTGTTAAACGGTAATAATCAAGTGGAATTAGTGGAACTCGCCTCAAAGGCTTTACTTTTGCAGTAAGCCCAGAAAAGAGAGTTCTTTACTATCGAACGCCAAATATTAAATTTCTTGCAGCAAGAGTTTTTTATCACAGTGAAACTTATTGAAAAGGTAAACACATTAGCACTTTGTCTAAAGTGGTCCTTTCCTCCTTCGTACTAAGCCAAAGAAATAGACTGTACCCTTTGGTACAAAGCAGGAAAAATTAGATTTCTTGCAACAGGGATTTTTGTAGTGAGATTCACTCACAGACTGAACATAAAAAATTTGGTCTGTTCAACTTTAGCACCAGGCGCGGGAAACTAACGTGAACTCTTTAGTCAAACACATAAAAACCAAACTGAGTCTGACTATAAGAACTTTGCTTCTTAATTCTAAACAGATACTATATCTCGTACGCTCAGTGTGTAAAGATGCATTAGTTAGAGAAGGCAGTTTGATTCATCGGCACAGAGTTGCAAAGTCGTTCAATCGAGCTAATTTTACAAATCATGGTGTGCTACGCATTGCATTGCATTTTTGAATTTAGATCCCAACATGTAAGCGCATTGATACGCCTACAGAGAGGTACGTTCACGTCAATTTTGATGCCTCACACTGCCCTTTTTAACTAACAAAGTTTTACTTGAGATGTATGTAGTACTGAAGAATTTATTTGAGGCTTGGTGGGTGTTTTTGAGTGCAGCGTAGCTGATTACTTGGAATTATTCTTGCGATTTGTTATGTCCAGTTAGCTAGGTTGTTAAAGACTTTGAATGCTGCTGTTGGCATTTTTGTAAAAATGACTTTACTGTATATGATTCTGTATTTTTCAGTAATACTTAATCAAAGACATAACTGCTAGTAGCAAGTCATTCGAGACGGATTCTCTACTAATGCTTATTTTTATATTATGAGACACTTCTGTTCAAAAGTAAAGCGTATACAACTATTGTAATTGATTTGGGCAACATTTCGTTAATGTAAACTCGACCTTTATAGTTTGTTATCAGGTAATATTGAACTTTAAAAAATTGCCATAGACATAAATGTCACAAATTGGGTTTAATTGTTGTATTAATATTTTCTTGAAAATTTGAAAGTGCCACCAAGTAGCACACATGCTCATAAACAACAAACTACTTAATCGTTGTTTTGTCAATCGCAAGATAAAAAAGTTATTAAGTGTTCCCTTCTGTTTGATTGACACTGTATACCATGTATGTAATTACAATAGGAACAAGGTTTGTAAATCATATGCGTAAATTATTGGATTTTTAAAAGTATGATAGGCTTTATTCAAAACAAGATTTTTATAATTCGTAAATTAAATATTACGCTTTACAACATTATTGTCACAGTTCAAAGTCAC
Source organism: Ignelater luminosus (assembly GCA_011009095.1). Lineage (NCBI taxonomy): Eukaryota > Metazoa > Arthropoda > Insecta > Coleoptera > Elateridae > Ignelater > Ignelater luminosus. The sequence goes on from VTPC01089974.1 coordinate 172,780, forward strand.
TGTAATATGTTTTTTTATCTACAGGGTGTATTATATTCATGCATTTCTGCATCAAAAACTATGCAAGAAACTCTAGTACCAATTTGTTGTTAACTCTTTGGTCGTGGAAATATTAAGAGTCGTATATTTTTTTATAATTTGTTAGGTTAGGTACCAGAAAACATAAATTATATTTTTCTTCTATTTACCAGCATTTTTCTTTAAAATGGCTTTTACATAATGCAATTGCTTTGATTTAATTGTTTGTAGAAGATATTGCAATACTATATCTACCTAGAATTATTAATAATAATGACCTGTAAAACTGTTACTAAGGTAACCACGTTAATAAACTTATGGCCTTGCTCTGTTTACAATTTTCATACAGCGTTGCAAGTATTAAGAATTTTAAATGACCTTTACTTCGAAAAGTATGCGTTTAAGACTAACATTTTTATATTTATAACATTTTTTGCTCAATTTTTCAAGGAAAATCAAGTGGTGCTAATACTCTTCACACGAAATAATACACCCTGTATAATATCGGTCAAAGTACTCTAGGATTTGCAAAACATGCAGCTGCTTGGTGTTGCTTATTGTTGTTCTCTAACAAAACAAATTTTGTTTTTAGTCACACTGATTAGGAAACTTTGACACTGGCAGGTATTATAGAAAAAAGAACAAACTATAGCAAATAGTCCAGGGAATAGACACATATTTGTTCGCAAAAGGTTATGTAGTTTTAAATTTTGGATATGTTGTGTTTATCGGTGCCCTAGTAAAAAACCCAAGTTTTTGATCTCGTCGACCCTGTGAGGGCGCCGTGGGTCCCGAAACACCATTAAAATGCCGGACTTTTTTCAGTTTTTTGATAATATCTTTTTACCAAAGCATTGCAGAGGAAAGAGTTGTGATTAAAAGTTGTAGAGCTTTATATTTGCTACAACTTTTGTTTGAAAAGTGTTTTTGTAGAGCGATATAATTACGTTTTATCAAAGTTATCAGTTTTTCGTAATAATGATACTTTTTGAGATTTTTGATATTTTTAAACAGTTTTATTACTATTTAATTAATTATTATTTTTATTAATAATAATAATATAATGCTAATTTCACATAAATAAATTTATATAAATCAAAATATTAGTCATGAAACCTGATGGGCAATGGAAATAGCAACATTAAAATGGAAAGATGAAGAAGCCGATTACTAATTTTTATAATTGTAATAATAGGGGATATTATGATAATGCAGATATTGTAGTAATAAGAAAAGTTATAACTTCCTACGTCTAGCTATGGTTTCTGGCTTCGAAACTTCAGCCAGTTCTTCAACTTTTTCCATTAGCAACTCAGTTGGATCGTCTTCTTCATTTTCATCAGTTATGATGTCCGCTGTATTTTCTCAAGTTTACAAATGATAGAGCACCTGAGTCCGGCCTTTCTACAGCTGCAAGCTTTAATGCATCCTTTCTTGCAGTGACAGGAAATGAAAGTCAGGATTGACTGAGGAACTGTATCCCTGGCGGTTTTAATAGGAACAAGTCCTTTACTGTGTCCAAGGGGTGTTTTATTTTTTTTCATCCATGTCTGGACTTGGTGATACATGCAAAAGACATGGTACATAGCAGCATCCTGCGTCGGTGGCAACTTTGCAAGATTGAACTTGCTGCCAGTAGCAGATTTGGAGTAGAGGTGATAGCGCAAAGTATTTATTGTTGTTGCTTTGCCACCACCATAAAAAAGAAAAAGTATACGTTTTGTGTGAAATTAACATTGTATTATTATTAATTAAATAGTAATAAAACTGTTTTAGAAAAAAAAATCAAAATTCTCAAGAAAGTATCGTTTTTACGAAAAATTGGTAACTTTAATGAAGCGTAACTATCTACCTAATCGTTCTACAAAATAATTCTTCATACAAAAGTTGTAGCAAATATAATGCTCTACAACTTCTAATCAAAACGTCTTCCTCTGTAATGCATTGGTAAAAGGATATTATCGAAGAACTGAAAAAAGCCTGGAATTTTGATGGTTTTTAGGGCCCCATGGCACCCGCACAGGGGCGACGAGGTCAAAAACACAACATATTCAAAAATTAAAACTACATAACCTTTTGCAAGCAAAAGCCCCTTTTTCAGCCTCTATTCCCTGGACTAAAAATGGACAATATTATAATTATTAGTTATACCAAATGACCAAAAAACTCTATCAGAGCAGCCTAGGGAAAAAGTTACGCATGCCTGAAATAAAATAAAATAAAAACTAACATTATTAATGAATATCAATATGCTTTGATGAAGTTTTTTTTAAATACAGGATGTAAACTCACTTTATAGCTAGAATATTAATATTGGTAAGTTAAAAACTATTTCAAAATATATACAGCTATCACACTAATTAATATCACATAATTTATATAGGTTAAAGTGGGGTAAGTCTATAAAGTGCAATAAATAAGCTACCTATGTAGTTATTTCAATCTGGGAGTGCCGTTTTTAGCAATTTGTTTAAAAAGATCCTAAAATATAAAGCAAATTTTGGAATGGGTCTGCATAATTATGAGTTGCCATAATTGTCACAAGATATTTTAGTTTCATTGCCTTTTTGGAGGTATACCGGGAATACTGGGTGATGCATTGGATTGATATTGAAATTTCTGTTTTCCACAATGTTTTGCAGGAAAATTTTGTTAGTATGTCTGTTGGGTCGGTAATAATTTAATAAACCTTCATTTTAGCAAAAAGAATTGTGAGATTGGATAATAGATTGTTGTAATGCTCTAGCGTCCAGAATGATGGCCAAAATGTGAAGAGAACATATTGATCAACTTTACTAAAAAATAAGGCATTCTACGGTAAAAATTCCAAAGTCACTTTTTTGTCAAATCTATCGTTGATTCGAAAACAGCAAAATTTTTTAATAGCGTAACAATTTTCTTTAGGATAATGAGCTCGCCCTTTCCCCATTTCTCCGCCTCTGATTAAGCAGTAAGCTGCAAGTTCCGCGGGACCTCGGGAAAAAGTAACAACTAATTAAGAGGCCCTGCCAGGAGGATTACCTCCGAGATACTTTAGAGTAACAAGCATGTAGGAAGTTTCATCCCGATCATTCCTTCGTACATGAAATATTGGAATAAGGAGAAATTCTAGACTAAACTGACATTTTTTATCTTGGAAATGATGCACTTTAGGAAGTTATATGACAGAAAAAGCTTAATCTTTGTCAGAAAATGCACCTTGCAAATCTTGCACTCATTTTCAAAATATCTTATAAAGTATAGCATTTCCGTGGACTACCAATCAGCCACTCCAAAGTAATCAACAAATTGTAAGTTGAGAAACGCTGCTCTACTAATATAAAATACTTAAAGAGTGAGTGTATTATACAGAAAAGTTAGTAGCAAAAGACCAACGTCGAGAGAATCGCAGTAGTTTCAAACTTACCATTTCGGTAGTAGAGAGACGATTTTTACAATAAATAAAACGCTCAAAAAAGTATCTCTTTTGTTTTAATTGAATCCGTGAAAGGGCATAAAAAGAGTATTCTTTAAAAATGAAAGAGAAACTTGAGACGTATCTAGTTGAAGAATAAAAACGCAAAATTGGAAGGAAACACAAAGTTGGAAATGCAGAACATTTTAATGTTATAGGTGGTCGTTTCTAATTTAATGCTTAAAGAATCAATTTTTAAGTTGCAAACTATAAACCCAGATTGAAGTTTTTGTTTATAATGGTTTGGTAGATCTTAGACTAGCAAAAAGCATTCTCCATTTACCCCACTTTGGCTATTGTTAAAAGGTAGTTAAAACTAACTTTACATACTTTAAATGCAACTCTTATGTGAGTATTTTGTCTTTCAAATAACTTGTACGGCATATTTATAAAGCATTTATAAGTGGGTGTAATACTGATCAGTTTAACAAAAAAACTGTAATATAGATGTAACTGTATGTGTACAATAATCATATAAATTGCCGTACAAAAATGTTATCTTCAATACAGCTTAAGTTTCCAACATTCCTAAAACAGAATATGCTATATCGAAGGTTTTAGTCTCTATGCAATATTTGAAAAAATTCTTATATTACATCATCTCCGTTGTACCTGTAAATTTAGTTCAATGACTGCTGAATTTCATTAAAAGTCTTATTTTTTGTTTCAGGTACTAAGGCTAAAGTAAAAACAACAGCTATTGTGGTAATTACAGCAAAAATATAAAATACTATATCTCCACCCAAATTATCTTCGACAACAAGGAACATTTTTGTAACTGCAAAAGCAGCAATCCAACTTACAAACGTAGCCACAGAAGCTGCTAAACTTTTAAATTCTGGAGGAAAGATTTCGCCCATCATTAACCACGGGATTGGACCAAGACCTAATGAAAATGCAATAGTAAATACAACTAAAGCAATTAGTGGTATATAATCTATGTATATATGATATTCCTCAGCAACAATATTTTCTTCTTTCAATGTTAAAGTAAGTCCAACTAGTATGAGGCACACAGTCATGATGGCTGCTGAAAGCCAAAGTAGCAATCTTCTTCCAAGTTTATCAACAACAAGAGACTGAACTACTGCGCTACCTACTTGAAAAACATTTAATATAATTGTTCCATATTTGGCATCCAAACCCATCTTAACGTTTTCAAATATGTAAGAAGTGTAAGCAGTAATTGCATCCATTCCATTCGCCGACTTGAATATCATCAAAGCCAAACCAATAATGCACGCCTTTTGGCTAGAAGACTTCTTTAAAGATTCTTTAACTATTGCCATACCAGAATGCATTTGATATTCCTTCAGACTAGTTTCTATTTCTTTAATTTCTTCTTCGACATAATAATCTTCACCTCGCAATCTCAGTAATGCCGTACGAGCTTGCTGTACCTTATCTTTCTTCATCAGAAAAATAGGAGATTCGGGCATAAATATAAATATTGCTCCAAACACTATAGGAATTCCTGCACACGCTATGGTAAAGCCTTTTATGGAAAGAAATTTAGCCATTACGTTAGCAAATAGAATTCCAGAAGATATCATCATTTGTGTATAACTCCCCAAGGCGCCTCGAATTTCCTTTTGGGCTATTTCACTACTGTAGATCAATGATAATACACAAAACGCTCCTGCTACCATTCCCGTAATGAATCTTCCACTGTATAACATTGCAAGATTCTGAGGCCAAATAAGTAAACACCATCCCAAAGTAGCCGGAATAATCAGAAGTAGCATACTTAATTTCCTTCCAAATAGATCAGCTAATGGTCCTATAAAAAGAGAAAGTGTGGCAGCTCCCAAAGGCATAAATGAACCAACCCATCCCAACTCGTCGACTGTAACTGGGAAACCAAGTTGTCCTTCTAATAATTCTTCTGATATTTGAGATGTCCAAGCCAACGTGTTTCCCATAGATAATGCAGCAAGTGAGGCTGGAACAAAATAAAGGTTATTAGAGTTGAATATTGTTTAGATGCGCGTAAAGAATCTTCTGACTATTTAATTTACTTTTTGATGATTAAAATCTATTTTTATCAACCAAGTGTTACAGATAATGCACTTATTTTGTTTTTGTCATTGCTAAAGATGTATCGCTGTTTTTAAATAACAGTAGATGATTAAATAATAATAGCTATATAATTGTTTTCTTAATTAACCTTTAGCCTACTATATTACGAACTAGATTTTATTGGAATGCAATGAATAAACCTTTTGTGTAAGCACACTGATAATTTAATCTAAAAGCAGATATTATATATCTCCTAGACAATACGTATATTTTACAACACCTTAACTCATTAAGAGTACACAGCAAAAATATTATAATAAAGACAAACTGGAAATTACTAGATAGATTTTATCAGAAACTCTGAATGATTTATTATCGTAAACTGTTTAGCATTTGCATGAATGCAGTACTGTACTGCTTTTTTCTGAAAAACTCACGTTCTTCTAAAACATTTATTTACATACGATAAGGTAATTATGGGTATAGGTCACATAAGAAAATTTTGAAGAAAAACGATCTCAAAATTTTACAATAATAAATTTACTGATAATGCAAAATTCAAAAAACAATTAAATTAAATGTTCAAATTGTGCACCATTGACAACCTTACACTAGTCAAAACGATCAATAAATTCTTTCTGAATATTGTCAATAACTTCTGGAAATATACGGCCAGAGAATTTAGAAGATGTAAAAGCAAGAATTCGTCAAGAAATACGTCGTATATCTCAAGAAGTTATTGACAATATTGAAAGAGAATTTATTCCTCGTCTTGTCTACTGTCAGGTTGCCAACGGTGCACAGTTTGAACATTGAATTTAGTTGTCTTTCGAATTTTGCATTATCAGTATTTTTAATTGTTTTAATATTGTGAAATTTTGAGGTCGTTTTTCCTCGAAATCTTCCTATGAGACCTATATCCATAATTACCTTACCGTATGTAAAAAAATGTACACTTTTAGATTCCGTAATAGAATATAGGGATTGCCATTAAAAACAATTTTTGATGACGTCATACCTCCTATATGACTCACCCTAAAAAAATGTGCATTTAAAAATAAAAATTAACCGGTTCAAGCGTTTTTCCTAAATGTTCGTTCTTGAATTTTTAAAGAATTTATGCATTACTTTACGAAAGCACTGTATACGTAATGATGAATGATATAGATCTTCTTTGAGCGTGGTATCAACGCATTTATGTACTTTGCATTCCAAATATTCGAATTCATATGTAAAGATTAAGTCAAGTGTTTAATATATTATGAAACACTTATTTCTAAATCATTGATGAGTTTATTAAGAGCTAAATACTTGTTACCGTACGTTTCAGGAACATTAGTCATCCCATATAAAGCATATTTCATTTAGATTATAATTTTGACTTATAAAGGCGAAAAAATGTTCACATAACGTTAGTGAAGAATTTGAAGGAATGTATACGGATAGTAAATCTGAGAATTATGTTTAATTTTGACAATTAAAACCTCATATTGGTTATTTATATTATTGAAATATACTAACATTATATTTATTTATTTTTTATTGTAATTCAAGTACCACCACCTCTCGTTTTACCTGTTATTTCTTCAGATCTATCGCATCGAAAAATATTACATGTATTTATAAATTTCTTACTTTATTATTATTATTATTATACAAAATTGTTGGTATTAATTGGAGCGTTTCTTGCCGAAAGACGCTTTCTGATAGCTATAAATGAATTTTTTGTTGTATATCTAACTCTCAAAAAGCTTTGTACCTAGTTCTGAAAGAATGACCGCACCCTTTTGAATCGGTGAAGCTCTGTAGCAGACTTCTGCCCGAACCGGATTTTTTCGATATATTGCCTACCTGTGTATGAAACAACCAGCTGGACGCAAAACCAGGATACCTACACCCTATTCCTAAAGCGCCGATTTCTTTTTACATCATCAATGTAGACCTCCCCAGTCCATTCGAAAATAGAAATCACCTTTGTTGCACGTGGATACATTTACAGTTTATAAGAACGCGAAGGTTGAGTGTTTGGGCCTTTACTTTGTTTCAGCATATGAAAGAAATTTCATAATATAGATTTCAAATGTCACAGACTTTTTCTTTTTCAAATGAATGTACTTCAAACTTTTGCATATTCCTATCAGAGCTTCTCGACCTTTGTAGGTGTAGGTAAACATAAGACTTCTACTAAAATGTGCCCACTTGAAAAAATATAATTTATGAATATCTATAACTAGTTTTTTAAAATATGTTTAGTAAATTTCTGCAGCTCTACTCTAATACGCCTCTAATAGTAAGATAAAATGAAACAAGGTACTGTAAATTTCTCTTGCATTTCGAATGTAGTATTTGCACAGACAAACAAATTGCACTAAATTAATTCAGATGACAGGCTAACAAGACTCAAGTGCAAACTACAGATAATTATTTAATTGATGACTATCGAAAACAATAGAATTAGATAAGAATTTCCGTTTTTAACTGAAGTGAGATTTCTAAATATGCTGTGCTCAGCACAAAAAATAAGAAAAATGAATCAATCAACTTTTATGTTAAGCAAAGGAAAGGGATTAAAATGTAAATGTTTAATGTCAAAACAAGTGTTTAGAGCTAGAAAGACCGTTTTCTTCATTTATAATTTTACGATGAAAAATAATAGTAGATAGTAAATAGATAGTACATGATGAGTGCAAAATGTATGTAATCACGACATTCTGTGATCTTTAGGTTATAAAATCGTTTTTGTATGTATAGTACTATGTATACAACCTACACCTTTGAATTTACTTTTTTCCCTTTCTAATACAAAAGAAGGTAGGTTAGAACACTAGAAGAATTGTCATGAACATTTTGTTTGTATATAGCAACACCACTGTTGTATTTTTCCATTATTTTATCCTCATTTAACATCCCTCAAAGAATGCCTATTATCTCAGAGTTACGCTGTATGTATTTGGCACTACACACTAATTTAAGTAGCAAAGATTAAATCAGATATACGTTTTATAACCCATAATACCTTCTTTAAATAAGTTAAATAACTCTATTTTCCATCGTGATAATGCGGAATTTCATAAAGAAATAGGTAATTCCGCGTATTACTTAACAAATACATCAAACAATAAGCAATTTATAGTAATTGATAAAGAAATTATTAATTACAATTCTAAAAATGCCTATTTTTTATTAGACAATTTCTTTACAAAAGATAAGAATAAATACTTAAGCGCAATAGTTAATGAAATTTTAGAAATACATTTTGCTGGTAGCCACAACATTTTAATTTCAAACAGGTTAGAATTTGAAGTTTTATGAAGTTCCATTTTAATTTAAAATAAAATTTGAATAGTACCAGTTAGTCCTGCTATATACTGAGGTGCTTTCTTTCCAGGATTCTCTTTTTTTATAAGTTCACTAGTACTGTAATGTATAGGTACAGATATCGTTTCAAAACCATTTTCACTCTGTTCCTGCAATTTGAAAAAAAACCAAACTTAGTTTCTCTACTTAATATTAATAAAAAAAATTATACAAAACAAATCACAATAATTGCTTTGTTTGAATAGATAAATACACAAAAAGAATATTAACAGTTATTTTCTTCGTACCTTAGACATTTTGGTGCACTACACCTTTCTTTTCCTTTCAGGAGCAAAATATACACAACACTGCACGCGAGGAGTTTCAGTAATACCTATATAATTTTACTGAAAGTGTTATCATTTACATTACTAGTAATCCTATTGTTTTCTCGAGTACTGATTAACTCAGAAAATGTAGAAAAACACTTTAATACTATTTTGTTATACCAGTAATTTAATAATAAATATCCATTTTTACGTAGATTTAAATCTTTCCAACGATAAGAATGTTTTTATAATTTTAGTGTGCCGTAACCCAAAAAGCAGATTGTTCATTGTTAATGTTTAATGTTATGTGTATCTAAGCTTAAATAATTAAATAGGATTTTCAGTGAAGGCATTCGGCTGACAATTTTATAAATATCTTCTGTCTGTCTGTACCTTCAATGAGTAATTCTAAGCTCTTCAGAAAACACTTTTTAAAAAAAGTATACTCTACCGTATCCTAATTACGTTGTGGCGACACTTTCTAAAAACTAGAAATACGCAAAACATTGACTTTTCGGAAATAAATATTCGAGGTAAAAGGGTCCTACTTATACCTGTTAATTGGTTGAAGAAATTCTCGAATGTTTTGCACCTTAAAATTGTCATAGAAAAAAGGTTTTGCCGTTTGTCAATTATTTTCTTTCAAACGTACTTCTTTAGAAATATCTTAAACACTTTGGTACATTATAAATAATTTTCGTAGAAGGTTTAAGAATTTTGTTTGGTGTCTAATTCTTAGTGTAGATAACACATTATAAATTTTCCTGACCACATCACCTCTTCAACGTATTAGTTAATTAAAAAGTGGACTTGAAATTATAAAATTAACTACGATTGCAGATTGCACAGATTAAAGAATAATTGATGTTGAGATTCAGACAACTTTGAACACGTCGTTTAATCTTTATCATTCTATATATAATTGCCAACACTTGTATTTGTACCTTTAATATTTAATCATAGTTCACACTTATGCAATTAAAAATTGTAAAGGTCCTAGACCTTACAATTAGTTAACCTTGAGAATTCAAAAATAATTCACGTTCACAATGCTTTTTATAGATAAAGCAGTTCAATTAATAAACTTAACTTTGATGCAAAAAATTCTGCAAGAAGATTGACTAAAACCGTTAAATACCTACTTTGTTACGGAAAGGTTTAGTGGTGTTTCATACAAATGCAAAAAGAAATCCTTTTTTAAATTGTCTGGTTCAGAATCTGGAATGTAAGGCATTATTATACTGAATAAATTGAATATTTGCGACGCAATCATTGCAATCTTAAACGACATAGGGTTTATTAACCCAACCCTTACGAACATAATTTTGTTGAATAACCTACAGACCTAATTTCTAAATAAATATTGCTATATCATGTATTATGTGTGTATTAATATCTAGTCTAAATAGGTTCATATCTGATAATAAAGCAATTTAATAATCTTTTGTACATAAGAAGGATGTTGCTTAGAAAATGCATTTATCAATATAATTATACGCTGATCACTTTAAAACCGGCTGACTTCATTATACATCCTTTTAATCTTTTTTTAATATCTTCATAAACAGTTTGTAACTATAAAAAGTCATTTCCTTTACAGAGCATTAGGTGGTTACAGTTTAAGGTGGACTCCGAACTACCAG
>VTPC01089974.1:196057-283055 GCA_011009095.1 Ignelater luminosus
TATCATTTAAACGTATCTCCATAAGCAACAGCATCAGAATATTTGGAACTCCCGCAACTGTAGTTAATACCTTCCTTCTTTTTTAATGCAAACAAAACTGCGACTTGATCGTTATTCCCGTGCATCCTTCAAAAGCAAATTTAACATACAAGCAGAGGACTGTTTAAACCATACAATAAAAGAAAATCCGAAGTTAAAATGTAAAGACGTACAGATGATTAACGAGGAACTGGCCTAGGCAGATAATAGATAATTGAGTGACATTATTTATTTGAGACTTATTAAATAAATACTGCACACTTCGTAGAAGAATCCAAAGATATCAAACTTTGGCATTGTTTTATATTACCTATCAGTAAAATCAGCATGCATGAGAGGATAACGTATGGTTGATTCTCACTGCAATCGTAAATTCCAAAGCAGAATTCTATTGCTAATTTAGAAAAAATATTTTTGGTAATAATTCGAAAACTGAGTTTCTAGTTGAAGTTTTTATGACCAAATCGGCGTTGCTTGTTTTATAAAAAAAAAGTGCGTGAGATGAAAAGTCTTATTGCCTTTAATTACAAAACATTCTTTATCATTGAAAATAAGGCAATTACATATCTCTGTTATTCATATTTGATTAAAGCCGTACTATAAAAGACTCTGATGTCTGCAAACGAAAGGCAGTTCAAATGCTTCAGCCACTAGAACAAAACAGAAACAAAAGTGGGCTTAAATTAGCACCATGAAGCACCCCTAAAGGAAATTCGAATTTATGCGATTCAGCATTATTTTTCTGTTTTGCCTGTTTGAAATAAACGAAATTTTGTTTATGTTAAAGACTTTTAAGTGTTCATCTTGTTTATGCTAAATGTTTCAGTAGTCTCTGTTGAAGGGATCAGAATAGCACCATAAGTTAGGTTTATTAGTATTGTCCACGATTATACACCTTCGAGACACTGCTGGTAGATATCATGTTCGATAGAACAACAAGAAGCTCTCCTTAAACTCTCGTACATTCACAGCAGAATTATTTATTTATTTTAGGAAACTATTACCGCTCAAGGCATCAGAATTTCACTTTTTCACAATTTTTTCCAGGTTTTTAAAAAATTGTGAAAATATGCTGAAAATGCATATTAAGACTTGAAAATCTGGTTGCGTATTATTGAAAGTTTTGCAAAGTTCCATCCCCCAGATTGCCGTTAATCTGTATTGCCCTGAATGGGCACCCTTGGCCATACCTTCTGGTGTTCCAAAGTTCGTATTATACAAACTTTCAATAATACCAATCAGATTTTCAAGTCTTAATATGCATTTTAAGCATATTTCTACAATGCTTTAAAAATCTGGAAAAAATTGTGAAAAAGTGAACTTTTTTGCATAAAGTGTTAACTAAAGAAACAAAGACCACGCTAGTCTTTCTGGCGTTTTGATTTCAGGAATTAGGATAAAAAGACTGATAAAATGACGCAAATTTCAAGTTGTTAGGATTGGGTACGATAAGTCACATTTTCCGTTTGCGGTTTTTCGTATTTTACATGGAACAGCCCATGGCGTTTTTACCAAAGTACTTGTATTTCACCACTTTATAAAAATTTATAAACGACAGATAGTTAGGATTTGTGGAAAAACTAGACTTTCTCATAATTTCCACTACGAGCGCATGCCCACACCTAGCTCGTTGGGATTTTCACCAGAGTACATAGATACCTTTCTGCGTCGATGTGTAACAACGCCAGAAAGTTAGCATTCAGGCCTTCTTTTTCTGACAGTGGCTCTTGTACTATTATATGACTACAATCTAGATGTTTGACAATGGTCATTTCAAGTTGTTATGGTTACCTTCTCCATTTCTTTAACGACTTCGATATTTTCATTTGTATTTTAATCTAAAACCTGAACCGATGTTACTTCAAGCCCACAAAGTTTTTCCTTCTGCTCTAGATGTAACAATATCTTATTCCTCTTTTGGCTTTGAAACACCTAACACCTCATATGACTGAGAAATAATTAAATTGTCATATTTGCACTATGTACTTATAACAGCCAGTAGTTCTACATAACACTATCCTTTTAACTAGTTACCTTTATATGGAAGTCCAACGTCCGAAGTGCAGCTGTACTGCTGCAGTCCAATGTAAGCTTCCCTTACTTGACTGGTGATTTCTCTTCCAAAAGTTTTCCTGGACTTAGAGTTAGTAAATTGCGGGCCATCACAGTCCCTTAACTCGATCTTTACAACACAATATATGCGGTCTTAAAAAGCATCGATTGGACAAAAGACATTCATGAATCGATCACGATTTTAACAGCGTTTGGTCAGTTAATGAATTATTGGTCGATTAATTAACGACTAGTCTCATTGTCGCCACCATCACATTCTCAACTGAAGTAGCAACCAACATTGTTCCCGTCGCCCCATCCACCAACAACTTCATTTGGATGCAATACCAGTGCTTACCACACCACAGCACTGCTGCAGACATCCATCAACCACAACTGCAGGCTGAAAAGGCGAGAAACTTATAACTGCTTCTGTTTTCTTCTTCAGGAAAGTGGGAATAACTATGATTGACCATGAGCTGACTAATAGAAACATTAGGACCTACATACGTAGATATGTTCGATAGCGTATTTTAAACATTTAGTGGAAAAAGATCAATTTCTGGCTGCAAGAAATATCATTATTCCACGCTTTCCATGTTTGAGATTTTGCAAACAATATTGAAGAAAAGTATCTGAAGTATTGTTATTAACATAAAAAAGTTTTAATTTATAGTGAATTTCAGTTAAAAATGAGACTGACTTTTTACGGTTACGCCCAAATTCCTTGCATAAAACTCCCCGTATTCCAACTCCTTGCATGTAAAACTCTTCGCAAAGGAAATCCTAGACATTAAATACATATATTTTTGCAACTATCACTATAGTGACATTTTTGTTAACTCAAAAACATCAGGGAAGCACCACTTTATCAAAAATAAAATAACAAAGCTGTGGCAACATATTTCCATTGAATTTTGTTTTTTCTTTTATTTAATTTTTTAATATGCAGTTGCAGAAAAGATTTTGTATATACCACCTCAGGGAAGCGTCTTCACAGGACTCGCAGGCTTTCAGGACGAGCCACTAGGCGAGTCCTGGAATTGACCTGCTCGTCCTGTAAAGTATCACTTCCCCGACTTGTTACATAAATAATCATTATCGTACCAAAGAATTTGAAGTTGGTGTTGTTTACTGTTGTTTTATTAATAAAAGGCGCATTTATGTTTAAGTGAAATTTGTTCAGGGGTTTTATACCAAATCTTGGTATATAAACTGCAACAGTATGTACAGGCTTTGCAATTTTCAAACAATTTATAATATATTTCTTCATGAAAAAATATATTGCAGGAATCCAGCGGTCTGCGTTTGAAGAAATACCGAACAAATGTTCTTTATCCATCATCCGTTTCTTAATCACGTCGTGATTCCACTGTAATGTTAGAATCGTTCTTTGTTGTACTACAATGATTATTCCCATTACGACTTCACCGTAATTGCCGACATAAATTATATCACAATTTCTAGTTGTAGATCTCTTTTGGTTTTTTTATTCAAATTCACAAATTGGCATTTTTAGTTTTTATTTGGAAAAAAGCATAAATCTATAAAACACTTAAATGCCGCATTAATATTATAAGCCATCTGTTGTTATTTTAAATAGGAAATGTATGTACACATAGTAATGTGTATCTCCAATGAAGAAAGATGAAAAAGTTCGATCATTTCCGACTATACGTTAAAGGATTGCAAATTCAACTTCTAACTAATACATATAGAAGAAAAACTAGTTTCTACAAAAAAAACTGCTAAAGTCATCGTCAGAGAGATTTGCAAAGATACGCTTACCTACCTAACAACGAACTCTTGGCTGCATAGTTTAAATAAACCTACACTATACACATAGTCGTATCTATAAAAACTTGACTAGACTAAGTTGTTCTCATAAAACTTATGTACGGACGACAGCAATAGCAATATAAAATAATCGGTGCATTCCCAGTACGGAGCCAGCGCCATGGAATTTTATAGCTAAGGTTAATGAGCTTAAAATGGCGGTTTAGAGTAACTTTAACGCTACCGTTTGCAATAAGGAGAATAAAATAACAACCTATTTTAAAATTCAAACAACCACCTTGAGTACTTTAAAGCAAGAAAACGCAGAATAATTTATATGAACGTGTGGTACTATGTTTGTCATTATAGTTTAAGTATCACATCGATATCGAAAAACAATTCTCTAATTTGCTTATTTACATACTATAACGATTAGAAGGTTTCCTTTATTATAGGTGGATTCTATTATAATTTATTGTACTGGAAAGATTCTTGAAATTCCATCAATTTTCAATGTGGCAACAGGTTTTAATTTGTCAGATTTGTATTTTAAGATGTTGTCTTGTTGGTTTTTCTACCATTTTAATCAAGTAAGCTTCTAGTTGGGTACGAGAACAAGAATATCGATAATAACAATACTACTATAAAACTATTTACTTGTGTATATTCACTAACAATTTGAATAATTTAGACAAGCACTTCCATTAAATTCTTTAAGATAATTGCTCTGAAATCTTTACAATACAAATTTACAGTTTAGTCTTAATACATACGTAGATGATATCTTAATTTGTTTATATGAATAGGAGACGCCTGGCTGTTATTATATTCTTGGATAGTTGGTTTGCATCTAGATAATAAGTTCACTATGATGTTCTTGTAACTTATCAGTAAAAGCTCCAGCTATTTAACAAAAGATAAATACACTTCCGTATAACTGATCAAATATTCTGCATGATTTCTCTCTATATCTTCACTTGTGCACCGTACTTTTTTCCCTTCTCACCCCGACAACATTCAACCTGCTACTTTGCTTATGTTGTTAGCACCAGTTGAATTTTGCAAAATTCAGTAGATCCTACTTTCATTGTCTTTATGTTATATGTCAACAAAATCAGAATCATGCCGTATAAAACCCATTTTCTAACTTTCTAGTACAACTCGGTTTTTATCTTTCCCAAGCATTATCTTCCAAAATTGTGTTTCAATGATGCTTACAGTATTTTCTGATTGAGTGATTTTGCATGGGAAATCATTGTTGTTGTATAAACTTCTCTTTCTAAACACAATATTATTTAAAAAATCCTCTATCATTTTTAATATAAAATCCTCTTTCTTCTTTCCGAGAATAGCCAGAGAACTTAATGAAATTTAAGGGTATTTCTACAATATCCATTTTGGTTGCTTTTTGGAAATTAGCCACGATGATACAAGTTCTTGTTATACACGTACTATAATAATTATGGAAAAAAAAAACTTTACACAGCTGTTTGTCAACTGTTGAGTTTACTGAATGCATTCATTGTATTGATGTTTTGTTTAGAGGTGCGAATATGAGAGTTTACTATCACTTCGACTTGAAACCACAGGTTTTATAAAGTTTACAAGAATACAAAAACATAATCATACTATAAGGATTCTGTATTCCACAAAGAACTAGAGAAAAGCTTTTTAAAACTGAAACTAAGTTAAAAGAAATGCATTAAGTGAAGGTTGATAGAAATGTAGAAAGTAATGCAAATAATTAAAAAATCACAATACGGAAAATAGAAGAAAGGTGAGCGAAGATGGCCAATAGAAAAGCTTATCAATTGGTTTCATTTCCTACAGTTAGATACTATCTAAGAAAGTCTCATAGAAATTAACTTGCCTTTGTGTTTGTTAAAATTTATCAACAGTTTTGATCGCAATACAGATCTTTTTGCAAAGTAACTTCCAGAACCATAGCAAGATTATCTTTTCGGGGGGTGCTGGCAGAAGTGTTAAACTTACCAAATTTTATTATTAACTATTATCATTTTTCAAGTCAATTACAAACCTAAACTAAGTATTTCAAAAAACGCTTTCAGATAAAAATAGTGTTGTTCAGTTTTCCTGACATTGATGATGATGATGTAGATATTTTCCACACATTAACTGCTTGGTACTTTGGACAAGGAAATTACTTCCTACATGGTTGTTACAAACATAATTCTTATCGATTTTATTTACTGCTTCTATCTCTAGAACACTTTGCACAGAAATATCGAGTCATAGATTTTTTAATCTTGTGCAAAAGATTTATTAACGCTGAGATAAAAAAAACAACACTTTTTAACCATCATCTTTCAGACAATATTTATTAGCAGGTGGAATTTGTCTGCTATTCCTATCTTAGCACTATAACTGTAAACTACCTTGAGTCAACCATAATCTCTTCTTTTTTTAAAATTAATCCTGAAAACTTCCACTGTTTTCTGAAGGTGTTTTGAACAAATCATCCAAAGTCACACATTCAATTTCGCGATCTTTCGATAGTTGGAAAGACTTCACGCAAAAACCAATTTATTTGTTTTTAAATACGATAACTACCAATTATTATTCTTCTTTTTGGTTATTGGGTTATTGCTAACTTGTAGAATTGTCTTATAAATTATAATATAAATAAAAGTACAATACGCAATTACAATAAATAATAAATAAACGCGCTTTTTTATTTCAACTGTAATTTTTTTGGATATTTTAAAGAAATCAAGAAAATCATCATTTGAAATATACTTTACAACGACTTTATATTGCATCTTCTTATCCATTATACCGAATTTATATATTTTTTTTGAATTTATATTGATAATGGCAACATAAGTCAACAGAAGATTATTCAGCATTTTCTTTTTATAACAATCTAGAACTGTAATAATTGTTTTTGAGTCTGCAAGTTTGGTCTACAATTACTGTTGCTTATGTTTTAAGAAAGATCTTGGGTTTCTTGTGAGATCGTTTACAACTTTCTCATAGAAATTACTTTACTTATCAATTCTAGCCTTTTTTTGTTTTTATTTTCTTTTTTAAAAAGTTTAATGCCTTCCAAATCTAAGAATTTATAGTTGGGCTTTCCGCAATCTTAAAAACTTCTTATTTTTAGTATATTAAGGTTTAGAAGAAGCTCAAAAAATTTTGTGGGTGCTAAGCACCTCTGAGCATTCTCCTGCCACTGTCATGGATACTTCTGGTTTATTCTAGACACTATAAGAAGAATCGCACTCTGTTATATTCGTTCAAAGTAAATCGTGTTTGCAATTATTTTCCATTAACTACTTTATACTATTCATCAGCAGGTATGCCTAGGGCCTAATCCACAAACCAGATTTTGCAACTTTTAGCTTTGCTATTTTTAATGAATAATATAATACACAATATCTATAGCAAAGGCGAAAACATCAAGTAAAAATGAGAAGTACTTTTTAAAGAGTATATTTAATATATTGCATCATATTGAACCAAGAAATAACTGACAATTAAAGATTTTGTAAATGCAAAGTTAAAAGTGAAAAGATTTGTGGAATAGGCTCCTGGTCTGGTGTTTTTCTAATCTTGCCGTGGTGACCTCCAATATGAAACTCAAGCAACTGGGATTAATCCCAGATTTGAAAGATTTTTATGTTATAGCACGACTCACGAAAACAATGTAGATAACACTTTGGTACCTTTCGAGAATTACAGTAAAAGCAAAATCGAAACAACCTTTAAACTAAAAATTAAAAACATCTGGTCCGCCAAAATGATCATTAAGTATATGACTCAGTTGGAAGTGAACATAACTTAAGTAATGGTGATACAAAGTTGCAGATAGAAGTTTATGACGAATTTTATGCGTTTTAAACGCCAGTTAGGAAGTGGTAACAACTTGCTCTTTGGTCCACTTTTGTCAACGCTGAAGGTGTACTAAGATATTCGTGTCTACAGCGTTCCCAAGAAAGTTGATTTATGTTTTTCATTAATTAGCAGTAAGGTAGGCAATTGATATTTATTAGAAGAGAAGATGCCTGGGTGTAAGAGTGCATAGATCTTGAGGATCTGCACTTAACTTAAGAATTCATAATTCAATAATTCCTCTTTCCGACACAAAATGGTATACAATATAAGGTTCCTCATACGTAATATGTTATCACCAATAACACGCGTAAGATGTTTCCTAACTTTTAACAGATTTGATGTTCGATTCAAACACTCCACCAAGGTGTGGAGCTGACGGTAGATTAAATATCCATTCAATACTGTTCGCACTTACAGAATCATTTAATCAGATCGATGATTTTTTCAACGATGGTGCGAAAAACCTACACAGGGTGAGATACCATTTCATACATAATGTGTAAGGGAATTCAAAAAGCTATACGAAATCGTAATTCATAAGGAGAACTAAAAAGTTATTGCGGTAGAAAAGTCTAACTTAATAGCGTACACCACATTAAAATTAAATTACATAATAGTAATAATAATAATAATAAGAGCAGGTAACATAAAATATAAGTATATTGCAAAAGAAGTCATTCATTTAACTTTTTATCCTTTTTTCAGATACCTTTCTAAAGATAAAGATGTTCATTGACCTCATGATTCACCCCAGAAAACAAGTTACTACAAAAATCCTGCAATACCAAATATCACTTTTTTGTAAAGGAATTCAAAATCACGATGTTATACTGTGTTTAATGGTTAATGATATTGGGTTGGTACACGACTTCGCCAATCAAGAGTTTGATCATTATCTACAAACATACAGCTTAATTAGACTTTTTATTGAAGAAACTTAATTTCTTAATTAAAGTTACATGTTAATCCGATATTATATAAAATGGATATACTTAACACTATTACGTAGAAAACGTGAAGAAATTAATAATCTTCCATCATTCATGAACTTAGAAATAAAACAATATAAAAAAATCTGCTCATAAATAGTAGATCATTCTGTTTTATTTATCACCATTAATTACTCT
This sequence comes from Ignelater luminosus, assembly GCA_011009095.1. Lineage (NCBI taxonomy): Eukaryota > Metazoa > Arthropoda > Insecta > Coleoptera > Elateridae > Ignelater > Ignelater luminosus. The sequence continues at coordinate 204,907 of VTPC01089974.1, forward strand.
TTTCATTAAATAAATTTTCTTCTACTATTAATTTTATCAGAGACAAGATATTTTTTAATTATATAATTACAAATATCTATTCATTCCTATATGTGTCGCTTTTGATAATTTTATTAGTAACACCACGGCGTCGCTAGAATGTTGGATTCCTTTATAACCGAAAGCTTTTTTTGAAATAATACATCATTAAATGCGCAGCATATAGAGGTGGCACTCGTTTGAAAATGCACTTGCTGCAGCATGGCAACAGACTTGCAATGCTACTTTCAGTTCCTCTTTTTACTTCATGTAATGTAAGGGTTTCTCTGTTTTTTCTGAAAATCAACATTTTAGTTACTTCTAAAACCGCCAAAAATAAAATAAAAGAAGAATTGCGTGTTTAATAACATAATAATTTACTAAATGTAAAATAAAAAAGTTACATAAAGTGCAACTTGTTTTTGTTATCACTTTCATTGCATGCTATTATAAATAAACAGTTTAAAAAATAAACTGAAAATTTTGCTTAAGTTGTACTTAATGTTGCTGGTAACAATAGCGAAAAGGTTTAGGATAATAAAAATACCGAATCTTAACTTTTTGTAAATAAATTTGCCTTTAAAGATGAAATCTTGATTCGTGTCAAACAAAAACGGAAAGTAGTAATGTTCTAGCTGAAGAATAAAATGTAAATCACATTTTTATTACATTTGTATTATACAGAGCTCCGAACTACCAAGTAGTCTAACGAAACTAATATAATAATAACTTCATAGTGTCAGTCACTTTATTTTTGAACTGCTACAACAAAAACAGGAAAGACTCTTGCGCTAAAGACCATCAATTTGTCTTGATATCTGAGACATAACCTAGGGGTAGGAGTTTAGATATACCCGTACTTGATAAACTTCATAATTTGTACTTGAATGTTAACTTTTTAGGCTTTATGAACAGTACACCTGAATCTTTGCAACAGGTTTCTAATAAAACATATCACCATTATGAATGTTGACCGTGACTTTAGTTTTTGGTAACTTTCGACATTCCTAGTGGCTTCTCAAATACAACTCTTAAGATCGCGAAACAGTCGTCGATCATTTTTGGATTGAAGAGATCAACTCTGAATAAAAGATTGATTTTGATTCTGTTGTCGTTTTTACGGTCCATATACTTAAATAATAACTGTGATGAAACCTTTCTTATTGGAAACATATTTAGAAAACTGACTTTAATCAAATTATTCTAGATTGCAAAATCGTGAAAGAAATTGGACACCTGCCATACGGTGACAGTATGTATTTTAATCTTCAAATCTTCGTGGAGATAAAGAGTCTCTAAATAAATCATCTGGCACTGGGCTATTTTAAAATTTACAAAACAGAATAGAAAATGATACATTTGGAGACGTGCAGATTTAGTTCTAGATGTTAAAGTAGTCAATCTGAGAAGATTGTTCGGGCCTATTTGACTTCTCTGGTTAGTTGGATTTGTTGGGCAAGTCAAATAAATTCTTCGAGCTAAGGAAGCTTTAATAGTGTATTATACAAAAATTGCTCTTTGGTGCCTATTATGTACTTATGGAATTATAACTAAGCATTAAATCAAATGTTTATCAGCAAAAACAAATTTGCTTTTGATGTAATTTCTTTTTAAATTTTGAAGAAGAAATGGATATTCCAGAAATTGAGAACGTTGCAAACCAAGTAATTCTTAATTTGTTGCCAGCAAAATAAAGGCGAAACTACGATTTGGCGTATAGCTGCTCTAAAAGTGGTGTGAATCAAAACATGTCGAAAACAAAAAATCAATGAAACTAAAATCTTCGACCTTATGGTCGACGTTTTCAATGTTAAAAGAGACTTTAAATGTAACTTAAAACGGAAATCCTTCAATTATAAACCAAAGCAATCTAGAGTCATCTAGATTCTAGAAGAAGGAAACTGAAACGTTTTTAAGATAGTACATTAATCTTACGTTATTGTGTGGTGATTTTTAAAAAAGTCTTGCTAATTAAAAATTACCAACATAAATGGCACCAGATCCTCTTTTATCATTTTATAAAATATAATATGTTGCTTAAAGAATATGAGAAAGCACTCAGTGCAACCAGTAGGGATTAATATTTTTGGTAAAATGCCCCGCCAAGTAAAATTAGCTTACACTGGGCATTGCTTTCGAAAGTCATCGGTCTCATTATTGGCCGATTCAGAAGCGGTGATATGTAGATGTGCCAAAACGCTACGAAGGGTGGAAAAGTCCGACAGCAGCAGAAGGCTACGTCAAGACTTCCATCGAAAATAAGGACAAGATTCTCTGACAAATTCTCGGAGACAATAATCAGTAGGCATCATTTGTATGTATCCCACCTACGAGTAAAACCAGTGAAAATAAAGAACCAACAAAACCGAACGTGGTGTTTACGACAGTGACAACCTCATCATTTAGTATAACACAATCTTGGACAGAATTCAATAAAAATTTTAATAATTAATTTGAACTTGAATAACCGAAATAATTCTTTAATAAGATGATATTGCCTTTAAATTTCGTTTAGAATTAATATCAATCATTTGATTTTTTTACACAAGTGTCTAAAACACTTTGGGCAGTTGTGCTCAAAAATATCACTTTCGGTGTCTGTATCAGTGGTTGGTATCAATGTATCAAGAATCGCTACTTTTGACACGGGCGTAGAAAAAAGTTATTTTTTACTCTTGAAATATTAGTTTAAAAAATTTTTTATCTATCCTCAATTTTGATATTTTTTACGCAGACCAAATCGCCTATTAAACAAATACTACTGGGCTTTTCAGAACTTTTGTCTTCATAGAGCTTTTGCAAAGCACTAGTGCTCCACTTAGCACAGTTATGAAATCAACAGCACAAAATAGTAAATCTAGTGTTAGTAAATCTACTGTTTAGTTTAATACTTAGTTCAGGCAACATATGAGTATAAAGCGCAATTTAAAGAATAACAGTTGAACATCGTTATTCTGGCATAAATCCAGATTTTTAGAATGTATTACTGTCTATTTATAGAGTGTGTTTTCGACTTGATAAATTATGTAAGTTTGCTACAGTTGGTTTTGGAAATCAGAAAAACATTTCTTTTTCACTACTGCCGTGAGACACACTGTATAATTAAATATGTAGCTAGAGGAAATACAATATTTACTTGCTACCTGAAGACATAAATTTCTTTGTATAAATTTGCTAACATTGGTAAATCATAACGTTTTGACACTTTTGTCGTTTATTCAGTATTAACCGGAAAAGTGTTCAGTAATTTTCTTTTACAGATTATCATTCAACAACATCTAAACAGATAGAATCTGCTCTTTATAGCAAACGGAGATGCAACAATTTCTTCTAAAATATGTGTAAAAATCTCGTTAACATTTTGTTTTGAAGAAATCGTTAACCAACATGAAGATGTAGATTTAGAGAAAAACAACATAAACAGGGTGTTTTAGTTTTCTAAGAACATAGGAATTTAAATATCTTTATTAAAAGTAATGTAAATAAATTACATATGTAATTTTTCATGAAACTTCATGATTTGACATTTTCAGAAACTATTTGTATGAATTACTCTTACTGTCTGTAGTTGACATAAGCAAATATTGATCCTGATAGTCTTTTCCCACATTAGAATTTCTATGTTCCTAGTGACCAAAAACATCATAAATCAGCAATACCTTACTATCTAGATGAATACAGCCTTAGGAAATAAAATGTTTGGTTTAGTGGTAGGTACACGCGGGACAATTCCAAGACTTTTAGTAAACTTTTAGAAGTTATTTAAATTAGATAAAGAGACTTTAAAAACAAATTTAGTTTAATAAATGTTTTAAAATACTTAATTCAAATTTCTTGAAGTCATTGCTTTGAAATCTAATTTGTAATATAGTTAAGACTAATTAAGTATAAATTAGTATTTTTCTAAATGTAATCTCCTAATTGTGAAAAATATTTATTCCGTTAATGAATAAATTATATATTGTGTAAGGAAGCGATACAGCTGTAAGTTGTGCCCAGATAAATAAACATCTCTAGTTTGTGTTCGACCTTTAAAAAAGTTTAATTTTACGTATTAACTTCCTTAGAGACTTGTAATTTACAAATTTCCGAGTACTCGAAAATAAATGTTTTGTTGATTTTTTTATAGAAATAATGTTGCATGAATTTCTTGTAACATTTTAGAATTATGTGATAGATATCGTTACCAATGAAATATAATCTTGACTGAACTTTATACTAATGATTCAATAAAACGAAACCCTATTTAATTTGAAATTCTAATTATAATATAGAAAACTGAATAATCCAGTAATGCTAAAGATTAATTAATAACTAATTAATTAATTAAATGATGAGAACCAACCTTGTACCATGCCAGTTGTAGAGCTAGACCACCAAGAGTTGTTTTGCTGCCTTTTTTCTATCCAAACCAGATGTTATAACCATTTTATCGGCAATATTCACATACATTGCCATCGTGAAAAGACCATAGTATTGTTCATAAGTGTAGTAGTTAAATTCAATCAAGCTCCTTCTACTGAATGATTAAAGATCATTTGTTTTTATAAATACGATACATACGTTTACTATACAATTGCTGTACGTGGCGATTTTACTTTGCAATTTGCATTGGTTTTTTTTAAACATAACTTTTATTTACGCTGATTTTATGTTTAATAATTATTAGAATTGTATTTGAAATTTTTAATGCCAAGTTTTTCATAACCGAAGAGTAATAAAGATATAAACTATCGGTAGTATTAACTTTTATTTTAAATCGATGCAAGCATTTTTCAAACAATGAATCTTTTACAGAACTGTTACTACAAACACAAGATTCTACATAATTAACTAATTTTCCTAAACTTAGTTTATTTATTTTTCTATTTACATCAACACCAATAAATTACAAAAACATTTTTAAAACAGAATTACCCAATGGTTTTAGATTTAAATATTGCTACAGATCCAAGAGCATCACTTAACTTTACCTTCTTTCTAAATAGAAATCAGAAATACTCGATTATCAGAAAATATTAATTTCCTTCGTATCGATCGAATTAAAAATATTAATTTTTGTACTAACAAGTATATTTTTTAAATTCATTCAAGTTTTGTATTTTTCAGAAATTTTTGATTGACACCAAGATGCAAGCAATTACGTATGTAATGAGATAATCATAGAAAGAAATATTTTTCAAACTCATCCTTTACTCTAATAGAGGACTGAACAAGATGATTTCAGATAAAAGGTAACGACAGTTCAAACACAAAGTTCGCTGTTCATCTAATGGAAATCGTTGCGGAAGTAAACGAGGTTATCGCATTGGACAGTCAGGAAATGTGGATGCCTTTTAAAATAAACAGTATCAAAGGCTGTTTAATTAGGAGGATCTACTCATATTAATAAAATGACTTGTTTATTACAATAAAAACTGATTTATTAGTGAACAAAATTATTTAAACAAAATTACAGGTGATTATTATTATTATCATTGAATCATATAAGTATGTTAACGTATACTTCTAAAGTATTAGCAAAGTCATTGTCAGAAATATTTAATTATACGAACATGTAACAAAATTGTCACTTAATTCGTTAAATGAAGCATAACAACACCTACTAAGCACTAGGCAAGAAGACTACACCAGAATCTTTTCGTTTATAAACAGCAAAGTTTCTACCATGCTAGCATATGGTTACAAAATTCATCTCATTTAGGTAAACCATTAAAAAATAGATTGATAACGAATCCTTCCTTTTTGGATCAAGGTATTCAATAACAGTAACTATTAAAAATTATTTTAGAAGATATGAGAAGAAAAAAAGCGAAAAGGGAATGTAAAAACAAAAAACGAAAACAAAGCAAAAGGAATTGAAAAGAAGAATCTGAACGAAAATACTTAAAATCACAGTAATTGTGGATTGCAAATTCAATGCAACACAATTCAATCGTTTTTAAAATAATTAGTTATTTTCTATTTAGACCATACACGATTTTACTGACATCAGATAAGTATAAACTTCCTTACTACTACGGATAATAATGTTTCCAAATAATTTAGTTTTCATTTTGTGCGAATTAAAACCGTTCGAAATTTCTTAAATTTCAAACATTTTCTTGTTTGAAGCATATGTATTGCAGAGGGTTTTAATCAAAGTAGGTATGAGATTTTTAAATGAAGTCGTTTCTTACTTATACCTGTTCAGATTATAAGAAAAAAAAGATTCCTTTCAAAAGATTATGTTTTTGAAGGACATATAAATTAAAATCACTTATATTAGATATTACACACGTCATCCTTGAGATCTTTACCCTCAAATTAATTTTAACAGACTTATATTATTAACAAATTGTAGAATTTCAACCCAAGTTCAATGCTCGAAATATTAATTTTTAATGATAAAAAATAAACAAATACAGGAAATTGCACTATAAGGATGAACGCTGCAGGTATAACAACAAAGCATTTGACGCGATGCGGGTTTGTAGTATACGACAGCATTGAAATCACCGGGAATGCCAGTGAGAGGTCGATAATTAAGGATTAGTTAAACTTATACTATGATGATCCAGCACCAAATAATAATATTCCAGGTTCCTTTGAGCTTTCTCAATTCAAATTAGAAATTTTGTTGATTTTGCAACGATCTCTTCAACTTTATGAAAAGGTCACGCCTTAAGTTATTTTTAGTATCTTCCTGAGTAAACGAAACGGAAAGTGTTACACCTGTTTCGTGAACTTCATAACCGCCGAGATAAAGCGTTGTGTTATTATTCTGATATAATCGTGGTGTGTTTATTTTATTAGTTGTTTGAGTATGAATAATAACTTATTAAATAATAATCATATCTGAAATGCGTTTTCAGACGAAGCGTGAAGACGAGACTGGTAAGGCGTGGACACGGTGCTGACAATAAAAATCAAGTGCACGTAGATGTACGATGTAGGTACAGTAATTACAATAAGCTATGATCGGCGCGACCGCCGAGGCCATGTCTGACAAAGGCAACAAACCGGTCTGGGGCCGCCTGACTTTTTACCACACGCTACTTTTATTTTCATTCTTCTATAGCGTCCTCCCTCCCCTCTAAGCGCAGCCGGCATCAGAATACCTGGCCAGTCGACGGTTAGTCAAGTTAGTGTCCAATCTGCTAGTTTCTTCAAGTTTATCAGCTTTTCTGTAACTTATTCCGATAAAATTCGCCCAAGCGGGAAAAAATTACGACAGTGAAAGTGTCCTCCATATCCGGTTGCAAAGCTGTGTCTGGTGAGTTATCTTTTTATATGAAGTATCACTCAAGTGATTATTGTCTTCCGCTACTTATACTATACACTTACTGTCATATACAATAAACATCATTAACCTGAAGTTCTAGAAGTTCCACTCGATGATTTTTAATTTATCAACTACGTTAATTTTCCTTTTTAATACACGATTCCAAATCTTATTATAAATAGCAAAAATGATAAGAGCAATATTTAAGAATTTCTAAAGATAATCTTGACACCTGCAATAACAATTAAAAGAAAAGTGGTTGAAAACTTGATAGTTTTATCATTTTATTATTTGATTAGTATATTAATTTCCATTAGCATAATAATGCCGAGTAGTCGGGGCACTTGTCAGGTGGGGTTGGCCTCTCAAGGTCAGGTGTGCCAGGCAATAACCTGGCGTTGATCGCAGGGGAAGGGCGCCGTCGCGGTTTACGTTTAATATTTCTACCCTTTCAATGGCAACGCGCATGTGCCACTTGTTAAACTGATGACGCGCATGCGAAGATAAATGAAACCAATTATATACTGTCTGAATTGTCTTACCGCCATATATTTTTTTTCTATAACGCATTATAACTTATAACCAATAAAATATAATTTACTGTGGTTTTGCCACGAGAAACAAGAGAACAATGACTTTAGTGTGCAAGAACAATAGAACTATTAAATGAAGCATTTTGAATATAAAATTCCAAGAATCCATACTTATAAAAATATCTGATGGAATTTATAATTAAGTGAAGTCGTTAGTTTTTTCTGGAGACGTTACCTACAAGATATGCCTAGTAAAAACAAGAGAAAATGCTCAAAATTGTTTTTCAGGTATTTCGTCTAGTTAACTGTAACAATTTTTAATTATTTATACTGATTATAATGTATGTAATAAGATTAGCTAGATTCCTAAAATAATCTAGATGAAATTTTTTTTCTGTGATTGGAATCGATAAATTAGTATTTCTAGTTTTTAACATGTTAATGCTTTATGGGTTTCACTTATAAAGAAATTGGTGGCAGTTGCGATAACTACTGACTTCTATTCCGAACATAACCCAAAACTGTTTAAGATCTAAACTGTAGCTTTATGACTTTTTGCTACGGCCATCGAATTGTTAAGTCATGGAATTACTTTTTATTTTTATATTTCGATATTTTTACTTTCTATAATAAGATTTTTAATCTCGTTTGGAATTTACACATACAAAGAAAGAAGCACCAAATAGTATGATTTTATACATATTGACATTTCTTTGAATAACCACTTTTTGTGTTGAAATTTGTTTCTTACACTTATAAGAGCTACGGCTATAATTATCTACTTTGCTTATAAATTGGAATCTAGAACCTTACTTTTGTTTATTTGTCTGATTTAGAATATGTGTACTCAATCTTTCTTTACAGAACAAACTAGTTTTTGATCTCATCTACAGATATTTCCGGTATCTATATCATTTCTTTGATTTACTGTTGATATCTACCATTCTCTGCAGGTATGATTTTATTTCATTCTTGCCCTTTCAGCATAAGCACATTTGAAACTATTTGTGAAAACACTACAAACTAATGTTATTGATTTTTTACTTTTTTTGCCTGAAAGGTCACCTAAGATATTTTGTTATTTTGGAAAATGTTTGTTTCTTAAGATCCGTAAAACAATTTATTCGTTATTAAAATGTGTTATTTCCAACAAATAAGTAAATTGGAGATTTCTATGAATCTCGGACTTTATCAAAACCAGTTATCAGCTCATATAACTTTTATTTTGCTGTCGCTACTGTAGTTAGATAAATTCGTTTCTTGCCATCACTTTTTCAAGCACTACGCAAAAGAGCTTGGATTGGATTACAGAGAATTTTCTATTTCTTTGTACTAGAACTTTGTAAAGACCAAACCAATTATTTTTTGTCAGGTAGAAATTTGAGAAGAAACTAGTAAGCAAAGAATGTTTCATGGGACCCTCCTTTAAAATTTAAATTAAAAATAGTAGGATTAATCCCAAAAGTAAAACGCACAATGCAGTCACCACCAAGAGGAAAATGAAGATACAACAAGAAAATATTTCATATTAAAGAAAGGAGATAAGGAAAAGGTTTTGCAAGACCAATTGAGTAAAATCGCAAACAACTCAATTATGCCAAGTAATTAAAACCAAATAAATAAAAGAAAAATTTTCCAGATAACGATATCCCTACCGTCATCGAGAAATAAATGCATACATCCGCCAACAACTTGTTAGCTAGCCCTAATGCATTATCTGCTGAGTGATTAAAGACAGATTGACGCGCAATTACTTCAAGAATTCATAAAATTATTAGCGATTCACTGGTACGGAATGTAGAAAATGATTTTTATAGAAATAGTTGTTTTTCTAACTACGGCACATCATGCATTGATGAAATAGTGGGGAGTTGCCAAACTAGATTTATAAATCAAGGAAAACAACTATCATAGGTAATTATGTTTTATACAAGATAAACTCAGAAAGCGCTAGGAAATGCGATGCACCAGTCCGTTACTGGTTTATCTGTGAAAGTCAATTCGAGGGAAACCATGTCAAACTGTGAAAGTAGAAAGATAGCTATATAGAAGAGTCAGTCACAAACCAAAGAAATGATGTTGACATTACACAAACTGGAATTTGATCTTGCATGAATTTTTTCTCCGTGCTGTTACGAATAAGCGAAACTAGTCGGGATAAGCAAAGGTTAGATAGGCCAATGCCCGTTAATATACATACGATACAGCGGTAATAGAAAACGATTTTGAATATCTTGTTCTTTTGACTTGCTTGTAAGAAGTATTGTAACTGCTCAACAAAATATTGAAATTCAGATCAGAAACTGGATGTACAGACTGTGACATTGGATGTAAAGGTTTTGGACAGTGCATGAAGAAAAGTGATGGGAACATCAATTATATTTTACAGTTAACTACCTACGAGATCTTTAATTAAGGCATGAAGTTCATTCATAAATTGATTTTATAATGTAATACAAATGCACATTAACTATACATAATGATAAATTAGCTATTAAACTTCGTTTAGTATTACATAGTACAAATGAACTATTATTTACCGCATTAAATTCATTTAATTAAATTTAAATTTAATTTAATTAATCCGTTTAAGTCATTCGCGTTTGCCACTGAGTGAGTATTATATGAATTGTAAATAATGTCTATACTCTATAGTATATTATAGAATATGCATGAAGAAGCTGATGACAATGTTGTAAATGATATGGATCATCATTTTACATTGGGGGGGGGGGAAGAAACAAAAAATACATTTTGATATACATCAAATGCAGAAGATGTTTAAACTTAAATGTTTTATCATAGACAGAGTACAGTTCATCTTCATGGTAACTACGTATGTTTTGATTTGCTTCTAAATTTCTCTGCTATTATCTAAAATTTATATTGTACTTTTGATCCATACCATATCAAGTTCTATATCAAAATCTGTGTTTTTGTAAAAATCATTTTTTCTTGTTTTCACTGATTAGAGTTATCATATCTAATCTACTTCTAGCCGTAAGGTATAATCTGTATCTTTACGTATTGACTTTCCTGTGTTTTCGAGATGGAGCCCTACTTCCAAGTATTTTAATATTTTCTGTAGAGAAAGCAACAGAAAGAACTTTTATATATTGTTTTAGGTTGGACTTCCACCGTCTTCTATTGATGATACACACATGGTACTACAAAATTTCCATTTTATATCCAAACACACCTTTAGAAGTGTTTTTTTACCGTGTATTCTCAGTATACTAAAATAAAATATGAAAATTAAGGAACAATTTGTTAAAAGTAAACCTTAACATTTTAATACTATTTGGTATAATAACTAACTAGGAGCCAGCTGTTCACACAAGGTTACCTATTAATAGAAAGATCATAACCGTAATAAAATTGTGGAATTAGAAAACATAATTTTAATATTACATTAATTAATTTATTTATTTATTTCATGTGGAGATTGAACTGGGGTTTTCTTAAATGTTGTTTTTAATTTGTTTTTCATGGTGAATACCTATAGAAGGTAAAATACAGGTAAATAATTTCAATTCAAATTCTACAAATCACGAATCATATAAAAAGCTACGTTACTCACAAAAGCTGGTGCATATAGATAATGATAGATAGATAAAGCTGAAACCAGGGATGAAACTAAAGAAGTTTTTATAAAACTCTCTGTATCATCCAATAGAGTACTGGAGAAAAGTTTCTATTTTACACATTTAGGACATAGATCTATTAATTTAATTAAGTGGAGAAAGTTATCTACTTATAGACAACCATAGATCCGCTATGAAGAATGAGAATTTTCAACCTGGAAAATTGCTTTTACTTTTAAAAGATACAAAAACATTAAAAATAATGATTAGTAGAGGTATAATAACGAAAATGGTTATACACCAGTTGAATTTTCAGTCCCCTTTTCTGATCGACTATCTATAGGGTATTGCACTTATATTAAAGAATCTCTGTCATTTCCGATCAAACCAGAAACTAGAAGAATGTGATTCCTCCCAGTATGGCTTTTAATTAGGTATCCTAGTGTCAGCTATTACTCTAAGTATCTGCTGATTTTTATAGAGTGTATAACAGATGAACAACTAAGATCAAATATTTCCCAATTTGTACAGACTGGATAAAACTTTTGTTCGTTAAACTTATTTTACAGTGTTTTCCTTACAAGGATAGGTTGTCATAAGCATAAATGAATATTAGGAAATTGCTTCCAATTTTAGATTGAGTATGCATAATTTTTAAATTACTTATGCTAAACATCTAACGATGAGGTGTTACTTACCTATATTTAGATGTGCGAATTTTAATAATCAATTTAGTTTCTTCTTTACGTTATCATGGATTTCTCGGTTAAACTTTGTACTGTTGCATTAAGAAGTTTTTAATATCGTACTGTATGAATTACAGTTATAAAGAAATCTTCTGTTTTATAGCCACGCACACCCAGCCAATCTAATAATGAATTTCAAGTAATCACAGGTATTAACAAAATAAAAGTTTCTATCATGTTATTAAGAATTGTCTGACATGAGAGTACAAATATCATTTTTATTATAAATACATTTTTACTGTTTCTCAATTGCATACATTAATCAAAGACGCTTTTTTAGATATGTATATTGTAAAAACTTAGGTAAATAACAGCATTTAACATAAACCAACTAAACGATTAATGAGATATATTTTATTCCAACCATTATTATTTAATAATTAAACTTAACCACAGGCAAAATGACTATATCAAAATTAAGTACTATTATATTATGTTGTACTTGACACCTGCTCTATGCTATTTAGAAAACTTAAATAACGATTATTTCCTTTTATAATATCTTATTAGAATACTAGATCTTTCAACTGTACACAGCACTTACAGATAAAACGTGATAGAAAATTACTAGTTACACACAGAATAATGTTTGGTTTTCATGTTTTACACTTCTGGTTAATCGTTGGAATAAAATGTCAGCCGTGGTTGTAATTACGACAGATGCCAGAGGGTAATTACAGATGACCAGCTGTACTGCAGTGTGAAAATCAAAACTACTAATAAGTTTGATGACAACGCGTCAACCTTTTAAAACTTTACTTATGTATATTAAATGTATGTCATTTAAGATTTCAGTGTGCAATAGTGCTTAGAAGATATCTGTTATCTTTTCAAGTTAAATCATCACTTTGATTAGAACATTCAATTCCGTAACATGAAATATTGCATAAGATGCTTACATTAAAGAAAGTACTTCGAGGTTCATTATACATTCGTATAATATTCTTTTGAGGTTTTGTCAATCAAAATATCCATATGCAGTGGGATTGCCAAGGCTAAAACAAAGATTTCACGCCGCGTCGCGCCGCCACCGATTAATTTATTTGTTTTTTTTTTAAATAAAATAACTTTTATATCTAACAGCTAACACTTTTGAGTGTTTTCCATAACCTGATTTAGTTTCAGATGCATTGTTTAATTGAGATATGAGACAGTGTTTTTAAATAATATTTGTTTAATATTGAGAACGAGCTGTAGTTGTTTATCAAATCAAGTATGATGAAGATACCTTAATGCAAGCTGCAATTCCAATGTTTTTCAATATCTTGTTACTAGTTAACACTATGTTTACCTAGTTGATTATTTCGTATATCTCTTGTTTGGATTTTCAGCGAAAGTCGCCACGTTACGAATTTCCAAATTTTGAAACAAACCAAATCAGATTTGGTGTGTTGTTCAGTTATTTAAAAGTTATTTGTATGCAGCAGACGTTGATTATCTGTTTTAAAACTGGTTAGCAGCAATTCAGGATTTCAGCGAAAGTCACTACATTATGCATCTGGGAATTCTGAAGCAAAGCATGACTGCTATCACTTGCCGGAAGAAGATATTAGATTCAGTGAATTGTTCAAAGTTACTCAAAACACAATATTGTGTCCAACAGTTTTTAGCTGTCTGACCTAGAATTAATTAATTAGCAATAATATATTGTTTAGAAATGTTTCATTATATTAAATAATTACCCATTAGAGACCACTTTAATTTTTTGGAAGTTATCTTGTATCCCAAAAAATGAAAATTAGTTGCAAAAGCTTTCATTGTTAGATATTTAGGAATTGATCGATACTGGGAGAAGTTGGTTCTGCTTTGACTTTATACCAGGCATGGTAACTCTTAGCTCACAACAGACTATCAATTTTCGCTATTGCATCATTGATATCGTAAATGTGAGGAACCTAATATTATAACTCATTAACTTTATTTAACACGCTAAGAAAACTATTAGGGACTTTGTTTCATTTTTGTGTATGGGTTGGTAAAGTTTTTTGCAGGCTTTTGAGGTATTTAGTAAATCTTGTTTGTTTAGGATAGTCACTATGCTCCAATTAATATTAGTAATTTTACAGTATGATGCCAAAGGATGTCGTGCCTAGAATTATTTATAGTTTATGTGCTGAGAAAACACATTCAATACGATCTGAATCAAATTTGCGTTTCTACTCTACCGAATCAAAGTCTAATGATTGCAGAATTTCATCAATTAAAAAAATTATTTGAAAAGTGGATTAAATTTCTCGTCATTGGCTGTATAACACAATGCCTTGCATTTTATCTTAAGTATAATAAATTGCTGTAAAGTTGAAAGTTGTTGTTTCAAGATGTGAAGAAAGTCAACTTTGCGCATTTGTATCATCTTGTTCTGACGATTCTGGTATCACATTAATTTCTCTCCGTTGATACCGCATGCTAAACCTTTTTGCAGCTTATGACGTAAGTAAATCTGTAGTGGGTTCTCCGTCTATTGATAACCAAGCAATGTAACATACTTCGCTTGATGGTATATTATTCAAAAGTTTTTTGCCTAGTAGTTTCATTAACAGATCGAGTTTTAACGATCTGAGGTACCTGAGTTGGTACATTGCTCAGATCTACCTAAAATTCTCTATCGAACAATAGCAAATTCCAATTTACGCCCATAAGAAAAAAATACACTTGATGATGGTATTGGGAAATATGAAAATCTGAATATGCGTCAAGTAATAGAGACAAAAAGGTGCCCGAGTAAGTCTTCTCTGATTTTAGAAATTTCCAATAATAAGGAAGTTTTCGCCAAAAAGTGAAAATTGAAAAACTTTTCTTTTTGATGTTATCCCAAAAGGGAAGGGAGTCAATATTCAACCTACTTTGCATCTTTTATATCTTTAGAGATCCCAATGATGAGCCTCGAATTTGAATAAATTTTACATTAGAACCGCTTTGAATTAGATTTTCTAAATTGTTAATTTTCACACTTCCTCAAAATATAAACGAATACAACTTGAAAGTGGTTTAAACAATAATATGTAAAAATATATGAAAAAATAGGGGCATCGGTGCGAAGACAGTGTAGCCCACTATCGGGAAGCCTCTGTTGTTAGGGGCGCCCTGGCTAAACGGCTTGACACACATGTTTTTCAAAACTACCATTGAAAAGCTGGATAATTATACGAAAAGTTTTATTTAAACCAAAATTCTCAAAAGAAGTTATTTCAAGGTGAGAAACCAGCTTAAACATAAACGCTGTCTTTGTTCCTAGTACATACATGCACTTTACAGTGATTTACCGTATTTAAGATAAAATGCAAGGCATTATGTTATATACCCATTGGCGAAAAATTGAATCTACTTTTCAAATTATTTTTAAAATTCAATCTATGACGAACGAAAGAGAACTTAAATCAATTTTTGACAAGCCAACTTTGCGAACTTGTAACATCTTGTTGTGACCACTCTGGTCCGGCACGCTGACGATTCTTGTATCACGTTATTTTTCTCCGTTGATAACGCATGTCGAACCTTTTGCCGCTACGAGTTAAGAAAATCTGCAGTAGACTATTAGTTCTGGCCAATTTTAAATACTGATTAGTATCAATAGCAAACATGTGCCGATTCTGAATCTGTGTGAGGTATCTTTAATATTTCTAGATATTGCATTTTTTTAGTAGATTCAAAATTGTTTTTACTTTTAATGGTTTCTAACAAAAATTGGATTCTAATTTACTGATGCCCACAAGGAATCAATAGAAGTTCTAAATCCAAGTAAACAGTGAGTAAGCGTAAAGAACTAACTGAAGATCAAACCAGTCTTATTTTATTTATCCTTTCAAAGTTATTGTTTTAGTTTGTCCATTCGAACTCAAACTATTCAAAGACAACCTAGAATGCCTAGATATCATACAACGTTTATGACTAGTTTTAAGCTAAACCTTGAACATGTCAAGCAAAAACTTTTCAGTAAATGTTAGAAGGATGCTAAAACTTTCCATTGTCTATCTATAAGATTTTATCTAAAAGCTTCTATAGGTCTTTCGAGCTTGATCAATTTTAATTATTCTATAGTGTAATTACAATGTAGCAGCAACAGCATTACATCTATAATATACTTAAACAATCATTGTAAAGGACACATCAAAACAGTTTTTTGAAAGTAGTCAATAGACAGAACGTAGTAATTAAGACAACTAAAGGCAACTAATGTTAAGATGTTTAAATGCCTAATAGTACCAGAAACAATTCCAAGTTTTATTTCCTTCTGATTTAATACAACCAGTGTGGTCAAAACTATCAACCAAACATATATCCTGAATTCTGATGACAATAAAGAAGTGGCCCACACTTATGTTTCTAATAGAGATAATAAATCTTGCTACAAACCACAATATTAAAAGATTCTTTATAAAAATCTATTAATAGCAAGACTTGAGAAACCTTTCCTTTAGTATTCTTACCTAAATATTTACATTTTTCCATAACAATGCAATGTTTACATTTATACTAGCGTCATATTTTACAATCACATTCAGTTATCCATTCTGTAATAAACATCTTTTATTCTCAGTTGTCACCTCTCGCTCCATTTATAGTAGTTGGAATTTATTACAATATAATAAATAGATACATAAACAAAAATCAGCTGAAAACGATAATATTTAAAATTTAAATGTCATGGTGTATACAATCAACAAATTTTTTAACGCTCATATAAAATAATTAAATATTTCGGTTGACATTAACAAAAATTGCATGACGGAATGGCTATTAGAAAGTGTGGAGGGGAACGGCCTTCAAGTTTCATGGCCGAGGTAAATGGCACCAAGTTCACGTTCAAGCGATACAAGATCAGCGTTAGTGGAGGCTCGTCAAACGAGATCTTGAGGTTACTATTTACTAAAAATCTAATGCACGTTACATAAAAGCGACTTGCAAATAGAGAGGCTTGTCCGTTGTCGTTAATATTCGTGTACCGAATTCAACGCGTATTGTTTAAATGTACTATGATAATTAATTATAATGGCGGAGGAAATTTTTGAATTGAAAATTCAATTTTCTTTGCACAAGGCTACCGAGTGGGTTATTTATAAAATTAACATTCTGCAAAAAGCGGTTTAAAGGCCAACCAACAAATTATAAATGAACCGGTTGATTTTTTCAGAAATTAAATAACAGATAAAGAATATACCATTTGAGAAGATTTTTGGATTGTGACATTCCCTTAGATTACAAATGCAAGTAGAGCACCATAATACTTAAGATCTTTAGGCAGCCATGTTTAACAACACTAGTGAAAGGATTCCCCTAAAGAATGATTTTGATTTATAAACGTGTTCCAGTAGTCCGTTATTGATTGCTCCATAGAATATTCACAATTATTCAGTATGAACATCTCTTACTTTTGATTTCCTCTACTCTGACATTTCTTGTTCAAACTTTTAGATTGGTCTTTTAGTTCTGTTGTTCCTAAGCAGAACATAAAAAAATTGCAGAATATTTGTCTTATTTTGTGTTAAGTATTTTTCTACTTCTGCATTTATGAATACTCCATTCTATCTTCTTTATCTATTTAAATCGTCACTTCATGCTATTTAGTCTGTTCGTCCCATTATTACTTTTTCTGTTTTATCTTTGTACATTCGTTGTCATTAATTAAATTGGCGCCAGTTTTTTTTACTGAGTAGTCTTTGTTTCATTTTTGGTTTTCCTTCTTACCTGTTTTTTTTTTCTTTTGTAGCAGCTTTCTTGTGTTTCTTAGTTTTAGTTTTTTTTTTTTTATTTTTAAAGAAACGTTGGAGATTACAAATCATACCATTTCTAATGCCCTTTTGTCTTTGTTTCATAATCTCTGACCGAAAAAGAAATAGAATTGGAATTTTTTTGATCAGTATGAATTTATATTAAATATAATATTTTGGAAACGGCGCCTTTTGGGACTTAAATTTATATAAGAAGCTAGCCTTAAATCTATCTTAAGAATCTGCTTTCTGTTCAATTGAGAGACACCATTTTATCTATTTAATGAACTATGTATGTCATTCTTCCCAAATAAGACTTACTGAGCTGGTATACTACATACAATAGGTGTGCTAAATACACTAAATAATTATCCTTAAGACTTCTTGCCCTAGTTCTTAATGGGAAGCTAGTCCTGTTCATATAACTGTAAACTGCGTTAATGCCATTATAATATTATCATCTCTGAACCTAAATCATATGGTATACTGAAAGGTAGTTCCGTGGAAATTATTTTATATTTAGAGATACTCAACATTAAGAAGTAGGTGTCTACGAGATATTCGCCTTATTAACTGTAGAATAAATATGTTGGTTAGCTAAATGTGCAATAATGTACATCTCTTTGGATCAAGGAAGAACTCTACAATGAAGACTTTACTGTGTTCTTTTGGGAAATGTACGGTATTGATTTCTTTAGGATAAATTGTTGATCTTTTTGAACCAACCATTCATCTGACTAACAGAAGCACAATTCTTGGTCAGATTCTTAATTATTATACGTTAGGTGTATTTTCCTGTCACCACGCCACGCCAGCATCTGAAACTGGAAGTTTAACTAACTCCATCGTTGTTTGTTAGTAAATCTCTGGGTTAAGTCGGTTTAGTTATCAACATTCTAGAAAGTCAACCTAAAGTAATTTTCATACATATTGGTTTTTGACAGAATCTTGTTATGTTATTTTTTGTTTTTGTTACCACTTACCACTTATCAGTTAATCAGTTACAGTCTTTCTATTAGTTCGATTTCTGTAACAATGCACGCATTCATTTTGCTCGTATCTGTAATCATGTTGCTAGATATTTCTTGTTTTTATGCATTTGTTTGACGTGAAATAAACCTCAGAAGGTATTGATCATCACTCATCAGTGATCACTTTATGAACGATAAATCTGATTTCAGGTATTACTATACTATACTGAATACATAAATAAGATGTCTATCCTATTATCACATGAACAGTTGTTTTATTGTATATGTACGTATTCAATTACTTTGACTATTTATATTAATATTTGCAAAATATGCATATGATTAATCAGTTTTTATTATCTATAAATATTACAACACAAACGGGAAATTCTGATTTATATTCCAAATAAATGTTTATAAAATCGTTACAGTAATTATGTTAATAGATTTACATGCATTTATAGAGTGCAGTTGCAAAGTTTTGAATAATTTAATTTTTTTCAAGACAATTTATTTCCGAAAAAACTTGATCTTTATACTATTTTAAATCTTTGTGTATACGCAGAATGATAAGGTCAACACAGATGACGCCACCCAACTTCTTTTTATTTTACTTACAATAGAGGCAGTAAATGCTTTCAATATAAGTAGAAATTAGAGAGCATCACCTGGATCAACTGGGAGGATAATGGGTTAGGCACCTTAGATCTTAAGATGGCAATCAATAAAAAGTTTGTCGTAAGTTCTTTCTACTGTCATAGACTCGGTCTGATGAATTAAGTCAGTTTAGGAATTCTAACCCAGCAAACGTTTATAGCCGATCTATTGAGGGCCCGCTGTATACGTTTGACCAGCACTATAGCAGCAACCCGGCAATGTTTGTCGACGACGTCGAGCCGGAACATATAGGCTACTCCGGCTTCCAGTAGGCTGTGCCACGACTGTTCTAGTACGTATGTATGGCAATATACCGTAAGAACCGTACATGAAACTATATTGTTATTGAAGGATGTAATTACATATTATTAGATTCTAAGGTAATGCATTTATTAATTAATTGCAAATATAAATTGTTAATTGTTATTTTTATGATAAATTGCCATTGTTCTTATAAATTAATTATTGTTATAGAAAAATACCGAAAATAGAAAAATCAAATTAAATTAATAGATGTACACCTATAAATTCATTTCTGTTTATTCTGTTCTTTTTTTTTTACGAATATCAGATAATTGCCGAAACGATTAATCTACAGGCCGTGCGCGTTATATCTTGGCCAATAAATGGACTGCGCTGCATATCGTATATTCTACCATAGGCTTTTTTCCGTTCTTTTTTTAAGAAGGTAGGTGCGCATCACAGAATATATGTAGTAACTTGTTTTCGTTATTTAGGGCATGTTTTGTTTTAATTTACTTAAAATTATATTACTAATGTGCGGAGGCGCGGTCTGTATTCCAGTCTTTGCTATCACACTGTATAATACTCAACACATACCTCTATAAAAGAAAACTGCTACTGGTCTGTTTTTATAAATGTACATTACATATCTATTGTCAGATTAGATTACAAAATAATAGCGATGAAAGTCACTATTGAACGGTACTCAGCACATTGTTTATGTAAATGACATGCTGTTAACACAATAAAAGATGTATTTATTTCATGTAAATAAGTATTTTATTATTATAGTTACCTAGTAATGAACTAACGATAGAATTTTGTAATAACACGATGGCATTGAAGTGCGTTAATTCAATAAAATATAGAAACATTGCCATTAGATTTCTACTAAAAGCTATGCATATAGGTAGTCGTTTCATAAGCACTATGTAATACAAAATATTTACTTTTGCTTGTTTCTATTGTTATTTTAATTTATATACAGCTTTTTATTTTTAAATGTTAATGATATTATCAAGAAGGAATCTTTAACATTTAATAATATACACAGCATTATTTTATTTTTATATTATGTAGTGTCGAGTTTGCTGATGGCTACATATTTCATTTTCAGACATTAATTCTGGCATTTCTTGGATAGCTAAATGCAGAAATGCAGTTGTTAATATAAACAAACCAAACTAGATGTCAAGGTCAGTTTTTGATTAGTATCGCCTAACATGTATATAGCATTATTGCTTTCTAATCTTATGCATATCAGCGTTACAATCTATTGTATATCTCGAAAAGGTCTGTTATCATTATAAGTCACATGGTTGCTTAATATTTTATTTTATTTGAAGGACTTCTTCTAATTTTACCTTTAAGTTTTGTTTACATTCGATAGAATAAGAAACGGGGTACTACCACCTAGAAAATTAGTTTGAATGGCTAGTCTAAGTCTAATCTATCGGTGGGAATTAAAACGTCAAACTAGAGTTTCTTGGGAACAATTCAAAAGAAATATCACATCGTGTATGATATCATAATATAGATAAACGAGATGGAACAGAGACCCGAACCCCTTCCGTTGACTATACAGTCTACTTCCAATTGTAGTATTTATCTGAGAAACAGTAATAGCTGAAGATCGCGGTGATGACACCTTATTTGTTTTAGCGTGAATCTACGCTTGGTTTTCAACAAAAATGGCGGCTATGTCTTTTTTCCTTTTACTACTATAACTAAACTACATGTTATTTATCTTACAAGTGCTGTTTTGTCTCGTTTTGAACAGACTGATAAAGAGGTTTCTGCCACTGCACAATGTTATTTAATCTATAATGGTAGCTTTGAATGCTCTTAGATAACGATGGTGTTTATTGACTAAGACTGAAACCAGACATCTCAAAGCAAGGTTATTAAGACCTCTAGGCTCAAAGTAATAAAACGCGGAATAATTTGTTATAAAAGCGACTGCATAACTCGCAACCTTAGGTAAAACTATTTTTACTATTTCAGGGTTTCGATTTTATTGTTGGAAAATTAGGAGATAAATTTAATTTTTCTAACTAGTCAACTGGTTATCTTCCACTTCCAGTTAGGAAACGATTATTTAAAATCTCAAACAAAGCAGAATTAGCTTGCATTTAAGTGACAGTAGACATCAAAGAGTTACCTGATGATAAATTGTTTTCTCGTGTAAAACATTTGTCAGCGCACGTAATATTCTATTCCTCTAAAAGGAAAATCCATTAATCTGCTAAAAGGTACTATAAATCCCTAAATACTACAACTTGACAAGTGTTATGCATCTGAAGGAGCTAACGTAGGTAATAGTTATCAGTTTTTCAGATAAACTCAGGAAAATTAGGCAAATTTTCACTGCATCAAATGAATTATCGTACATTGTACTCATGTTCAACATATTTTTTTATATAGCCTACTAATAGCACCAGCACATTTAGTAAAATGAAGGAAGATCATTGCGTTTTATTCGTCTGTTTAAATATTAGGAGCGGCTGCAGTGTTGAATGGAAACTCATCACTAAGGAAAACCGATGAAAACCTTTGTATCTCAAAACCCGAATGCAAACTCGGTAAGTTGACCGCTAAGATGTACAACTACAATGATACTTCTATTAAGTACCATATGTTGTCTTTTTCTTTGCTTCAACAATTTTACTAACATGAGCTTTTATAGGACTGTCAGTGGTAAAAAAGCGTAAGGATATACCCAGAAGCTGTTACGACTTTAGAAATACAAATACTCTTAATGGTTGATGATTTCTAATTAAAGAAATTGGAATACTTAGGCCGTAAACTGCTTAACAAACTCGATATTTACTTTCTCATTTAAAGATTCAAGTACGAAGGAATAAAAAAATCAACATAAAAGATTCTTGTTTTGATTTCAAAACAAAAAACTAACATCAGTGGTTACTCATCTTTTATGAAACAATCCACTTGAAGAAAATGAAAGGTTTTGAATTGAATTTAGTCTTTGTGAAGGAGTGTGCTGTTTCTTTAATTCTAAAAAAACATGTACTTACAGTAAGTTTCACCTTTTGGAAATTTGTAGAAATGACTAATGTACTTTTGTATCCTCTGTTGCCAATTTAACTTTTAAGCAATGTTGGGAATAACCAATTATTTTTCTTAACATTATCAAATGTGTTAATTACATTTTATAAATCTCATGAGGATTCCATAACATAAAAATCTTTGTCTTTGCTTTATATACAATGAACTTAAAAGAGATTTTTTGTGGAAAATACTTTTTAACAGACTATACAATTATGCTAATTCTACAGTGCTAAAGCTTTATTTTAGATTTTAATAATTATGTTTAAATCACATATGATTTTTTATCCATTACATAATATTGAATTATAGAGGCAACTATGCTCACCTATTGTAAAAAAGTCCGTTGAAATATTATGCAGCTGTTATTATACTGAATTCTTAAAAGAGAAGAAAAATTAATTTTATGAGTGGTTCAAGGACCAAGGTTATTCACATCGACAAAAATTCCAATGTTTCGACAGCTTACCTTTAGGATCATATGAGTTCAACCTTGACACCTCATCTGATTTCACTGATTTTAGTCTAGTTCATTGACAGCAACAAAGCGTCTGAAATAAGAAAAAAACAAACTTAGACATTTCCGTGTAACTTATAACGTTTCATCAGAATTTTTTGTTGTTAGTAATTGTATTTACCATAATTGTTTTTTTATATTTTTTTAATTTGGTTTTTATTCAAAGGCAGCAAACTATTATTTATTTCAAGCTGACTGTAGAATGCATGTACAAAATATCTGTCATAAATCAAACACGATTTTCATTTAAATTCAGAAGTATTATATTGTTTGTGAAATGATAATGAAGTTTTGGTGTTGCATTAAATATATCGTATCTACTGTATGTTTCATATTGAGTGTGAAAGATTATAGTATAAAAAATAATCATTGGTTGAATACTTGTGTTTTTATTGTGAGGGCTATAATAAATAATGTAAGCGGAATATAACAATTCCAGCGATTGTATTTTATGGGAACAGAAACTAATCATTTAGGCACGTCGTGATTTATTACAACCTCTCAAAGATGAACAAACTGTAATTCAATATTTATACTTTATATTAATACAAAAGTTGAGACCTAGGAGACTATAATGGATCGGATAGTAACTTTGTTCTGGTGGATCCTCTATTGGATGTTCTTCAGTTAATTTTTAATTTTAGAATTACAGAATGAACTTTGTGAGTATGGTAACTACCTGTCTGGTTTTTCTACGATGAATCATTCTTAATGCAAGTGTTTCTTTGTTTAGTATTTTAATAGTTAGTTTCAGTATAGCATTTATGTCATTGTCATAATTACCTATACAGTGAGTCTTAGAACCTGAATGATATCGAAATGGATGGGGAAATCCATTCATGAGCTAGTAGATGAACATTTTCATAAGAAATATTCACAGGTTTTAATATCTACTTGTTCCTCCATTAGGTCTAGTTACGAAATGTAACTTAGGTACTTTAACTCAATAGTTTTAAGGTGATTTAATAATTTACTATAGAATTTTTCAACGAACTTTGATATATATAGCAAATTAAATAAACCTTATTCTATATCCTAAAAGTCCAACTGTTCAATTTCTTATTAATAACAATTTTGACATAGTTGAGTACAATTTTTATTGAATGCGCCACGTATATTATTTTTGTTTTTTTTTTAAAGAATTTACTTTAAAATTGTCTTTCGCATAATTCATTATATTGGGATTGAATTAATTACCTAGGTTTATTAATTTCTGAAAGAAGAATTTATTTCAATTGGTACATTCTTCATTTCTTCTTACATCATGTCAATCTGGGGCAAGTTAAAGGAAATAGCTGTAAAGTATCTTCTTCCGTTGCTAATATTCTCATTGTTTGAAATTAGATTTTAGGGATCTATAAGAGGTGTAAATCAGGGTTTAAATACACTTAGAAGCTGCTAGTAGGAATTGTTAACCGGCAATTTGCAACTTTAACCCGCATCTACTATCTTAAGGAGCTATTTATCTACATTTCCACCTAATTCCAGAAGCTAAGCTCAGAGAAGAGGCAGCTATGGTCTAAATCTCCAAACAGGGTTCATCTATGTAACCACGGCAGTCCAACAGATAAGTCTTATAAATAGTATAAATTTAGTTTGTTTGGTCTTGTAAACTCTTCTGTAGCAGCTGCCGCTTTAGAGTATAAACCATACTTTTCGGTAGCGTATCTTAAACGGCGCTGATTATTTTTCTACATTTTGTATATTTGTCTTTTCAAGTTAAAAATAAATAAAGGAGTTGGGTTTGTATGCGTTTTTCTTCTTTTCTTATTATTCGATGACTATTAAGTCACTACGGGAGGTTGTCCAAAGGTACTGCTCTTATTCGGACTATATGCTAAAATCATTAAATTATTATTATTTGGTAATGAGCATTAAATTTGCATCATTACCTGTACTTAGCCGGATTATTAACAACTTGTGTTTTTTTATCCTTATCCCATCTTTTCTAACTCTTTCTATCACTTCTTTCTTACCGACTCATTCTTTTCCTGCTCTTTCTCGCGCTCTCTCCTCTTACTCATCTTATCGCTCTCTTTCATTCTTCTTTTTTTGTTAGTTTCCTCTTTTTCTCTTTAAATAGTGCAACGCCGCTAATGAACTTTACGTGCAGCGCATTAATCTAAGAGTGTGGCATTACAAAAGTAATAAAGTACATGGCTTACTATATGGTAGACTTTTTAAATAGTTACGCATAAACAGTAATAGCTATCCATATTGGTGACTTAAAACTTCGTAGTGATATGTGACTGCGTTCGTAACTGCTCTTTATTTCTAGTATTGCAGTAGCAATGCATGTCTTTGTTAGTTTGTGAATGTGCTCATGCTATTTCGAGCATACGATGCAATTTAAGGATGTAAATTGTTGTTAAAGTTAATAAAAGTTATTAATAGAAGATAGCTTGCTATTTACCTTGTAATTTGCATTATAAAAAATCAGTCTGATAATCCTTTCTTGAAATACTTCAAAGAACTTTGTTGATATAACGAGCTGTACATTGTCGACAGCTACATTATTAAACCTATTGTTAATAAAAAAAACTATATTTGTCTTACTGGTATTTGAATAGGAGATTTTTTTACAAAAGTCTTTCATTTGCTCCATCACAACACTAAATTTGTTAGTTGGCTTCAGTGAAATAGTAGCATCCACTACAACAGAACAATCATCGGTACAAGATGGATGAATGGCCCTAAAACGAACCTCTGCGATACTACTCCCATGTTGCTTTCCAATCCAGAGTTCGCGACAAGTCAAGTTTCTGACTATCCTTTGCTCTGTATATTTTATTTCAGAAATCAGTACAGGCAATTTTAGTTGACCTGGCTGGTTTATATCCATTTTGTGCATTTGCTGATATGCTATAATTAATTAAAAAACTAACAAGTCTTTTGGCTATTCATTTTTCAAAAATTCTTCATATTTCTAACTATAACCTTCAGTGATCTCACTCTGCTGTTTTAAGCACCCATGTGAAAATAGTATATTAATTTGTCAGCAATACTATGCACTGTACTCTTCACAATCTTCACCGATATATCATCAATAGATTTTTTACCAATTCCAGGATTTTCAGTTCTGTCACTGAGACGCAGACAACAGAGTTTTTATTGCACATGTACAGCATCTATAAAATGATCTTTTGCACTTTATCCATAAAAAGATCTGCAAATGTGTCTGGAATTATTTTAGGATTGTGTTCACTATTTCTATTTATTGTAATGGCTGAAGAAGTTGTACCCTTTATCTTTGGGACCTCACTATTCCCCATACTTGTTCTCCGCGTTCATTAATAGCCTACCGTCGTTAATACCTTCTGTCTTGTATTTAAAGACTGTTTGTATTATTTGTATTCCTTTTGTGTATTTTTATATATTTTCTTGAGATTCTGGTCATCACTATTCTTTTATAAGCAAGAAAGATATAATAATTATCAATGTGTGTTATCCAACCTTAGTTATTAACATTGGGTAGTACTGCAGTGATTTTGATTAGGCAAGCTATATTTATGAACAGATCATTCTTCTGCAGAAGGCACTGTTAGTGAATAAGTGAGCCTTCATTAACGTTTCTTTTGCTCAACTTAATCGTTTCTTTGATTTTTTTGACTCAGATGATCAGAACGGTCATAATCTTTACCATTAGTCATTGTATAGTCAATACTCTTGCATGAAGTGTTCGTACATTTTGTTGGTTCCTGGGTTTGGTTAACTACTTTATAAAAAAAAAGAAGTCTCCTCTATAATTTTATACCTACAATCTTGAATGAGGTAATCCAAGTTTAAATCCCTACACAGAATTATTTATTATATTAAGTTTTATATTGTTAACACTAAGGAATTTTCTTTTGGTGATGTACTTATTAGGCTACAGCATTTTTTACGGAAAATTATTATTCCATCATAAAAATATTTGTTAGGAATATACATCGCACATCCATTAAAATGCTTTGTTGAAATCAAATAGGATAATGTTCAGCGTTTTGAAGACAAGATAGATTGATAGTACTAATCATGACTTAACATTAAAATACAAAAATATAAAATTAGCTTGCAGCATTTTTGAAGAGTTTACTGGGATCCGAATTTAAGATCTTTGATCTGTCATGGAAGCAATATTATTTTTGATTACAGTCAAGCAAATAGAGTAAAACAATATTTTAGAAAAGTTTTGGAATGTTATGAAAAAACCGAAGGGTCATATCAAGGTCAAAACGTATTTTACGATACAAATGATTATATGTTCGTGTTCGGCATCAAAAGATCTAATAGATTTTATTACAGACAAACAGAGGATATTTTATACGTTTCCTATCAGATTTCATGTTTAGGTTACAATAGGTTTTTTGGCAATTATACAAGATTAGACTTTATTATTATCATTATTATTATTGATTTACAGAAGAATCTTAATCCGTAAGTTAAATTAGTCCTAAAAGTTCCAAAGCAATATTCTGACTCCAAAGTTTGTACTTTATTCCCTATTCAAAATAATATGTACCTTGCTTCAACAAACACCCTGTAGATATTGGTACAAACACTTGTTGCTTCACACTAATAAATAAAATGGAAAACCAAGATTGGTCTAAAATATATATAAAATAATTTTTTTAATAAAAAGATAATGAATAACTCAGTTATTCAAAATTACCCTCTTTATAAATACAACCATGGGATTATTTATATTTTATATAACCATAATAAAATTGCAATTACAATAATACTTATTATTAATCAACCGTAAAAGATAAGATGCTCATAAGATCCTTGAAGTCTACAACTACCTTGCCAACGACTGTTTTTAGAATTTCTAATGATTTATGTTATTCAAAAAAACTGAAACAAAGTATTTTTTACCTTCGAGTCATTAGCATTGAATGTTGAAATTTTTAGAAGTAATAAGTCACATACCATGCTTGTCGAACATAAAACTAGGGATACAACTAATTTAACAATTGTCTTAACTTTTGCAAGGCAGACTTGTTAAGTATCCAAAAAAACATTGCCGGAAAATGATAGTTTAAATTAAAAATAGCTAAAACAAAATATGGGAAATATCATAGTATAATTTATAACATAACACGACCATTAGGTAAGCGTGCAAATTACAAGTTGTGTAGATAATAAAAAAGTTGAATTCTTTTACAGATGCCTATCTTTATTCTTGTCGCATAGTGTTTATGGACGTCAGGTTCACAAATATTTTGTACAAATGGTTAAAGGACAGATAAATGTGATATGTATTTCATGTTACTGTAAATTAATATCTGACACTGAAACTTTTTTTTTATTTATAATATAACAAAACACTTTGATTTAGTTATTTATTTAGACAGAAATCTGTAGTAGTAATAAAATGTAAGATATGTAAGTCAAAATATAATCTATTTCCTTGAAAAGAAAACACAAGAAATTCTTCCCACATTAGGGACACTTTTTTTTTATTAACATAACAACAAATCAGGCAATTAGGTTACAGCTCCTTAACTTTGTAACAGGGCCGTTCCTATTCGTGCAGGTGGCACACAGGCGGCCGAGGACAAAATAGGCGAAAATCCACTGTTGAAACTAAATATTTACGAACTTTTGTTTATGGTAATACAATCTGAAATTGATAAAAGGAACAAACTATTTAGTGTTCATTAATTTCTTTACTGTAATGCTTGGGATAACTGACCACAAAATCATTAATAAAATGTATTGAAAAAACCCAGAAACTTAAAGAAGTTCTTTGATTTTTACAATTACATTATTAGAGCGTAAATCCCAAGTTCTTTGATATAATGTCAGAAACTTGATCTCTATATTTGTATATTAAATAGCAAACATACGATAATCTCTTGTATTATACGGCAAGACCAGTTAAAGCTGATGATAAAATGAACTTCGAGAAGCTTTACTGCATCACTAGCCATTAAGGTCGTAGATTTACGTATAATGCTATGATTAATAATATCTTACATGTTTTGCATTTATGTAAAAGTAAATTAGTTACCTGGACACTTATTAATATTCCACGTTTATCATATTACCCTCCTTGAACTATTATCATTATCACAAATGGAAGTTGGCAAACAGTGCAGTATATAACTTAGAATACCGTTTTATTATTCAATTGAATTTTATCAATAAAACATTGAATAACCTTCAGAGGAATAATCTTTAATTGATCTTTTCAATTAAACTATTGACTAACAATTGGAACAAGATCTCGAAAAGTATGAGCAACAACAGGAACCTCATTGGAAAAGCCACAATTGATTGAAAGTTTAAAATTGTGTGTGGTTTGCTGCTGATAGAACAAATGGAAAAAAATCATTTTCAGCAAAAGAACTGCAAGTTGGATTAGCTATTGTGTTAGCATTAAAAACAAAAGCAAGAAAATTGGCGAATGTACCAAATGCTACTCAAACATAAGGAGGAGCTCTTGATCCAAGAAGAAACTAGGCCGACTCCCTATTGCATACACAAATAGAGTATTCTTCAGAAAGAGACCGTGAGCTCAAGAAACCCTTTTTGAAATGAAGTAGTTAAATTCCTATTGTATGTAATAACTGAACTAATGGAAACAACAACAACACCGTCAGTGCTTGTTGCAACAGCTATGGGCGAAAGATCAAATAATGACATCTGGATAAACTTTGATACAGCAGCTTATCTACAAGTATTCGTATAATAAAGTTCTGAATATAGTAAAAAAAAACCACACTCTAAGGTTTGAGTAATTTCATTTGGGCAGCAAATTTTACCCAAAGGAGTATCATGTGGTAACAGATCCGCCACTCTTTTCAATCATGAGTAACAGCTTAATGGAGGAGTTTTAGACATGGACATTGTGACTAAGGTACGTCAAAGACATTTATGGCGTTGGAGAATCTCAGTTTCCTACATTCCCTTATCAGTCATATCCCTTTGGTAAAGTCAAAGTCAAAGTCTAACCAACTACTACCATTTCTGGATGTCTTCATTCAAAGAAATAGAGGCGGTTAGTTACATAGGCCGCTCCTCTTTTGAGAAATGTTTATTTTTCCAATGTTCAAAACTTCATCACATTTCTTAGAGTTAGTCAGAGAATTATTTTGGAAATTATTGTGCAACTTGCCACGCATTCGTTACTAACTGTATGTGCTGAAGAGTAACCTCTTTCACTAGTAAAGAATGAAACCTAGAGAATATCAAAAAGGAAAATGAATTTAAAAGTTTCATCTATGGCACTGTTCTACAAATTTTTACAAAAGTTAGAACATTCCAACCTGGGTATGTTGGTAGGACTTTTCTTGATTTTGCTTTATTTCTGCCAACTCTACGTTTTTCAAGGGACTCTTCTTCTCTGGAAAAAACATCATTGTCCTCATCAGGTGGCAAATTTATTTCTGATGATGCAGACAGTTCGTCCATATCACGGAACAATGCCATTATCCAGTTTCAATTTTTTAAAAAAAACCGGAGCCTCATAGTTTGTAAATCTATAGGAAAGAGATTTTCGGGCATGGTATTACTAATTTTGCTGTAACGTTCAGGGTCCTCAATTCAGAACAGAAAACCTTTCTGTCAGCTATTAGTAAAATGGAAAAAGCAGACACTGCTTTTTGCAGAGTTTACAATTTACATATGTGGGCCTTCCAACAATGAAAGAAAATGGCGAAATACTTAACTGTCTAAGCAATATCAATCGTTTAAGTGTAGTATTATGGAAAAATAATTTACCGTATGTTAACTGTATTTACCTGCACTTACTTGTACCTACAAAAGATGGATGGAAAAATTCGTAAATGCGTTATTTTTCAAAATTATACAGAATTAGATGTGTATTGTTATGATGTTTCACTAAAGATTTTCTTGTTTTCTAGAACCTTAATTAACACAATGAAGTTTTGTTCATCAAATAAACTGTGGAAGATACGAAGACCTTTCGATTTTGAGTAAGGAGTTTCCTTTTTAAAAAAGAAATTTTAAATAAAATAAAAACCTTCAACATTATTCTTCAACGCTTATACAAAAGGTTTTTAACGAATATTTGCAAAACTAAAACTCTCAATTCCTATCTCATATACACTTATGTAGGGAATTAAGTAGGGAATTAATTAAGATATAATATCGGCCCAGAGCTAAATAAAATTTGATTTAGTATGTTACGATGATTAACTGATACATTCTAAACACGAAATGTTAATGTTAGCACGAGTAAAATTGTTGTAGGCATATGTATTGCCATGGGAGTGTGTAGTAAAAAAACACAAGGACGTATCAAGGAAACACTTAAAGCATTTCGCTTCTTCAATTTTTAATTTTTAGAATTAACAGAGATATTTTAATTGGTTCTAACTACTTAAAATTCCCTGGTTATAAAAATAATTATTTTAATTAAAAAAGGTTACTAGTAGTATTTTAAATATTAGTAATAATTTTTTAGTTTCCTCCTAACAGGAGTTTATATCGAAAAAAAGTTTCTGGCAAGATGTTTAATTATAGATTTTATTTAAAACTTTAAAATGCTTCAAGAAAGTAATAGAATTATTAATAGTATTAAATCAATTTCCCTTAAGCTTGTAAGTGTACTTTAATTATAATTCATCTTCATGAAATATGTACATATTCATATTGAAAAGCTGTTGCTTGAGGTATTCCTTACATGGCAAGTTTTAATAGTTATGTCGACATATTAATTAAATTATATAATAACAATTATTAATGTTATAACAAGATGTAACAACCAATTAATCAGAAACTCCTATTGTTGATGAATAAATGTATTTAACCCTGACTTTCAGTCCAGCTAACTACAGAAACGGGAAAATAATTTCTTCTAATATCTGCAGAGATTGTAAATAATATCAAATTCTTCATGTATAAGGTATAACCTTCACATAAACTCAGTGCCGGATCACTACCGCTTTGTAGCCTACACCATTTGGAATATTATATAACCGGAGACATAAATATTCGAAATATATATTTAATATTCTAACAATGTAATTCTCAAGCTTTAATAATCAAATGTTAATTTCCAATTTGAATAAGGCAAGGTTAGTTACATTTTTTAGCACTTTCACCAAAAAGTATTTCAAGTAATTATGGGTTTTCTATATCATCAATCTTTCCAATTTAGTATTTATATTCTGATATGCAATGATAGCATAATAATTTACACGATTCCAGTCAGAATTAACCAGAAATGTTCTATTTATTTCTTTTCTTATAGGACTACAAGATGTACTTATACTGCATAAAAAGATCTTCTGAAGTATAGTAAGTATCTTACCGGTTACAGCGTTCTGCTACTTTTTGAAAGTAGGGATTATGGTATTTATTTTCATCCTCTTATCTCTCGAAAATTTTGCTATAAATTTGAACGTGTTTTTCAAATAAACTATAATTTATCATTTAAAAACAAAGGTGGGCCTGTGAATAATTGATTTATTTTGAACAATAAAGGAAATTCCATTCCAAATAAAGCTTGTTTTAGTAACACACTAATTTGTAAGCTCTGAACTTGAAAGAATCGGAAGATAATCGTATGTTTATATATTCTTTATAATGTCAGACCTTGAATAGCAATTTTTCAACACAGTTAGAATACGAACTACTAAAAGTAATGCCAATAATGAGAGAAACATAAATTGAGAATGTAATAATTACAGGCTAGCGATAGTTGCCATACTAAAACAGTTACAACTAATTCAGCTTAGTTTTTGTTCCAACGATTGCCTGAACAAATGAAGAATTGAGACTTATATATTTTGCTGTTGTCAATAAAAACTCTCTTGCTAAAGTATTATTTATATTTTCTAATTCTTTTATGTTTATATAATAGTATTCTATAAAAGGTAATTACTCGATTTTGAATCTTGGATATATTAGGAATGAAGATGTTTTTACTTGGTTAAGACATAGCTTTTTGTAGAAAATAAAAGTCACGGTGCCAATAAAAACATTAGACTTGTAATGTCAAGGAGGACAACAAAAGAAAAAAGCGTGCATTTCTGATAATCTAGTTAATGGTATTAAACTATCGAGAGTGCCAGACAAAAGCCTATAAAATGGAAACCTAAGTTTGAAGAGGGTGCCAAATCTTGCAGTGGATTTTTCAGGTTAAAAGTTACAAATCAACTATGGATAATGCATGAGCATAACCTGTAAAAACTTGACCATACCTTTTAGAGACAAGAGTTTTTAAAGATGAATGACCATTTAAAAAATCCTTAGATCTTGAAATCTTTATACACACATTTTTGTTTATCATTTTTGATAAAAATAGCACTTCCTAATTCTATTCTTCTTCCGTTGCAAGTAATTTTGAACAAAACAGTAGTAGTAGGCAGATTGCACGTGATAATACATTATGGTTCATCTTTCATCAGGTGTTCGAGCTTGAACGGTTAATGAACTTCAAAGCCCATATGTCCTTACAGGGAATTTCGACATTCCGCCGAGCCTATTTTTTTATTTTATCGAGTATATTCTGATTTGTTACTAAGAATTCTTGAGTATGAAAACCAATTTTGTATAATCCGCATAGTTAATGGATATACTAACTAATAGATGTACCTTCATTCAACTAAAAAAATTAAACAGGAGAAATAAGTACAATAATGATTACATAGAAGCAATACAATTTAAATAGAATCTTAATCTGCTATTATGCTACGACCTATGTAAACACCTTACGGTTGTACTATGGCTTGTGTTGTCAAAACCTCGACTGTAAAACAGCAGAATAAGTAAAAACTTACGGAGTTGGACATTTCTGATCTTGAATGGAGTGAATCACAACTTGTTACAAATATGGAAAATTTTGAAAAACAGATTTTTCCTACTTGATGAAGATGAGTTTAAAGAAAGGGGACAGAATCAAGATTCTAGAGTAGTAAGCTTTGTAGCACATCCTACTATCAGCTTTTTTCCTTCAATGCCTTGGTTGTTTTTAGTATTCTAGGTTGTATAACTATATTTATATGATTTTGCCATTCTTTTCTATTTATCTATAGCTTTCTTCTAAAAGTTTAACATTGATACCGTCTCTTATTCCCTAATCTCGTATCTTGTCAGTTCTTCGTATTTCTCATACTGTTGTCAAGTACTCAATTTCCATTGTTTTCAATCTGTGGCACTACTGTACAATACTCTTGATATTGCTAATATTTCATGCAGATGAATCATGGTATTAGTTGTGGTCTTATTGTTAAGTGTATTATTGATTTTGTTTTATGATCTCCTTCAAACTCATGTATTATGTGATAGTCCAATATAATTGATACTTATGAGACATCAGTTTCAAGCATTTTTGTTGTGATGGTAATATCATATTTTTTCCTTTTTTTCTGTTGAAACTTCTCTTTTATATATAACTATTATTTTATTTAAGTCATAAATTTGTTTTTGCAGAGCAACTTCTATGAGCACTTGGCCATCGCTATACAGTAGACTATTGAGGTATATGTTCGTATTTATTTATTTTTTATTCTCTTTAATTTCTTTTTGCCATTTTTGATTACTTCTCTTTTTTGTTATCTCCTTTCTTTGTACTGTTTTTCATCTTTGTCTTTTCTAAAGTCTTGTACAATATTCAGCTTCTTTCATCGACACAGTCTCTGTTGTGATGTATTCTCTTGAAAACAATGTTGTCGTCCATATAAATCATGTTTTAGATTATCATGAATAAATCTATCCCAACTTCTTTACTTCGAATTTAACTTCACTACTTACATTATTTTATAGCCATTTTCGCATGGATCGTTTTTATCGTCTATTGCTACTTTTTAATTCCTATGCTATATCTTAATTCCTTTTTTTTCCATGTCTTTGTATCCACATATCAAGTTATTATCTATTTCTTGTTGAACCTCACCAGTTGCCGATATCTCTTCCAGAAGTTGATTAAGTCACGATTCATACAATCTTTGAAGAATAAAATTAATTATATTTTATAGATTTTATCAAGTATTGGTACATTTAACAAGATTTCGTAAGGAGATATTTCAATTGTCCTTCTCAAAAGTAAACAAATTAATCTTAATTGAGGTCGAGTCAAACGGATTTTTACATTGTGTTGTTGATAGTTTTTTAATTTACTTGAACGCTTTTCTATTTGTGCAAAATAAAATTACTTTTTAATTTGTAAAATATTTATATTGACAGTTATTACGGCGCTATCTAAACTAAACAAATAAATATTTTGTGCTTTTGTTGTTATTTCTATCCTTTTTTTCTTTTAATGTTGTTTTTCTGCTAATGTATTAAACAGAATACTACCCACTGCAGTTAAATTGAAGAACACCGGTTTGTTTAAATGAAGAAATATAACAAAAACAAGGTAATATAGAATTATACCATGTGCAATAAATAAAAATCAGCTATTCCTTCACTTCCACTTTAATCGAGCACACCTTTAGTAATTTGCATATTTCATTATGTATTAATACCAGCGAACATCTTATGGGTAGGTAACATTCTACATTTTTTTCTAATATAACATACCAACATTTATGCTAAAATTAATTTAATTCTCAGAATTATGAATAATTTTTATTTATTAAAAAAAAGGAAAACCAATTTCATTCCATCAAAACAAGCAGAAGGAATAATAATAGCCGAAGCTGTAATTTTGTTATTTAAATTATGACAGCACCGACTACTCTTAAAGTTCACTGATTTTCCTTTCACACGTTGGTTCTTGGTTGTCAAAATTTATTATACGGAACAGATTCTAATCATATGTTTTCTATAATACAAATACATTGTTGAATTTGCATATATCTAATTACATATCGTAATTTACGCTTAATTATTAAGCGTCTGTGTAGTACACGGTTAAATTAGTATTTTTGTAATAAAAAGGATTGTTCTTTCAAGGAGGATTGAATGTTGCTGTTATTCTTATTATATAAGCAGTTTAACATAATGTCATGTAAATTTATTAAAACATTATTAACTGTAAACGAAATTGTTATTATTTCTTAATACACCCAGCAATCAACTTAATTCCTCTTTAATTTCGAAAGATTTATTAGAAGGCCTTTAATATTTAATTATACTGCATGCAATATTGAAAAGATCTATTATGAATATATTATTTTTCAAGAAGTTCCATACATGTACATATAACAGAGGTGCAACACATTATTATAAACTGTTTGTCATCCTGTTATCCTTATCATCCATCTCAGAACATCTTCACAACACATCTTGATTAGTAATCTTATCTACCCTTTAGCAAAATGAACTGATTCACTATATGTTATGAAGAAGAGGGTATTGTGTAGTTTCGACCCAGTAAAAGAAGCATCGCATTATATTAAATCAGTTTTTTGTCTGTTCAGCACAGTCAGTCTAAAAACTGTCTAGATTATAGTTGAAAAGGATATCCTTGTTTTTCTGTAAGTTACCTGTCTTTTCTCCTAACCGTGAAACCGAATTTATATCCGCGCGGAATATAACAAATGAAGGAGAGAATTTATGAAGGACAAGTTGTTGAATTGTTGGTTACGAGTACTACTAGTTACTATTTTTACTTTTTTATGTTGAGACGATACTTACAATTAAGTTAAAAAACATCTTGTTGTTTTGCACAATTTTCATTTTTTTTCTATAATCAAATTCGAGAAATTATCAATAAATTGAAAAGGTGTCCGTGTCGATTTTAAGATGTCAAATTATTTATAGGTACTAAGATTTTCTGGTTTTTTTAATTCTGCTTTTTCTTTATTTTTAGATCAACACTAATGATATTTTGCTGAACATATACCTACAAAGAATGGTGAGTAACCACAACTTATACATTGCTGTGAAATGCAAGTTGCATAAGAAATGTAGATCGCAAGTTATAATAGATTTTACAACAGGAACTAAAGAAAAGAGTTCCGTACCGATCTCTACAAAAACTTCTCACTTAACTGGTTAGTTACAATTTGAAAATTGAATATTTGATGTTTTTGAAGGTCAAGGTAATTGAAGCAACACGATATTGCGATTGATGAGCAGTTCTTTCTTTTTTGCCATATCAACATTTTATCTCATATCTGAAAATACGATAATTGGCAGAAAAGAAAGATTTCGCCGCAAGTAGCATTTTAAACAAAATTTATTATAAACGTGAACGTGACTATCAGTTATAAAGTAACATACCTACTACATAATGAAGATTTGCCGAAAACATAGTTCTAAATGAGATTCTACAATGACTTAAGAAAAATTTGTTTTAGAAATTAAAATGCTATTATAGATGGACTAGATACTAATGTATGGAAATGCTTCGTCGGACCTCTCATCTTTAGTTTACAAACATAAAAGTAATATACTAGTCTATATACCTATCCTGGCGTAATTTCTATTACAAAGATATTGTACAGTAGACAGAAGTCTCTCTTAATTTTATATTTGTTCGACGCATACCTTGAGACAATAGTTATTACATTTTTGTCGCTTCATTCACGATATTGTAATGCTTTTAACACGTACCTCGAAGGCACTGATAAAAGCAAAAATATCTTTTTGCGTCATCTTGGTCTTGTAAGCAGGCCTGTTGCAATATCCATTTCTCATCCTAAAAGAGGGTCGTGTAAAGAAAAGACGTTTCAAGACTCTTTCCAGATTTGATAGTCTCTGGCTTTAGTGTACACATCATTCTCACAAACATAAAAGGATGTTATTACAACTTGGCGAGAAGCTCCCCACCAGACCATAACAGAGGAAGGGGATTGTCCTTCTGCACCATTTTTCGTTCATCACAGAATAAATAAACGTAAAGGTAGGCATTCACGCACAGTCTGCTTGCAGTTCCAGGACTATACGGTCTGAACTGAAGATCTGAACTGTCGGGCGCCACACATGATTCATTTCCTGAACTGGCAGTTTTGGACTGCAGGCAATCTCTGGACTTCACCGTACATGCACATATCCAACAAGAGTTTTGTCAGTCCTGGAGATTCACACAGTAGTAAAACCATGTTTAATAAAAGTATCTATTCGGATAAGATCTGCTTTTAATTTTCCATAGACATGGAAGTTGCCGATGCAAATTAATAAATTCAGGTAAAAAGATCGCTTTATTACTCAGATCTGCCATTATAAAAAGTGATGAAACAATGAGATTTACCAACTAGTTAAAAGTTGGGAACTGAAGACTCGATCTGTAGGTTCTTTTCAATACACGTCAGTTTTACGTTCGTTCTAGATAAACTGCAGGTCTAAACCTGTCGACGGCCTGGGTGTGTATTGTAAATATTTAACTGCAGATATGCAAATCGACGGTTCCGAACTGCAAGCCGACTGTGCGTGAATGCCTACCTTAAATTTTATCATTCTGACGGTTGTACTGTTCTTCAATGATAACAATTCTTCTTACATTTGAAAAGGATGTGCATAATATGACAATTAGGCATTCTAGGATGATAAAAACCAAAAATGCTTAGCAAAGTTAGCAAAAAAAGATGTATATTATAACCTTTTGCTGCAAAGTTATTAATTTTTCCATTTTTCTTATTTTCCAGAATTTTTAAAGGCGGAGCTTGCAAAAATATGAAACGCAAATTATTGTAAATAATATTGCAACTTTAAATATATTTTCTTGTCAGATATTTTCACTTTTCGTTTTCATTTTTTATTTAATTAATATCTTTTAAGTTTTAAGTACGCCTGTGGTACCAGACGCAACTGTGGAGTCGAGGAATCTCCTGATATATGTAGTGCTCTCATTCGAACTTTTTGATTTTCTCCACTAAGAAGATGATGGTGCATGGTTCCTTTTGATCTCCAGAGGGATCATGTACCCAAATGATATTGACCTGGTAGTTTTCGACATCTAGAAAATCTGTACGGCTAAAGAAGAGCTTCTTGGCCCTTGGCGCGCTTGTTCTCCGATTCTATGATGCATAGAATGAAAACTTTTTGGAATACGAGATTACTAGCAAATATGTTTCGATCCCACTAGCTCGAATTTGAAGAGGAAGCTGATATTAAGTTTCCAGATGTTATGGTGTGGGGCGTAGATTATGGTATAGAAAGATACATTTGGAAATACTAGAAACAAAATGAAATTAAAAGATCCATACTAAACTGATAATCTTTATTGCAATAGTATTTTTCGTAATATCTTCCCTAATTTTATTCATCTTTTTTATTTTTTCCTTATCAACATGAATTTACGAGAGTACGCGAGTTTTTTTTGGATAACTCTAAAACTGTCTTACAGCAGACTTCTGTCAATAATTTCCACAATGATGAAAAGAGGGTTTAATAACAAATGAATAAATATAGTAGTCATGTCAAAAGTTTTGAAGATTTTTTTCTACATACTATGTTATAGAATATCAGAATTAAAACTTCCCTTTTGACTGCCGACACGCTGTCATGTGTTGTCCCTGAGCAGATGCTACATAGATAATTCGATAGATATTTCCAGCTTTCAAGACATAAGATCCGATATTTGAAGCTAATCTTGGCAAATCCACTACCGTACTGTTTTGATAGTGACTTATGCTCACACTTTTTAAGCGTCCTGACCGAGTCTAACGATAAAAGTCCTTAATAAAGTTTAATTGCCGGACAAATGACCAATTTTGAAATTTTTATTGGCTTTAAAAATTCACAGATTTTAGAAAGGAATTTTGCGTACTTTCATAGCCACACGGTTTTCCTTAACAAGGCAGTTCATGTTGACACAAACACTTGGAAGGACATTAGTCTAAAAATAACAGTTTTTTAAACCCGCCTTTTGCCTCAGTGTCTCCAGCTACATGTTGCTTGAAACTTGTAAAAGAACCTATGGTAGGACAGTATTGTGTGTACCTGTCTCCCTTTCATCAGTAACTAATATTTTTAATAACTGTTTTGATTTAATGCTGCAACCGCCAGTTCAAAATCTGCATAGCCTACGGAGTTTAAAATTATTTCTTTGATAAATAAAATAAGTAAGCATAAGAAGGTTATGTATGACATGACTTTCGCCTTCCGTAGGTTACTCAGATTGGATTTCCTGTTAATCACTTGCTGTTATTCCATAAAGTGGAATTCTTAGGTTCATTTCCAGGTTTCAATGGTATAAAAGACAGTAAGAAGGGATTCTGGTGCACGACGAATGAACCTCTTATAATGACCTAAGTAGTGTGAGATTCTCATCCTTCTTGATGTCAACCAGTGACAGCTTCCAATGTAACTGAACTGTTGTTGTTCTATTTAACAATATCAGACTTAACCTTGCTTTAACCGTCCTCTAAATTTTAAGTCTTTAGAAAATAAAAGAATACCTACGGAATAAATTCCATATTTGGATTGTTAAACAGAAACCTTTAAAGATATCTTTCAGCAGTTTTACGCTACATTACAAGACTTTGATTTTTACTTCAATTTTATTTTATCACTTGTTTTATTCATGGTTGAGAGTAATCCACGGATGTTGTTCATTTATTTTATTGTTGAGCTTTTGTTTTAGTTATCCAATACTTTGACCTTTTCTCATGCACTTTTGGAAATATGCCACCATGATGTTCTCATGGAAAACTTATAAATCACTGTAGTTTCAAAAGTAGAGTTCTCTCAAAACAGACGTCAGGTATTAATATGGACGATCAAATTCAGTTGTGTGAATAGGTTAGAGCAGGATTTAGATGAAATATGGTATCATTTAAAGGCATCGAATTTTTGCCAAAGCAATTATGCAAATTAATTATTTGTTTTTCTTCATTTATTTAATTTCCAAATGGTATTATTATTAATATGCTAGATAAAAAGATCAGCTGATCTCATGCTACTCAAATATCATTGAACTAACTCATAGAAAACGTCAAATTTGATCTAAAACCAAGATAGCTTTATATACTCACACATTTGTATGACCTTCTAAATCATTTTGATAATGTATAGTGTGGAAACGTAAATCTTTCAAAATTAATTAATTTTTGTAATTTGTTAATAAATTATGTTAATTACATAAATAATTTATCAAGAGTTTATTATACATTTTAGCACACAGAACTACCAATAATACTGGCCCGACCTACCTATAATATAAAGAAATAATAATAAATCCAGAAGCGTTGCCCATTTAATAAAAGCAAAAACATGATTAACAATTAAAACAAGTACCTTTAAAATTAACATAATTGCTCTTTTTTCCTGGTTGTTTTTATTTATAGAGTTAATCGATAGCACACACATTAACTTTACTATATTTAAATTAAATATAAATAAAATTAAAGATTCAGTAACCTTTTTATAAAATTTATATGACAACATACATAACTACCATAAATATGGCAAATAATTTTGTTGTGTTTTACTATTAATATTTAAAATTACACTTATATTTTATCTTGAATTCTATTTTAAAGAAAACTTGTTGATTTTAAATGTTGTTTAATATCGTTTTTAGAAGTGCTTAGAACATTATATACATAAATACGCTATTCCGCGTTATAAAACTATCTAAATATAAATATCACAGAATTGATTAAAAACTTTTAATAGATCCTTTACCCCGAAAGGTCTGTTTCCTTTTTGCTAAAAAGCCTTAAGAGGCCCCGAAATTATATTACTTCATGTTTTTAACTTTTTTTAAGCTTGTAAAATTTAAGTTCATAACAGAAAAACGGCTCTTGGTTTCTTTGTTTAAATATTTGAAATAAATTAACTTCACAGCGGTCTTTCTTAGAAAAAGTGAGGAATGTATATAAGAGTATGATAGGCAAGTAAAATAAATTCAGATTAAATTTTACATTATTTGAGGTCTTCATTTACCGAAGACAACATTTTTATGTGTACAACCGAAAATTCCCGACTTGCTATTAAAAGACGTAATTGAAATTTGTTTTTAGATTTTATTTAAATTCAAATGAATATGTAAAACTATCGAGTACGTTAGTTGACAAATTAAGCGGAACTGAAATATAAGTTCTGTTGGGATATGCAGGACGTGCTTTGGTTAAGGTACAACAATGTAAGTCGAACTTAACCTCCGAGTAGTTCTTAGGATTTGCTGGAAAAACTGGGCGTAATTATCATTGCAAGTATTGGTTTTCTATAATATCGAAAATCAGGGTTATTTCTGTTAAAACTCATATTATCGTATTTTTGCTCCCTAACAAAGGAAGAAGAAAAGCAGAAGATTTTAGAAGAGTCTGTAGGGAAGGGATATATCTTTTGGTGGTGCTGACGTCTATGAATCATAATAAATATTTTGTTAAAAATAAACGA
Source organism: Ignelater luminosus (assembly GCA_011009095.1). NCBI lineage: Eukaryota > Metazoa > Arthropoda > Insecta > Coleoptera > Elateridae > Ignelater > Ignelater luminosus. The sequence goes on from VTPC01089974.1 coordinate 247,402, forward strand.
AGAAATAGACAGTAACAGATTTTAACTTCCTGTACTATTAAAATATTTGAGTTTTATACAATCTTAAGGATTCTTTCAATTATTTTATTTGTTGCAGACCCAGAAGTATAAGGGGAAAAAGGAGATACTGGTAAGTGAAAATAGATATATAAATTATTTCTGTTACTATACCTTCATACATCCTTGTTATTTAATTGTCCTTATTTGTGCAATTAAATGTATGATAGACATATGAATGGATTTTAATATGCCTTCAGACATTATTTAACAGAAGTTATTAAAAAGCCACCTGCTGATGAAATGTACTTATAAGATTGTTAATAATAAAACTTGAAATCTTAATAAGATGATGACATATACGTATAACACCATTGCATTTTACGATAGATTTTTAGAACTACTGAAATTTTAATAAGATAATGATGAAGGCAATCTCACTACAATCATTAAAGTGTTATTCTAATACTCTAATTATTTTATTGTGTAGGTTAGTAAGTAATTAATGAATACCAATAGAAAAAAATATAATCTCGAATTCTTTTTGTCATTACGATTTTATGCAAGTGCATAATTTATAAGTACATTTCATAATAACAATAATTAGTAAGTCCGCCCTAAAAGCATATACATACATATGTAAATGTTATGAACTTTTAATTATTCTTACAGATCCATTTATATAGGTACACTATATGATTTATTAATAAGTGATGTATATGCAATTAGATTTATAATTGTTGTTTGTTTTATACAGGAGTAATAGTGAAGAAAAGAAGACATCGGTGCAGCGAGGAGTGGTAACTCCACCACCGTTGGCGTGTATTAGCTGGCCAACGGTTGAGGAGTTCCTCGGCCTCGCAGCGTGGCAACAGATTGAATAATTTACCGGGAACTGTTTATTTTCTTATTTTGATTTCAATCGTGTTTTGTGCATTTTATGAATTAATAACGGCCAAGCAGATATCATTAAATTGCAATTAGAACGGACTAACGCTTAATTTATTCTAAACTTGTAAACAAACTAGGACAATACAGAATATATTGAGAGACCAAAGTTACTACTTTTACAAAAACGAAAAAAGACAAGAAATCTAGAAATAGTTTTAAATGGTACCATGCTCAATATATAGACTTATAGAAATCAAATGATTAGACAATAAATATATAAAACTAATTGAATTTTATTAACTCCCAATGTCAATTTTCAATTATGTAATTTCCATCTTGTTCGCACAATAATCTTTCAGTACTAAGTTAATAGCAGTTACTTATTATAACTAACTTTTAACATTCAGCATGTCTATTTGTTTCTAGTCTCCTTTGAATGTTTTGAAATAGGCAACACGTCTCACAATCCTCAGTCAACTCGATGTAATTATACATTGTTTTGCTAAATGGAAATTATAGTAGTTCCTGACATAGTAATCACATTCACAAACGCTAACTTCTAAATCAACAGCAGATGGTTGTTTTCATAGCAAAAACAAAATTTTTAGCAGAAAAGATATTTGAGAAAAGCAAACTGTGTTGTTATTCGAAACATTTAGAGGATAACGAGATAAAGTGGGCACACACTATACGTAGATTTTGGGCTTTGCTTTCTCTCGTATTTTTATTTAATTCCTTGACAGAATTGGAAACCGATTATTCGTGGAAACGATTTACGAGTACATTGATCCTGATGCACAACAATCGCTTAGTCACTCCCAACATTTTATAATGTAGATATGTAATAATTATTTTTAGTTATGGAACTTATTTAATAAAGGATAATACAAAGAGTGGGACATTAAGTATTAAATGAAGGAATATTATGTATGTATTTGAGTTCTAGTTAGCATACGGCGTTATCATTGTTATTTCTTGTTAATCATAAGTTAGTATATCAGTTACAACTAGAAAATTCATATTATAACGATCAAGTTACTTTACTGGCATTGTCAAAAACATGTTGTTTCATAATCATAAACTCTAGACTGTAAAATGTGACTAGAAAGGATAATCACATTACCTTACAAACAATTGTTCAAAATAATAGTTTTTACTATACAGCGTGTGTAAAAGATTGCTTGATAAATGGAAAACTTTGTTAACATTTATGTTTCGACAAAAAGTCACGCTTTCAAAAAAGTTTGGTTTCTATCCAAATGACAAACGTACCCTCAGAATCGGTTTATCGTATACAGTGTGTGCAAAAACTAACCAAAATCATTTCCTTAAATGCAGGATGTTGGGGAATGCTACCGAAGGGAACCCATAGTCGATTTGTCTTGGCCTTCAAAATTGTGTGAAGACACTTCAATTTTTGTCTGCATCCTCGTTATTTATCAAAATATCAAAGACGATTATTAAGAAAAGTTGTACAAAAACACCTTTTGTATGTTTTAAAACTACTTCTAATTATACAGGGTGTACTCTGTAAGTAAGATAAATCGAATTTCAAGTATCTCTTTTTCTTTCCTCCGACGTTAAGTATCTCATTTGTAAAGTACACCTTGTATAACTGTAAGTTCGGAACATCCAGGAGGCATTACCTCACAACCTTTTTTGGTATCTCGATACACAACAACGATGCACCCGAAAGTTAAAACATCTGACCGTAAGTCATCAAGAATTCACCCTATCATTTTATTGGTAACTTTTCCTAACAGATCATGATTTAAATCAAGTGATTTTTTTTAAATTTTAATCAATAATTTAAATCATTAATATCGTAAGAAAGAACGTTAAAGTAGCAATTTATCTGGCTATATTTATTACGGTTATTATGTATGATTAATATTTTTATATCATTTGCATTTTTGGTGTGACAGGCTAATATAATACCCTTTATTCAGCAAAATTTAAAAACGGTAATTTAAAAAATAACTGACCGACTACCTGAAGATTTTATGCCATTCCTATTACCGAACGACTATAGTGGTGGTTATTTTTTATCATTACAACTGTACTGCTATTTGAATTAACTTAATGTAAACATAAAATTGATAAGAATCAAATAAATCATGAGTTTTTTGAAAACATTGATTTTTGATTTTTTTAAGAAATCATGGTTTTCCAACCCTGGTTTTTTACACACCCTGTATACGATGAAGCAATTCTGAAGGTGCCGTCTGTTATATAGGAGGAAACAAAACTTTCTGTCGAAAAATTAATATTGGCAATGTCTTCCATTTGTTAAGCAATTTCTTACACACGCCGCCGTAGACTACTCGGATATTATATTATTCTATTAGTATAACTATTTTCCACAGAAAATTTAAACCAATAAAAAGGTTTAGATTTTTGAATCCTATAATTAAAATATTACTTATGATAATTTATGTTATTTACAATATTTCATTACTCACATGACCAATCACAAATGTAGAATTACGTAGATCAGCCAATCAGAGCTGCTAGGTTTTGTTACAGCTATTAGAACCGTCATCAGGAGTAAAAATCAATAAGATCCCGTTGTCAAGAAGAATTCTGCAATAAGAAACGATAAGGACCTATGGTAAAGCAGCTAACCGGCAAAACTGTACTAATACTAAGTAGGTACAGTTTTCAGTTTATTCATAAATTATCTCATCAAATACAACTCATATTTTTCATGGATAATTGGTTTCTAATTAAAAAAGAATAATTTAGGTATTTTGTGGACTTACGGAGTTTTTCTAATATATTTTGTATCTATTTCTATAACATTTAACACCCTGTATCTTCTCAACTAGTTGATTACCTTGGATATGCTTTATTGATTTCAAAACTAATACAACATCCCTTAGACAAACTACTAAGTATAATATATGTATAACTAAATAGTACTTCTTGTGCAATGCCGCTGCAAACATCAAAACAAATTAATTTACTTGAAAATATTTCGTCTGTAGTGTCAGCATATCAGTTCAATGAATGAATTTTCACATAATGTTGTTCTGCTCTACTTAGTTATTGGTAATGACCTAAAAGAGTTCTACTATTCCCTACCTGATTTTTCACTGCACAGGTGCAAAGCTAATTTGGGGTTCTGGTAAAGTTTCGAAAATTCTCCACAATCTAATTTTGGATGATAGCTTCCAAAAACATCGATATTTTTTCATGATTAATATTATCTGACCAATCGCAGCAGGTTAAAGAACACAAACCATAATCTTAAACAGTCATCAACAATGTCTAGGCCCTGATTAATTCCACATCAGAAATGACCACGGACCTTTCCATAATACTTTTTTGATCGAACAAATGTATATACTAATCAGCTGAGATCTGAGCAAGATCCTCATTTTTGTAGTAAGGGCCTATCGCCACAAAAGAACTTACTATTGTCATCAAAAGAGATTGGAACATCTAATTTTTGGATAGATAGATCAGATCGCATTACAAATATTATTTCTTAAATGAACTAAGTATGAGATCGATTACATAAGAATGTAAGTTTAAATCAATTCTCTAAAATAAGCAAATCTTCAGACTACTTGATAACGAAATTGCACCAGTTTCGTTTTTGGCCGTAAAAGTACATCTAAAACTTAAAACAACATGTAAGAATTTTTGCAACACAATAAAGTTTACATAAACAAGTATTGACTTCATCTATTAGATAATTTAAAAATTATCTAATATCTTGGAAAAATTAGTCACTGTCTAAAAATATGTCCTTCTTTATTTGATCAATCTCATTTCAGTCATTACGGGATATTAAAAAAATAAACACCTAATTAATGTCATCCTTGATCATCTATACTAGTGTCTACTTTCTAAACAACTATAATTATTATGTACAATGACCATGATCTTGTGAGACTTCGCTATTGAAATTGAAAGTGTTACATTACCTCGAAATAAAGAAACTTTCTGTTTTACGTTTTATGGTATACTTTATAGAACTGAACTGGATGGTGTGACTCTAAATAATATGTTTACCCTTTGGATAATTGAATGTTTTCGCAGCCTAATATAATAATATTTGTTGTAATATTAACAATAACGAAAAGCTGTATTTTAACTTATATTGATTACAATGGCCTTCTAAAATTTATTTACTAAAACAAGGAAACTACACTTTTATTTAATATTTTTTAATTTTAATTAAGTCAATACGACAAAAATTACTACAACAAACGAAATACAAGGAAAATAAGGACATAACACTGAGTTGCTACAAAAAAGTATTCAATTATTGTGCAAAGCCTTATTATAACAGCTTTCTGATTTTAAGATTCTTAAGATCATTTATATGTGTATCATTTTTAAAACAATTGCCCTTGAATTGTTTTTTTTTAACATTTGTGATTAGATTCAGCTGCATACTTTGTAAGAGCCATAATACAGGGTCTGAAATTTCAGTAGTGTTGTTGCGTTGTTTCAAGTCGGTAAGTGCTTTAAATCAAAAATCCAGTTCTTCTAGATAGGTTTGTTTTGCGTATACTTCTGCAGAAGGTTTTGGAAATGATCACAAAACTGTAGGAATCCATCAAAATTTGTTGTTGATGGCAATTTAGTAATCATGGTTCAATGGACTTTTTGTTGGGATAGAGTGGTTGTTCAAAACCTTCACAACACACAGTGTTATTAAAATAGTAATTGCTTATTTCAGACAACTACAGAAACAGTACATACATTCAGAATCACTCGTTTCTCTGGCACACCCTACCTTACAATTATAGAATGAACATATTTTATGCAAATAAATTAATGGAATTGAGTATCCATATGACAATTACTTAAATAGATAGAATAGTTGCGCATTTTCAATTTTCTAACTTGCATCAAACTATGTCAGGTTACGCATTGTTAGCAACATATGAGCTATATGTGAGAGGGTTCACGACTATGCAAAGATCGTTAGATTTAACATCTTTTACCTAGAACAAGATTTGAAGCTGTGACTGGTTAACTAAACCAACATATACTTTGTAATAAGTGCATAACTATTCTAAGCCCATTTGTAAAAAGTATAGAATTTACAAGTGATGCATAAATTGCTTACTGGATTGTGTACAGCTTGCATAACATTTGAAACGGGAGTAAAAGTTCTCGTAACTTTTTTAATGTTTAGTGATTTCTGATATTGTTTTCTTTTTTTTTGGGCGTCTTTATAGTGGGTTAGTAAAGTCAGCCAGATAACTTTTATATAGAAAACCCAGTCATGTTTGTCTAAAGTGCTTAGCTCCTGCAAAGATCAACGTTAACAATGAAGAAGTAAAAATTGAGAACTGCTGGTTTTTATCGTTTATCTAAAAAAAAGTTTTTACCATTAGTGTTGCCATTAGTACTACCATTAGTATTATGAGGCTGGATTGAAAAGTTTCCGGAATGAAAGTGAAGACAAATGAAGTTCAACATAAGATATATTTTATTTTTCTTTATGATCACCCTGTAATTCAACACACTTGGACCAACGCATCTCTAACTTTTCAATCCCTTCACGAAAATGGTTTTCTTCGAGGCCTGGAAAATATGCATTTGAAGCGTCGACGATATTTTCATTGGACCTGAATTTCTTTCCAGATAAAGTTTTTTTGTTTGTTAGGGGAACAGATGAAAATCCGACGGGGCTAAATTGGGTGAGAAGAGGGGATGGCAAACGATTTTGAACTTCAACTCGGCTTTCTTTGTTGAGGATTGCACTTGCATGGACTGGTGCACTGTCTTCATGAAACAAGATTTTGTTCTATGACATTCCGGGGCGTTTTTCAAGAATTGCTGCATTTAGTTGTTCTAAAAGTGTTGAGTAATATTGGCCTGTTATAGTTTTTCCTTTCTCCAGAGGTGTCAATAAGCAAAATGGCCTTAGCATTCCAAAAAACAGAAGTCATTACTTTCCCAGCCGACTGAACTGTTTTTGCCGTCTCCCTGGCCAACCCATTATTTTGACTGTTGTTTGGTTTCTGGGATGTATTGGTAATTCAAGTTTAGTCCATAATCACAAACTTAATGAAATCAGCTGGATCTTTTCTAAACAACTGCAAACTTTCAGCCGAAGTTCGAGCACAAATGCGTTTTTGTTCTGGATTGAGCAGACGCGGCACCCACTTTACTGAAAGCGTTTTTAATCTCGGTACAATATATTGATAACCCTTTTATATGGAATGCCCACAGCCTTATATATTTCATGCAGTTTTATTTGACGATTGTCTAACATCATATCATGGATCATGTCAATGATTTCTGGAGTTGTCGGTTTCGGGCACCCTGAACGAGGTCCATCAATTGTGTGGGTACGTCCACGTTTGAATTCAGACATCCAAAATTACTGCGGGAAACGATGGTGAAGAGTCGCCAAGAACAGAATTCAATCTGGCTGTTTTGCCCTTCAAATAAAAAAATTTAAGACAACTCTAATTTTATTTTTCTCCATAATTAAAGAATTATGAAATACAAGTGCATCAACGGTTATCAAAAGTGTACTAAATGACAGACCAATTGGATTTTTTTTTCTACGAACAATTTAAATACCAGCCTACTTGATGATGCAAAATAAATTGAATTAGGGGCGCTATTTATGGGCGATTCCAAAAACTTTTCAATCCAGTCCCGTATTAGTATTGCTATTACCATTACTAATTATCATTACTCTTACTATTACTGTTACTATTATTATTATTATTTCTATTATTATTACTGTTATTATTACTATTATTGTTATTCCATAGAAGTACAGTTGTCCATAAAAGTGTAAAATTTCTTACGTTTTGTTTAATGATAATCAAGATTATATTTATAGTGCCTAGATTAGTTAGGTTTATCAGTTTTCAAGTTTAAGCTGTCTATTCTTGATTTGTCAGGATAGGGGAAAATAACGCATTATCTCACTACCACCTTCTTTCTGAGTATGTATAGAATACCATACTGAAAGTTTGATTGCAGAGTAATTGATAAAGTGTTTTTGAATCTAATAAATGTAAATTATGCAAGTACTTATTTCCACTACAAATGGAAAAATCTAACTGTAATTGGCAAAACTTGAAGTCCAACAACTTTGAACTTAAGCTGAAAAATTAAATTAGTTTTCGAATTTGTTATTGGTAGATAGAAGCCTACAATGTACCGTAGAGATAATGCGGCATTTTTTCGCACCCTGTATATAACACATTTCTGGCAAGATTTTTGTTTTTGCTTGATAGGTACTTACCTTTTTAATGTTTTTAAAGAAGTGGGTATCTGACAACTCTTCTTTGTACCCGGGAATGTTTTACAAAGCAACTAAAAATAAGGCAAACCAAACCGAATCCTATTTTAAAAATAAAAGCGCCTTTTATTTACTTTAGATATGTATGTTATGAAACTTTATAAAAAATTAACTTTTTAAATAAAAATTACAATACAATATTTTATAATGCTGTATTATTATGAGATCAAACTCATACTTCTAAGACCTAATACACAATCGAATTCCTGAGTGGTATTTATGACGATTGATTTAAAATGTTATCTTGAAGTAGTTTTCTGTGAGCTTAACGGTCCACAAACTTGTACACGAAAAATAGGGAATCTTATTAGTTTAAAAGTGGTTTTAGTTACAGCGAGGATAGTTACGAGTACTTGGTAAGAACGTAACGCTCGCTTTATAGACTATATGAAAGAGCTATAGCTTGGCAAAAAAAAATGCTTTTTGTTTTAACGAACCAACATAAACAAGTTGTGCAATACCATCTCCAGAATGTTTGTATATTTCCTCGTATTGTATAAAATTGCCATCTTTGAATATTTTTTTAGATTGCATAAGAATAAGAAGATTCCAACAATAGTAAGTAACGTACTTCCTTAGATCACCTGTTTTGTTTAGATATTTTTTTAATACTTTCTGGATCTGTAGTAAACCATGTTTAAATAAAAGTGCAGTTTTTTCATGTTTCCGGGAAACATTTTAGGATAATACTTGAGATTAAACGCTGTATTTTCTAAATATTTTCCGTTTGAACCGTATCTTCCACATAGAGATTAAGTGTAAATGAATGAACTCCGTACATGTTCAATAACGATAGGAATTATTTATTCTATTTAGATTGTCAGGTACAACTTCTGGTGCTTATTGTTATTATTATTATTATTATTATTACCTATTTTGCCAAATCTCTTTAACTTTATCTGCCCTAAATTGAGTTATCATTCGATAACCAGCATTAAAACAATTAAAAAGTAATTGATTTATTAGTTTACACACTTCAGATAAAGACTCTTTTGGTATTTTACGCAGAAAAATTATAACAGCTTTGTCACCGGGTGATCATTTTAAAACTTCCCACCTTGAATAATCATTTAATTAGTAAAAGACTGAAAATTTCATACCCTTTAAAATGATATATCACACATGGGGTAATGCCATTTAAAGTTCTGGGGGGGGGGTGGTTGGGGGAAGGGTGAAAGTTTCCCAGCTGATTAGAATAGGTTATTATTAAATGTCCCTCTCCAAAACAAGATCGACGTGTTTCAGCAATTTTTGATAATTTTACTAATTAAAGAGTTATTCAAGGTAGGAAGTTTTAAAATGGTCACCCGGTATATCTATTTATGTATGTATTTAACAAGCAAATAAAATGACCTAGGGATATTCTAGTTTGCAATAATTTTTTAAAGAACCCTTTCTTATTAAAATTATAAGTATTTGAGAATGACCAATTAGTTTACTCCTTCCAAAACTTTAAAGAATCGTCAATCAAGTAATAGTGCTATAAGTAAAACCAGATATTTTATATTCTACATTAAAGCAAACGTTACTCATTAATTTTGGTTGTTATTCTGACAGTTTCACCTTTACTTGTCTTCTTTGTTATCATTAACATTATCTATAGATTCACGCAAGAAATGATTTGCTAGATAATAAAGATAATAGAATGGTAATATTGATTTTTTCACTAATCAAATTGAAGAGATTTTTGTGTAAGTCTTAGATAAGATGTGTAATGTTTGACGTAAAGTCAGCAAGGGTCTGCAGACTCATAGACTGTGTCCGAAAATTATGTTTAACTTGGTTTTTCAGTAATTGTAGGGTTGTGTATTTCTCAAAAGTTAACGATTCTTTATGCAGTTACAGATAAATTAATTCTATCTATATTTCACAAAAACATCATATGTATTAACTATCTGTGGGTGTACAAAATGTAAACAATACTTACAATTCCCAGTTTCTAGAAATTATTGCAATGATAAAACCAGTTTGATAAAATATTTCCTAACATTTTCACACCTTTAGGAAAATTATCACCAAGTATTTATTTACCTACAATATGACGTTTTAGTTTTTAATTAAAGCAATACAATATTTTTAGTGAATGTTTTTGAGAGCACCGATAAAGCATACATACGAACAGACATAAGTGCTTACGTCTAAATAGAATAATTAATTTGAAGGGAAGTTGAGGCTTAGCAGTATTACAAATATTTGATTGATACTTTGCGAATTAATTAACGGGATAAATACATCCATTAATATGTATTGCTGAATTTATTCTCTGCTAATAAACACAAAAACTCGACAAAAAATCTGTTTATTTAATATTATGTTTTATTAATCTAACTAAAGCTGTAGCTTCTCATTGATGGACATACTTAGAAATTTAAAAGTTTCTTATCGATTTACAGTATAAGATTTAAGTGTCCGATGAAGAGCGACCAACTATTGGCTGTCAGAAGCGCACACGAAAGGGAATAATACTTAACATAAGTGGAAACGAGATGCAGATAGCATATTAAAGAAATGGGCAAAATGCTACTGTATCGAATACTATCGATTGAAACACTCCATGCAAACATTTTGTGTTTTTCTAGTTTTACATCTAACTGACAGTTAATAACTAATAAATGAAAAGAAAAAAGTTGTAATGTTATAACAACAGCTCTAGCGGAAACACAGAAATGCTGGTGTCGGATAAGCAGTTAGCTACTACTTGTGATTACAATTGTTTGAGGTAGATATCAATTGCAGCCTAAAAGGACCATAAAACAAAAAACTTTTTTAATTAATTTTTCCTGTGCTATTCTCGCAAGCTTCCAGGCGGTATAGAAAAGAAATTAGGACTTTTTCCATATACTTACCATCAATGGTTTTCTTGCACGACTGCGCCATATTTAAAGTTGCATTTTTAATCCTACGATCTCCTAGCTTTCTTATGTATAATCTTAATGGCAGATGCCCATAAGAAACTTTCACTGTACTTCCAGTTTCTTTAACAGTATACTGGGAATTTGTTTATACCGTTCCTTTTATCTTCATGATAGAATATTGAAGATCAGGACTGAACTGGACCGGGTTGCAGAGATGCTGCAACATGCCTGGCCTCGAGGATGTTTTTGAGTCTTTTAGATCCCACTGTAATATTGCAAAGGTAAAAGCTTTAGCATCTCTAACAAATACACCTCAGTTTATTCTTGTAAAAAACTCTGATAAGTTTGTCTGCCAGTTCAGCAATATAATTTTGAAGCCTCTTTTCTAAACAGTGTAAAACGGAGCGGTAAATTATGTTTAACATATAATACAGAACCATTCTTAAATAGTACAACAAATTTAGAAGCTTGATACCCCAAAGTTAAAACGGTTAAAGTGCTGCTGTATGCTTGGGTTGCTTAGGTGTTTTTAAACGGGTATGTGATGGAATGATTTTGTCTTCTGATGCATGTAGTTCAGAACCTATTCACTTGTCTACGGTTTTAACCGTAGGTATCTCTGCTACGTAATAGCACAAAGAAGTAATCAAAATGATAAATGAAACACCCTGTATGTTTCCTTCTGACTTCTTAGGTCTGTACAATACTACTTTAAAACATCACTATATGAAGATGTGTAAGTTATTATAAAAAAAAGAAGATAGAAGACTTTAAAAAAAGAGTAGGTGTAGAACTTAAACAGATTGTAAGGCTTTCCTCTCGTTTTACTATTAAATTAATTATTACGTTTTGCAAACTTTGTTTCAGTGCTGTTAAAAAGCGCTTCTGAATAGTATCCAATGCAAAAGAGGTCAAGAAGTCGAAACGGTTACATTGTATTCGTAACCTATTCTGTCAACTTTAGCCGCAATTCTTAGAATAATCAGTCAGTCCGAACGAAAAACAATGTTTACTGCATTTTACAAGACATATCATATTAATACGGCACACAGTGTATGAAGAAGTCTCTCGATGGACCCTTGCTTTACATATGTAGTGCCTTAAAGACCAGTGATACTATAAGAACTTTATAAACGTAATGACCTCTAGTAATGTTTCTACATTTCATAAGTATTAGTGTCCCCATGTTTTATGAATTGTCGGTGGGCCTTTCTGGTCCAGTCAGATGCTGGTTGTGATTTCACGGCGCATCCTTTCACCCATGATGCAATCGACTGCAGAACTCTTACATCGTGGTTTGAGTTTTACTTTCTAACATTCTTGAGGTACGTTATTATTAAACTAGGATCACGCTTCTATCTGAGGCCGCCTATGGCTGCCTGCCGTCACATTTTACTTTTTTCAACAATTTGACGGTTATACCTTGATCTTGCCTTGAACTCTCTACCTATCGTAGGAATAAGAGAGAGCCGAGGTAGCCATAATTTAAAGAAATTCTCTATCTACATCGTGTGTTGCTTTTTTTAAACTTTTTAACCTTCTTCAGGTAAGTTATCGTGTATCTATGATTGTGCTTCTTCTTGAGGTCGCCTATGGTGGCCTACCGTCGCACTTAACTTTTTCCAACAATGCCACCTTCGACTCTTACACCTTGAGCTTGTCTTGAACGTTCTTATCTATCTTAGGAATAAGAGACAGTCGTGAGAGCTATAATCTTAAGAAAGTAATTTATTTGAACGTGTTGAGTATTAACTGTCTTCAGATTATCGTAGATCTATGATCGTGACGGTAACACTCTTGAGCCTTATCCTTATCTTCATAATTGTAATACTAGAGTTTAATGCTCATACTCAGCCTTCTTTATAAGAAATATGGAACTCGTTTCCATATACATTAATCATTTCAAAGTTGAATATTATCTTTTGACACGCTGCGCCGTATCTTCCACCCTTAGCTTGCGGGTTTGTAAACAATGACGCATTTTTATCTTTTGGTCTTCTTAAGGTGATTCAAGAGTCACAATTTGCTTTCCTAATTAAGCCGCCTATAACTGCCAACTACGCAATTGCATATGGTGGCAACATATTAACTAATCTCAGTTACTATAAGGATAGAGAACAAACTAACTACCTTTATAAAGATTGCTCTCTAGTACCGAGAATCTTCTTAAGGTAAGCAGCGTCATACTGGAGCACCGAAATGCAAATAGATTGCCCTATAGAGCAACAATACTATAAAGATCTGTTAATCCTAAAGTAATACTGTGCCTATATTTAATAAGAACCATGCTTTATGAATTCTTAGTGAACCTCTTTCATTCAGTTTGACGCTAACAGCACAAACAGAATCTTAACTCCAATATTTATGTAACCTGAGGACAAAGACTTAAAAATCAGTTTATACCAGAAGAATGTTTTTAATTTACAATAAATGCGAAATTTTAGTAACTTTGCAAGCAGCGCTAATGTGCAATAAATTCTAATTTTAGATGATTTACTTGGTTTGGAGAATAGTAAATATAAAATAAAAAACCGAAACTACAACGTAACGCTTTCGATTAATATTTAACATACAGGGTGTCTGTAAAAACAGGAAACAGGGTACGTGTTGTGACTTGAGTTTGATGAGAAACTCTCCTTTAATTTGGATGTAGATCCATTTTCAGAATGAGGACATGACAATTAAACTCAGCAAATAGACACTCTAAATCTTCCATATTAATTTATTGTATGTAATGTCAATTATATATAGTATTGTATTGCTAAATTATGTTTTGGGTGTACGCATTTTCTGTGTTAAGGCAGGATTGTAACCCGTAATCAGTGACGTAGTAGCATCGTTACGATCCTGAGTTCGAAAGTTCTCCGGACCGGATACGGAGAGAATTTTTCCTGAATTTTCAACAAAACACCAAGAAGTCCTCTCGGGAAGGAATGCTGGTTCTGCGAGATAACTCCGTCTAATGCGAGACAAATGGTAGCTTTAAACATGTGTAGCACAAAAAAAGATTGACGCATAAATGCTTTTAATTAAAAAAATAAAATAAAACAATCATTCAACGTATTCAGTTATGAAATAAAAAAATAACCCTTAAGCCAACAAGTAACGTCAATAAATCGGAAGTTTAAAACTTAAAAAGATACAGTAGACTTGATTTTTCGTTCGAAATCATTCTTTCTGGAAGAGGTCTAGAACACCGGCAGTTTTACCTTATCAAAACTGCAGATGTTTATTTTTATCGCTTCTTACTTTGAAATGTAAATAAGTAGTCGCAGTCAATCAATCAAAACTTTAAAACTAGATAGAGGATGTTTAACCACACAGGCACTTTCAGTTTGTTTTTCATACAGCACCGGACTTCCACTTGCCGTCCGAAATTAGTCCGAAAGTTCATGGACGTAAATTGAACGTCCCTTGGACGTGCATTTTTGGATGTTCATTGAATAATCATGTACAGATTACACCTAAATTACGCCCAGTAACAAACGTTCGTCGACTCCAAAGCTATGACAAGTGTATGTTCCATGAACGTCCATTAGTGTCTTTAAGGGTCCGATTAAATAAAAAAGAAAATATCGCTAAATGAGATATTACTGAGATTAAGGTTTATTGCAGTCAAAAGGTGAAACAGATCTCACAAATGCTATACCTGATGGGAAACTTAGGCGTGTGTATGTAGAAAAATATCAAAAGTACTTTCTTATGGTTTTTATACAATTTTAATATCATACCGGTTTCGACATTGTTTCCATCATCAGTGATATACATTTAATGAGTAAATAATTCAAACATTTTAGCTTAATAATGCTCTTTGAATCATTAAACTATATCACTGATGATGGCAGCAATGCCGAAACGAGTATGATATAAAATTCTATAAACAAACCATAAGAAAGTACTTTTGATATTTTTCACCAATATTAATCTATCTAACAATAGGCCTTGCCTGAAACATGCAACAGACATATTTGACATTACAATAAATTATTGAGGAAAAAAGTTTTCATTTACTAAGTTTAACTCCTTTTTAGTACAACGCTTTTACTTCTAAATCAAATCAGAGATGTTTTAGTAAATAAAGGGTTTTCCAATAAGAGGTGTTATTTTGAATAGCCCGCTATTTCGGTAGATGTCACTTTTGAAGCTATCATTTTTTTGACATTTGACAAGTAGAAACTACGCCATTAATAAATATGGAACGATACACGCTTCAACAACGCATTGAAATTATTAAAATTCACTATAAAAATGGTGAAAATTTGGCAGAGACGGTTCGTAAAACTCGAACATTTTTGGGTCACCGTGAAGCACCTTGTCGGACCGCAATACAGAAATTGGTGAAAAAAATTCGAGCTCTTGGGACAAGTTAGTGATGTGAAGAATAAAACCCGTGCACGTCGCTCAAGAACAGCCGAGAATATTGCTGTTGTAGCCGAAAGTGTTAAAGAAAACCCAGGTTTGTCCATTCCTCGTCGTTCTTTGGAATTAGCCATTCCACAAACTTCATTACACCGTATTTTGCATAAAGATTTGGGTCTTAAGGCTTATAAAGTCCAGTTAACACAAGAACTCAAGCCGGCCGATCATCAACAACGTCGTGTCTTTGCTGATTGGGTCGTTGAAATGCATGAAAATGATCCAGAATTCCATCGAAAAATCATCTTGAGTGATGAGGCCCATTTCCACCTCGGTGGCTTCGTCAACAAGCAAAATTGTCGGATCTGGGGCTCAGAAAATCCAAGAGTTATTGTTGAAAAGTCTCTCTATCCTCAACGTGTGACTGTTTGGTGC
This sequence comes from Ignelater luminosus, assembly GCA_011009095.1. Classification (NCBI taxonomy): domain Eukaryota; kingdom Metazoa; phylum Arthropoda; class Insecta; order Coleoptera; family Elateridae; genus Ignelater; species Ignelater luminosus. The sequence goes on from VTPC01089974.1 coordinate 263,224, forward strand.
GGTTTATGGTCCGGCGGAGTCATTGGACCTTACTTTTTCGAAAATGAGGCTGGAGCAACAGTTACGGTGACTGGATTGCGCTATCGAGAGATGATTAACGATTTTTTATGGCCGGAATTGGATGGTATTGATCTGGACAACGTTTACTTTCAACAAGACGGCGCTACGTGCCACACAAGCAACGAAACAATTGATCTTTTACGGAAAAAGTTTCCGGACCGTGTTATCTCTCGAAGAGGTGATCACAATTGGCCACCGAGATCTTGTGATTTAACACCTTGCGACTTCTTTCTTTGGGGCCACGTGAAAGAGAAGGTCTACGCCAACAGCCCAGCGTCGATTCAAGACCTCAAAGATGGAATTCGTGAGGCTATCGAGGACATAGGGCAGCCACTTTGCGATTTGGTTATGGAAAATTTCATGAAAAGGATATTGTCCTGTAAGCGTGGTCGTGGTGGTCATTTGCCTGATGTTATTTTCCACTATTAACGGCATACCTTCCTCTTTATAATGAAATAAACATCCGATCATTTATATTAAAAAATGGCACTTTTCTTTGAATATCAAAATAACACCTCTTATTGGAAATCCCTTTATATTTGTTTACTTTTCGGCCGTCTAGATCGATAAATATGAGAAAAGGTGACTAAATGGATCCCGAAAACCGCTGATATTGATCGATCACAGGATTCGAGATGGATGGTGAAATAGAGATGCAGAACATGTAGAAAAATGTACAAGAGATTTTATTTAGGAAATGAAAGTTGCCTTGTAGAGCCAAGGAAATTATAAAATGACGATAATTCTTAGCGAAGATGCAACTTAGCTTAAATGCACCGTTTCAAACTACTAAGCTACGTTATTTTATAATTGAGTTACAACGTGTTACCTTGTGGTACACCTACGAAATCTATTTCTTTCTGAAAAAGCTTCCCTGAGTGAAAATAATCTATGGATAGCGGTAATTTTATTATTTCTACTTTAGGTAGGTGGTTACTTCATATACTAGGCTGTCTTTTGTATCTAATACGCCAAAGTAATCTTGTAAGTTGCAAGAGATACAAAGTTGGTTAGATTTAGAAAATAGTCATATATTTTGGAGATGAATTTATTGGATTTTTTGTTGTTTTTTTTTCTAAAAATTATATGACTTACTAGATGTCTACTAAAGTCCAATACCTTCGTAACAAATTAAAATATGGAAAACTGAGAAAGGAAGAGAGTCCAGGTAATTTTATGCAAAATACAAAGAAAGTGCTTTTGTGACCATTTTTTGTTTTACCACGAAATCGAGTCTAAAGGCAAACCTTTATTTAATTGGAATATCTACTTGATTTTAGTTATTATTATTGAATAACTCATTTTAAATGGTCTTTAATGATATAATACTGTGCACAGTAGTTTTTTTTATAATATGGAAACCTTATTGCTTTGGTAGCAATTAATCAGATTCCTGATTGCTATGCAATAAAGTTACTGCACGAGGATGGTCTGAAAAGTTTCCGACCTAACAAAGATACAAGACATTTTTTCTGAAAATTTTTTTATATTTTTCTACATAGTCTCGTTGTAACTCTACACACTTCTCCCAGCGATGCTCCCATCTCTGTAACCCTTCCAAATAGTACTCGGCATTTTTCTCTGCAAAATAATTGTTCACGAAGGTGATCGCCTCTTCATTTGACGAAAATCTTTGTCCTCCGAGCGCAATTTTTAGATGACGGAACAAAAAGAAGTCGCTTGGGGCTAGATCTGGTGAGTAAGGCGGATGGTCAAGCAGTTCAAACCGTAATTCGTGGATTTTCGCCATGGCAACCGCTGAGGTGTGAGACGGTGCGTTGTCTTGGTGAAACAGGATTTTCTTTTTCTGCAAATGTGGCCGTTTTTTCGCAAGTTCTGCCTTCCGCTTGTCAAGTAATGATGCATAGTATGCTCCTGTAATGGTTTTTCCTTTTTTGAAGATAATCGATTAAAATAACTCCATGACTATCCCAAGAAACAGTCGCCATCACTTTCCTAGCCGAAAAAACAGTTTTTGCTTTTTTTGGAGCCGGTTCCCCCTTTGCAGTCCACTGTTTGCACTGTATTTTTGTTTCGGGGGTATAATGGTGTATTTAAGTTTCATCTACAGTAATTAATCGGCGCCAAAACTCGGATTTATTTCGCCTAAACTGCGTCAAAAGAGCGTTGGAAATATTCATTCGAACACGTTTTTGGTCTAACGTGAGCGGCACCCAACGCGCGGACAGCTTTCTCATGCCTAAATATTGATTTAATATGTGACAAACACGTTTTTTTTTACATGTTCATAACCTCTGCTATCTCTCTCACTTTAATTCGGCGGTCGTCTAGCACCATTTGGTGAACTTTGGCGATGTTTTCGTCGGTAGTTGCAGTTTTTGGACGTCCCGAACGTTCATCGTCTCCCAAATTCTTACGGCCACGTTTAAATTCAGCAGCCCAAAATTTCACTGTGGTATATGATGGTGCAGAGTCCACATACACAGAATCCAACTCATCTTTTATTTGCGAAGGCGTATTGCCTTTCAAAAACAAATATTTAATGACAGCTCGATACTCGATTTTGTCCATTTTCACAAAAAAACACATCAACTCATCACTCAAACGACTGTTACATAAAAACTGCGCGTCCAAAATGGCTGAAACTTTGGTGAGTAACTGTCAACAGATGAACAACGAAATTCAGTAGCTTCTTTTTACGAGTGCTGCCATCTTCACGTTGAGGTCGGAAACTTTTCAGACCACCCTCGTATATTTAACGTACCTTATGGATAATGTCTTACCGTCTTGTTAAGGTAATTGAAATACTGGCCTACGAGGCTTACTTTACTTTTTAGTATCATCCTACTTGTACTTGTAAATAACGGTTAGGGTCATTTTTTAAAATTGAAAAAGGACTGAAATACCAAAAGTGACACTATTCAAACTATATCTTTCAACAATTTCTTCTCACAGTATCTACTGAATTCAAAAAAAGAAATAAGCTGGGATTTTTGTGGAAACACTATCAATGATAGAAGTTATAATATTGTACCTATGAACTATCAGATCCTTAAAAAAAGATACAACATAACTGACATACTTATAGAAGCAACCGCAACAGCTTTGATGTACTTTTTCCAGCATCAATTAATATTAGTCCTCGTAAAGATTATAACTTCTGTTGTATTAAGGTGATCACAATTCGATATTGTTGCTCCTTCAATCGATATACCTTAAGTCGTCATATAATGTTGTAAACAGTAAAGAAACAAGAATTGTGTGCTCATGTATGCCTAACCGATTACAACTTTGCAATGAACTCAAAGAATAATCAATTTGTACTTACAAGGGAAGAAATCAAAGATTACGAGTAGGAGCAAAATTTACTAAGAAAATTATAATTACTAATAGTACCTACAATACAGAATTTAGAAATGAAAGATCTGTACTTAATATCAGTCACATTCCTTTTAAATATATCAAATTCTTTTCAAAATAATCTACAAGTTTATCACTTTATTTACATCAAGTTGACAGAAAAAGTTTGTTTTTTATATATTTATTTCCCTCATTATAATTCTATTTATAACCCTTTCAGGAAACATAAAAATGCTTTTGACTAGTACCACATACAAATTTAATTAGTAACATCCTAAATACAGAAAAAAAAACCCTGCTCTTAAATACTTAAAAACAAAAGTCTTATTAAGTTTTATAAAGATATTCAACTTGCATTTTATTGCTTTGCTTTTCTTACAGTTACTAAATTTATCAAGATGAAGCAGGTTTCTTAACGAAATGCCTATAGAATCAGGTATTTTATTGCATCATTACTTTTGGTTTCGTTTGTGCCTAATAATAGAGGCCATCAAAAGTACAGAATGAGTCAGTGTATCTGAAATCGAAATTCTTTCGCGACTATCAGTGTCGAAAATATTAAAGCTATGCTTCAGTGCACATTTTAATTCTTTTATGTAAATATCTCCAGCGAACAGATTCTAATCAACCGGCATATAAAAAAATGACACCGGTTAATGAGCTGCCGGTTCCTAGATCATTAACCCTATACAAGCATTTTATTTAGATGCCAGTTCGCCAACGTATTTATTATAAAGCCTCTAGCTGTCAAGCATTTCTTATTTAAATAGTTGCTGAATTTATGTTAAAAGATTTTTAGTTTTTTATACTGACTAGAAAATAACAGAGGGTTGAAATTCTGTATGGTACGTATCGATCACATAAAGACCACACGTAATAATTCACAAATTTCAAAACGGTTTTTCTTTGTTCTTTAATTTTGTTTTATTTCAAGTAATCTCCTGAAAACTGCTATAACTCAAATTAACGTTTTATCTTTAGAACTCATGTTTAAGTGGAACGTCCAACATTTTATTTATGGGCAAGATGCATTCTTTGCAAAAACTAATGATTTGTGGGTAACACATTGTGGTTTTGTAAGCGATTAGCAAAATTACCTACCTAACTACATTTACATAATTTTATAAGTAGTATTAATTAGAAGAATCTAAGAAATCTTCAAAAAAGACTTTAACATTCTATTTTTTTTCTCGTGCAGACTGCACTATGATCTGTATACCACAGTTAAAGAAAGGTGAAGTCTGTAAAATTCTAACTTCCGATAATACAGTAAACTTGCTTTGTGTTTGGGTGAGTAGTCAGACAATTCTATTAAATTAGTAAAGAAAGAAACATGGTAAGTTTCAGGGTCGTACCTATGCATCACCGGATCTTAAGTTAAGAATTAAGTAGGCTATGCTTTTATGATGTTCGTTCTTTCAAGTATTCTGAAAGGGAAGATTCAAGAAATATTTTATAGTTTGCTTATCTACTGCTATTCCAAGTATTGGCTCAGTCGATCTAATGGTATCACAAGCCAAACCTGTTCGAAAGGTATTTCTCAATATTTCGTTTCAAAGTCTCTAATAGGGCTTAATTGATTAATGGAAAGTTTAATTATCATTTTTAAAAATTGGATTATTTTGATATTTCGATTATTTGATTATTCAATTAACCGATTAAACGAATTATTAGAAAACAAGCCGTCTGTCTGCGTCTGTGCCCTAGTGAAATAATAATTGAGGAATCGGGCAATTACTAAAGGAACCGATTAATCAATTACTCGATTTTAGTTTACCTAATTGTTTAGTTGATTCAATTGTTTACATTATTATTTAAGGATTGTGTTTTACTCGCATCCAGGACGTCTTAATTTACCACAATTTTTGCTCATACCCCCAGTTGCAGAACTGACTGATAGTTTTTCTGTCCGTCACCAAAATAGGTATTGTCTAGAGGGAGAGTTGTTTTACTAGAATAATTTTTTAAACATAAAGTTTTTAAAAAAGATTTTGATGAAAAAACCAAAAGCCTTTTACCTAAGCTTTTATGTATGTTATTATTTTTTTTTGACTACTGTGAAAGATCCAGACTCTTAGGACATACCCCATAAATACGCTACTGTAATGGGTTAAATAACCATGCCTACTGATAAATATTTAAAAGCGAAATAAACAATAACGAACGAGGAAGTGTCAATTAAAACATAAAAAGAACTTTCCGTCAGTTACTTACTCAAGTAAAATTACGTTTCTGTTTGGTCGACGTCGTTTGTTATTGAAATTAGATCGCACATGTTTTGAGGTTTTACGAACTTAGTCTGACTGTGTCTCTACGAGGGCGGTTTAATAACTACCCGTGTTAGAAATGAAGACACAATTTTTTTCAAAAATTTTTTTTTATTTTTCAACATAGTCTCCTTTTAGAAATATACACTTCCTGCCATTTTTTTAACCCCTCCAAAAAATAGGATTTGTCGAACTCTCCAAAATACGCCTCTATCTCGGCGATGACTTCCTCGTTTAAGCTAAATTTTTTTCCCGCGAGCCATTTCTTCATGTTAGGAAACAAGAAAAAGTCGCAGGGAACCAGATAGGGTGAATACGGGGGGTGCGGCAGCAATTCATAACGCAATTCATGCAGTTTGGCGGCGACAACTCCGGATGAATGTGCTGGTGCGTTATCGTGGTGAAACAGCACCTTCTTTTTCGCCAAATGCGGCCGTGTCTCCTTCAATTTTTTGTCGAAGCTGTCTAATAACTCACTGTAGTATTGTCCAGTGATCGTTCTTCCTTTTACTAAAAAATCCATGAAGATAACGCCGTTCGCATTCCAAAAAATCGTCGCCATGACCTTTCCGGCCGATGGAACCATCTTCGCCTTCTTTGGAGCAGATTCACCGGGAGAAATCCATTGTTTTGATTGTTGCTTAGTTTCTGGTGTGTAATGATGAATCCAGGTTTCATCAACGGTGACAACTCGACGCAAAAACTCCTTCGGATTTCGCTTAAATTGCTCCAAACACTGCTTCGAAGTTAACAGCCGCATCCGCTTGTTGTCCACCGTTAGCAATCGCGGCAGCCATCGCGCCGACAATTTTGTCATCGCCAACTTATCATGTAAAATATTAATTGCCGTTCCGGTCGACACACCTACGGCCTCTGCTACTTCACGCACTTTCGTTCGTCGATCAGCGAGAATCATGTCGTGGACTTTTTGAATGATTTCCTCGGTAACCACGTCTGCCGAGCGTCCTGGTCGCTCCTCATCAAAAACGGATGTTCGCCCACGTTTAAATTCGTTGAACCAATATCTAACTGTGGTCATAGATGGCGAAGTGTCCCCATAAACAGCATCCAACTTTGCTTTTATCTCCTCGCATTTTTTCCCATCCAAAAACAGAAAGCGAGTTACCGAACGATACTGCTCTTTTTCTATCTTAGCTAAAATCACGAAACACGTCTTACTCAAATGGCTGTCAAATCCAAACTAACCTATTAATCAGTCTGCAATTTGTTATACCGTCGTTTGATAGATGGCAGCACACGATGATAACACCAACTTCCCTCAGAAACGCCTTCTGTCGTCAAACACGGGTACTTACTGAACCGCCCTCGTAAATTGTCAATGTGACAAATAATGGTGGAAAATCATCAACCGAGAGATGGTGTTAAATTTCACCAAAATGGCTGAAAACGGGATAATCATCAGTTACAGCCAATGTTGCCAAAGCTAACTAAGTATAAACCTTCAAATCTGAAGACTTATAACATTTATTATGGTTTTTGACGATATGTTTTACTGTTGTGGCAACAGTATAATTACCCTCAAACCAGTTTTTTTTAAGTTTCCAATAGAGGCCGCGACAATTGTGCTTTTCTTGTACACTGTGACTCTTTTTTGAGTTAATACACCTGCAAAAATTGGTAATACTGTTATAGGTAGAAATTAACTAAATTAATTAACCTTGAATAATTAAGATGACATCTGTCAAAGTCAAGTTGAGGTTATGGTAAATACAAATACTGACAAAAACAAATAAAAGACAATTGCAAGAATTAATTTTGTTTTATTTGAACTACTTTCAATGTAAATTTTTAGTTTACGTGTCAACAACTATCTTTCGTCACCAACTTAAGTTCAGTTAATTTGCTACCAACTTAAAAGCAATAGTCGCAATATTAAATAAACATCTTGCACAAAAAATAAATAAGTTACAGTCATTAAGTTTTTCACACACAGGTTACGCAGATTGGGTTTCTTTTCGACGGCACGTTAGTGATTCTTATTTCAATAATCGATGATCAATCACAAAAAAACAATCCATGGTTTCGATTAATCGATTAAATAAATAGTTGGATAATTGATTAATCGATTACTCAAAATGATGAAATACTAATCGATTAATCGTTAAATCAGTACCTAATTTATTATGCAGATAATTGACTACCAAATAATCAACTATTACATCAGTTTGTAATATTTTCAAATGGAGTTCCTTGTTCCCTATTAATGTAGTATGTATAAAGTAATTAGATGCAATTGGAGGTTTTGTGTACATGGAATTGAGATAAACACTTTCGTAAGTTAATAAAGCTTTGACTTTGTTTTCTTCCTCTTGAATCTATTTTTTGTCGGTTTAGACACTTACTGGGAATATTGTTTAGGAAGCGAACGCACGAACTATATCTCCCAACTGCTTGAAACACTTTCTTTTTCTGTTTGCCATTTAATGTTTTGTAAGGAAAGGGGAAACAGAATCGTCGATACTTTTTTAAAACTGTTTGCATTTAGAGAAACTATAGCTTTGAATTGAGTATCCATTTTGGTTCTCTCAATATTCACAACCGACTTTTTAATTTAGATAAATAATTCAAATAAAACCGCCGTAAAAGCTTTTCAACTTTCAAATGTTAACAGACGTTTGAAAAAATTCATCTTCAATTTTATACATTTCGATCAGTAGCTTCGACAAAACCTAAGTATTTATCTGTATATTCTCCGACTTTCTAAAGGAGTCATATTATAATCTGTACGACGTCTACCCAGGTATGGTACCAGGTTAGGTTTAGATTGGTAAAACCATATCTTCAAATGTGTAGATTCTTTGGACCTTTTTTAGGTCTCTGCATGCCAAATAAGCTACTCGAATTATTCGTACCTTTTAAATTGCCTAGGCTTATCCGATTTGGTTTGACTTTTACGAACCATTTGGGTTTATTGATTACCTTAAGTTATTCCAGCCGATGGCGTTTTACTTAATAATGGTTGCTTTTATTTTAAATTTTCTAGGTCGAAAGATTTTCAATATGGCTTGATGCAGGGGCACAAATATCTGAAATTGCCTCAGAGCGCACTAAGTCCTGAGGCTGGCCCTGCTGACAAATACGTAATCGTTTCACATTTTGCTACGTATCACTTGGTAAACATTAACTTTGCATTAGCATGATCTGGCTGCGAGTGCCATTATTTGCTAAATGTACTTAGGCAACAACTTTTGTAATTACTAACTCCTAAAACTTGTAATTAGGAATTAGAGAATTTAAGTGAATTATTGCGTCGTTGCTAAACATTTGAGTATAGATAAATATAGAGACTTGACTTGGAAAACCATCGTTATAATTTTAAAACGCAGGGAATCAATTTATTAAGAAAACAATTTCTGCGAAAATTCAGATATAAAGATTTTCACGAGTCCCTAAAATCCACGCTCCTGTGTTTGGTGGAACCTACGGAACACCAGTGATTACAGGCTTGATCAAAATAATATCAAAGATTAGATCCATCCTGTAAGGTTTAAACGTCGTCGGTTCCTAGTAGAACGTCTTGTTTGTCATCAGCGCAAAGACTGAATGCTTGAATTTGAAAACTGCTCCTCGAAATAATATCAAAGAAATATTTCTTTTGTAAACAATATAGTGCAAACAACATTTACAAAAAGAAATTTTTTATTCAATACAGTTTTTCCAAAAGTAGGTAATAACAATATGAGATCATTAGACAAACAACATCAGCTTTCTATAAAATTTAATAAAAGAATCTTCTAATTTAGACATAAACCTACACGGCAGTTGGTGCAATACAATATTGTACGAAGGGGTTTTGCTTTTTTTTCTGAAATTAGCACAGCTTACTTTATTGCCATGAACTGGCACATGGGGAAACTTATCTGTTTTTTTCTCCAATGGCACCAGTGACTTGAAGTTTTTGCTAGGCTTTTCTTCACTTCTTCTTGATAATGACTCCAAGTCGGTATTCTTTTAGGAACATGGACGCGCACCATACATCTATTTTTGAAAAGTATGAATGCGTTTATTATAGTACAGTTCAAAAATTGTCAGAAAGTACGATGCCACCACTTTTTCGATTTTCTGTCAATTTTGCTAAGAGAATTTTTGTTCACTTAGTCAATGCTGAGAAAAAACAGCAAGAGGATTATTTAAAACAATGGGAAAGAATAGAGAAGGGTAAACTGTGCCGCAGCCTTTGGAAAGCGATGTAGATAGGTTTTATTAAAAGTGTCAGATAGATGGCTCTAGCAGATCTTGCAAGAACTTCAGCTGTGGCCGAAAAACTGACTTGGTTATTGCATCGAAAAGTAGATTACAGAAATGTATTTGCAATTGATTCACTTATAGATAAAAGTATTTTGTGAAAGTCTCTGTTAAAGCATAGATGCTGTTCTCAGCAAAAGATTTGTTCGAGAGCAGGATATGATAGCATACCATAACTTACTCGAGAACTTGATCTGAACTCTAAATAGAATCTTTAGTGGATTATTCCAAAGGGGGTGATATCCACATAAGCTTTAGGAATTGGTTAAATTAGATTCAGTGAAATACAGTTTAACTAGTCCGTACCATGCACACTATATTATCTTGTTGTTTTATCAGATTATCATTATTGGCATGGGCGTCCGCTCCTATAGGCAAGGAGGGGCGCTTGCCCCCCCCCTCTAGATTTTTAAATCGTATCTCGTTTTCTATTTCTACACGTATTTATATGTGGTTTATATTATAAATTTGTTGGTTAGCCCCCCCCCCCCCTTGGAAATCATCGAGCGGAAGCCCATGATTATTGGTTTTGATCTTTGAAATATTTTCTAAAAAAATCTTTTTTTAAATTCTATTATAACAGAGTTGCTTTCGGATAATCCTATAGAAAACGGAATGTTTGTCCATATTTTCGCTGCACTTGAAAGAAGATGGAGATATTTTATACCAGATTTGAAAAAAATTGAAGGAATTTTATAGATTTCATTTCGACTAGTTGTTGGTTATGATGTATTGGCATTTGGCAATGTTTTGCTATAAAACTAATGTATTCCTTTTTTTTCTCAAAACTGTCTCAAGAAATCGGGAATGTTTTAGGACGTAAGACTAGTTCTCGCATAACAATTCTCTGGTTTTTTGGTACAGAATAAGGAAAAGATTTTTTCGTGATTCTTTTGTTTTACCTGAAAGTAACCTTTTTAAAATTTTAACCAGGGATTTGGAGGTTTCGGCCGGATCAGATTTGCTTTTGAAACGTCTCTTTCAGTCTTCGTGTTGGTTTAGCCGGTTTTGTAAGGCCGTAGTACCAACCCCTTTTCCTTTCTAAATTGATTTTTGAATTAACCACATTAGACAGAAAACAAATAAGTATATTTTAAGATTGACCTCTGTAATTAGTAATTATCCCTTAGAAGGAATTCTTCATTCATAAACTGACAAAACATATAAATAATATAAACAAAGTAGATAATAACAAGTGTTTTTAAAACTATGTATTCGCGATATGCTCAATCATTAACATATAAATAAGCAATAAAATAAAATTGATTTTGAAAAAATAGCAATATCATTTGCTCTATCTATAAATAAATTAAGGATTTCCTTTTTTAGGACTTGAGTCATCCTCGTATAGTAAACATGTTTTTCATGCAGTAAAATATAACACAAGCAGATGCAAACTCATGCCTCTAATGTACTTTATACTATAGCTTAAACAGTAATTACGCTTTTTTGCATTCATACAGGGATTTTGGATATATTTTTTAGCAGAGACATAAATAACTTTTGTTAGTTATATAACTTTAAGGGCATGACTCTGCATTCTAGTGGTTATAATAAATCATGGGAGTTTAGTTACGAGGTGTTCCGTGTCGGAAGTATTTCAACGGATTGCAACAATAACTTCCTTTGACAAGTTTTTGATCAGTGCGATGCTTAAATGTCTTAATACTTATGAAGCTAAAGTACTTTAAAGTTAAAATAAGTAAAACCTTAGCAGTTGTAGAGGTAGTGTGATGATTAAACAACTTCAATTCGCATCTTTCAAATAATATTTTGTAAGATCACTTTACGTTGACTGTAGTCAACTTGCTATAGTAAGTGGTTTCGATTAGCACGCTTAAAGATGAAAACAACAGATAAGTACTTATTAGTAAGATTATAGAAGCACAAAGGAAAATCTTATGAAAAGCTTTTTTAATTTTTTACTTCTTCGTGTAACTTGATATAATTATTGTCATATTTCAAAAATTTAAATAAGAATATAAAGGAAAATAAAACTGAGTGAGTTACATAAACTAGAAGGAATGTTAAATGCAAACAAAAACTTATTACCTACACCTTCAATATACATAGCTGAGACTAGTTAGGCAAATAGAAGCAATATGAATTTATGATTAACAATGACCAACACTTTTTCTCTATTGCAGACATGAAGTGATGTTTTCATTTGCTAAAGAAATTCTCTTGAGAGCTCTTGATTTAATAAGATGCAGCTTACAACTAAAACTCATTCACAGAAAATCAATATTGATGTCTGTTTGATCATCTTTTATAAATAATGTCGCAGTTAATTAAAATTAAAAGGATCGCATTCTAAAGGTATTTTTGGTTTAAAAAGACTTTTAAAACTAGAAAAAGAAAGGAAAGTCGATGTATTTCGTTCCTTCATTTGAAGACGGATTGGTTTAAGAAGTCGAAAAAAAACGAAAATTTTCTAGGAAAGGTGAAGATAAAAATGTCGGTATTCATCTACACCACTAAGGAAAACCGTGGAAAATACTGTCATATTTAATCAAGATCAAAGAACTAAAATAATTCAAAATCAAGATAGGAGTTTAACAAATTTGAAACTCTTCAGTAGTAGAATCACCTTCCCGAGGGAATCCTTCCTATACCTGTGTGGGAGTCCGTTCAAATAATTAAGATGGCACCGTTCAGTGGCACAGTAAGTTTGACATGTTTACATCTCTGATGTGAGTACTATATATATATAGCGATACGGTAATAGACTTTTTATAGTGAGAAATGCCTAAAATCTTTTATATCGGTATCTCATTCTTTTTGGCATACTGGGGAGAAAAAACAAAGCATGCACAACTTACGGTCGAGTATGCAGAAATGAACAAAATTAACATAAGGAAAAGAATTCCTGAAATGAATTTCCAGCTACTACCAGAAAATGCCAAAGTTCCGAGTCTTTCTCAAAAATCTTTTACATCTTCTACATGGATCTTTGAAATTTCCTGTGAGGCTCCAAATTTGTACGTATCTAGAATGAAATTCTTATAAAGACATCAATGTGCAACGTGTGAGATCAATTGAAAAAGGTTAATATCATCAAATAAATACCTAAAAGAAAAATTAAGACAAAGCAAATAATCCAGAGCAAAGAGATGTCTTTAAGAGATCGTAAGAAATCAAAGTATAATCACACTGGGTTAACCAAAGCATCTGCAAAAGTAAGAAACCTGCAAGCAGACAATAATTGAAATCATAATATTGAAGCGAGAGTGAAAATGAACCAAACCAGATTTCTAAAATATAAATAGTAAACAAATGTGATTTTAAAGTGTCCCTTTGACAAATAGACAAACTTGCATCTACTAACTCTTCCTCTCCAGTACACCAGTAAGGTTTAGTTCATAAATCCAGAGGCACTCTGTATAACAGAGATTGCTTCTAATCTTTCCTGTAAAAAGAAGGTTACTTCTATCTAGCATGCACATTTTGGAGACTCGGAAACTGAAAAGTTGATTGTGTTATAATTTAGGATTATAATATTTTTGTTAATTTTATTTTGGACACTTATTAATTCTTGAGTACTTCCTGTCTTAGGAATCAGAAGCAAGAAAACAATCTTCGTGTAGTAAGTCCATACTCAGGGCGTATCATTTCAGGATCTTCATGTTTTGGAAAGGCCTATACGGTATGTAGTTTAATGAGACTAAAGACACCATAGTTACACAAAATCAGCTGTGTCAACTACTTACATGTTACCCCTACTTTCAAGAAACAGATGCTACCTTAATTTGATTCGGATTCTCGGGATCGTTTTTCCCTTGTCACATCAATAATAACCCAGATGTTTCATCTCTGTTAATAACAGACTTGCAGTGCTTGGAATGAATAAACGAACGTGCCCACTGTATGTCCAAAGTAAACCAAAGTTTAATCTCAGTTTTTAAAACAAGCAATAATAATAACCTTCTGTTACTATCGAGCCAGATTATTATTTCTAATTAACCCAAAACATTGGCGCTTCTAGCCCAAAACATTGATTCCTTAAAACCCTTTTTGTAAACAGCAGTGGGTAAAGAAATTTTGTTAAATAGTCGTGTCCAACATTCGAAAAAGTGAAAAAAATAATAAAATTACAAGGTCTGTTCAAAAAGTATCGCGAATTTTGAATTTTCGCGGGTTACGTATATTCGATTTTCGATTTTTTGTGGCGTTATGTTGGTACTTATGCCGACAAGTTCGGCCATTTTGAATGTTCAGTTAATTTTTGACAGCTGTTTTGCTTGGACGTGTTTTGGCTCGTCTTCGATTTTTGCCTATTCTAAAAAATGGATCAAAGAATCTGTATCAAGTTTTGTGTGAAAAACAAAATTAAGTGCGCGGACGCATTTCGAATGTTGACTGTGGCATATGGTGAAGCTACCTTGGACCGAAGCAACGTTTATCGGTGGTACAAAATGTTCTCAGAGGGCCGAGAAGATGTGAACGACGAAGAGCGTGCTTTTGGTTTTGCTTACAGTTTTCTTCGATTTCAGGGGCGTGGTGCATCATGAGTTCTTGCCACAGGGTAGAACGGTCAATAAGGAATATTACCTGCAAGTTATGCGCAATTTGCGCGAAGCAATCCGCCAGAAACGCCCGGATTTGTGGAAGAACAAAAATTGGCTTTTGCACCATGATAACGCCCCTGCTCACACATCGTTGCTTGTGCGCGAATTTCTGGCCAAAAACAACACACTAATGATGCCGCAACCACCGTATTACCCAGATCTGGCCCCCTGTGACTTTTTCTTGTTCCCGAAACTGAAGAGGCCCATGAAAGGACGACGCTACGCTACGATTGAGGAGATAAAGACGGCATCGAAGGAGGAGCTGAACAAGATCACAAAAAATTTTGAAATTTTTTGAAGTGCTTCGAGGATTGGAAAAAACGTTGGCACAAGTGTATAATATCTGATGGGGATTACTTTAAAGGGAACAAAATAGATATTCATGAATAAATAAATAATTTTTGAAAAAACACAAAATTCGCGATACTCTTTGAACAGACCTCGTATTAGGAACACTAATGAAGAAAAAAAGCATTTGGTAGATGTGTCAAATAGGGGTTCCTATATTTCAAACGTGAATGCCACAGTTCGGCAATAAGAATTGGAGACTGAAATTGAAATCGCAAGGGGAAGCAACAGTTGGAAAAAAAGGCGACAAGAATAATTAGGTTTAAAATTGGCTTTAAACCTAATAGATAAAGTAGATAAAAATGATAAAAACAACTAAACTGCTGATGTCAGGTCAGTGTGTATTCACAGGTGTAACGTACAAAAATGGAGAAAAATGAACAATGTGACAGTCAAGTATTGTTGAATCTGAAGCGGGTAAAGCGCACGATTCTTTGGTAAAGAACATGGTGTAAATATTCCTTTCCTTACAGACAGACAGACCTGTCAGAATTATAGCAGATCACAACAAAGCCAATTTTAAGATAGATTTTTCATGTGTTATAGTACCTCAGTTAGATTCAACTGCGTTATGTGGAAATTAAGGAGAAAGAAGTCAATATAGATTCAAAGGTGTCTTAGAGAAAAAGCAAGAGAGATTGTCCAATCTAACTTACTAAACGAAGAGAATATCATACGAATTAATGGAAGAAAACTGGGAAAAAGGAGTTTGTAAATTGAGATCAAAAACAACCAATTATTATTCAAACATCGATTTCCAAAAGATCATCGCATTAAAAGAGGAAGGAACAGTAAACGAGTTAATAAATAAATTTTTGCAGATGAATAAACTGAAAGGCAAGAGTACTACAAATGCAGTAAAACAAGAGTAGAATACTTCAGGACGATTGAGATCGCGGTTGGAAGATACAAGAAGGAGGGATATGATGTTATCGTATGCATGTCGACACGAGCCGTACATTTGGAACTTACTTCGTCTTTAAGTATACGCAGATTTAGCAATAATGGCTATTATTGGTCGCAAAGGCTCTCTAGAAGAAGTTTATTCAGAGAATGGCACAAATTTGCGAAGTGCAGATAGGGGACTTAGACAAAGCATTTCAGAATTAGATTAGGTAATTAAGTATTAAATGACACTTTAATCCATCAACAACTTCTCGCATAAGTAATAGTTGGGAAAGATGAGTGTGCTCCATCAAGGTTGCTTCTAAAGTAATTTGAAAATGAAGAGGGGCAAACGGAACGAAAAGGAACACCTGGTAGACGTCAAATCACTTGCGCATGTATCTGCGGAACCAATAGAGCCAGAAAGCGTAGCTCCAAATAATTTCTTTATTGCAGTAACACTTCAAGTTTTCTCTCTAAAAGGTAAGAAGTAAAAAAAGTTGTACTCTTATTTCTTAGCCAGGAAGAAACAAGTCCCCTTCTTGGCTCGTCCCTACCAATGCCCTTAGCGTAGCATCTTTATGCAATATACGTATAATGTTTGTAATTAGACAAAGAATATCTAAAATTTTGCAGCAGAATATTCATGTCTAGTTATGAGATCGCTATAGAAGCCAGGTTAGTTAAAGAACTAACGATGGTTCTTACCGTAGCTGCACAAAGCAATTTCTTTAAAGAGACTAAAAAAAAGTGCACTTAAAGTACCAGGTGTATACCTATGAAATGAGACTTTCAGCTATTAGACCACAGATGTCGCTAGGAGTATTTTTAAACTGTCCCAAATGTCTTATTTTTTTCGTCTGTCATCTGTCAACAATATTCAATTCATTGTTTGTGATGTTTCATACAGCAACGCATTTTTTTCGCTCTTAAAAATGTCGAA
This sequence comes from Ignelater luminosus, assembly GCA_011009095.1. NCBI lineage: Eukaryota > Metazoa > Arthropoda > Insecta > Coleoptera > Elateridae > Ignelater > Ignelater luminosus. The sequence continues at coordinate 279,882 of VTPC01089974.1, forward strand.
TTTTGTGCCTTCAAACTACGATTTGCGGACATCGTTGATTTTCTGTTATCAATTAAAGAAAAACGCTTCTCAAGCTCATCAAATGCTTATAGAAGCTTACGATGGACATGCTCTAAGCAGAGCACAGTGCTTCAGGTGGTTTGAAAAATTCCGAAGTGGTGATTTTAGCGTGGAGAACGAGGAACGTGGCCGGCCACCGAAAAAGTTTGAGGACACCGAATTGCAAGCATTGTTGAATGAAGATGATGGTCAAACGCAAGAAATGATGGCAGAGCAGTTGGGAGTGACCCAAAAAAACCATTTGCAAACGTTTGAAAGACATGGGCATGATTTTAAAGGTCGGAAGATGGGTGCCGCATGAACTGACTGAAAGGCAGCAAGAGAACCGAAAAACCACTTGTGAAATGCTGCTCTCCCGGTTCAAAAGGAAGTCTTTTTTGCATCGAATCGTTACGGGTGATGAAAAATGGGTGTATTTCTCCAATCCCAAGCGTAAACGATCGTATGGTCCGCCCGGCCACAAGCCAAAATCAACGGCCAAACCAAATCGCTTCGGCCGCAAGGCAATGCTGTGTGTTTTCTGGGATCAGCATGGTATGATTTGGTACGAGCTATTAAAACCAGGTGAAACAGTTGACGGTGCACGCTACCAACGACAATTGGCCGATTTGAACAGCGCTATACACCGAAAACGCCCAGAATATGCCGATCGGCGTCACAAAGTAATTTTTCTTGATGACAATGCACCACCACATCGAACAAGAGCGACCCGGGAATTGGTGGAGACGTACGATTGGGAACCGCTGGTGCATGCGGCTTACTCACCAGACTTGGCGCCTTCCGATTATCATTTGTTTGCATCGATGGGCCACGCACTTTCCGAGCAGCGCTTCAATTCTCACGAAGAAGCCAAAAAAATGGCTCGATGATTGGTTTGCGGCCAAAGACGGCCAATTTTTTTGGCGCGGCATTCACAAATTGCCTGAGAGATGGGTAAAATGTGTCGCTAGCGATGGCTATTATTTTGAAGATTAAATTTGTAACCATTTTTTGTTAATAAACGTTTAAAATTGAAAAAAAAGTCTCATTTCATAGGTATACACCTATGTATTTTTAAAAGGAATCTGATCTTTTCGGTCTTTTAAAGACGATAGAACTAGCTATGAATATTTTGCGTTTAAAAAACCTGTTTAGAAATAAAAATAGGAAACAATAGGAACATTGTAGATGCTGTTCAGTTTTCTTTGTATTATGTGGTAAGTAGTATTTTATAGACGGTAGATACAAGTTTTAAAAACCAGAATAAACATTATTTGGAAAATATTACTGTCTATTTATAGAAATTGATGATAAATACTTAAAAAATAATTACAAATGTCGTTTAATTGATTCACTAAATATACACTAGTCTTTCCTAACAAAATTCAACAAATGCTTATTGAGTGATAAACACACCTTTATCTAATGAATAGCAATAACTATTTTTGCAATCTACAGGAAATCACAACTTCATTCTAAAAAAAGTTTTCTTATTCGAATAGTGAACAGCAAATTGTTTTAGTCATGAATTTGAAAAAATGGATGCAACACAAGAAAAAATTCAACAATAACCAATTTTCGGGATAGTACCTATTTCAGAACCAGAAACTAAATGCTTTTTTTTTGAAAACCCATAATTAAGTAACCCATTTTTAAGTGATACAATTTTTCTTTAACATGAGATTCCAAAACAAAAACCGGGAAATTTGGACGAAATTATTTAAACATGATGAAAATTAATCAATTAATCTTTCCTAGAAGAAAAAATGGTCTGCAAGTCTTTGGAATCTCCACAAGAATTATTAAAGACCAGGAGCACCTCATATTAACTATATTCTGTGAATTATATCACTTCCATAAGGGGTTTTCAAAAAATATTACAAATTAAGAAGAGACCAATACAAGTCAGAAACTAAATGATTTTACTCTTAAATTACTCTCTGTGTTAAAAAAGATTGTTAATTGATATTAAATTTACAAGGTCTAACAGTTTTACCATAACTGGTAAACAGTATGTCTGTATTTTTTATCAATAAAATTGCGTAATATTCGTGTTTTCCTCTATCTGCAACTTTCGACTTTGTAACGATAATTCGTAAAATCACCTCTCCAAAAATTATAATAACACTCAATCGATATAGATTAATTTGGAAATGAATGGATCAAATTATAACAAAGATGATTGTCGTGCCCAACTGCATAGCGGCGGATCTAATAGTATTTATTGTGCAAATATTATTCCCACAGCCTAACAGCTTTAGTCATGAATATAAATATTTGAATAACCGAAATTCCCCGTATTCCGCTTATTTTTGTATAAAATTCCCCGACCTTCCCTACTTCTGAGCGCCTACATTATATATTGACAAACAATTGGTGTACGTGTTTTGTTGTCATTTTCACGTCGCAAAGATAAGGTGATATAAAAATATATATACACTCTTTATAATAAGCAAGGAAGTGCTAGTGATAACAGCACCGCTGCTATGTGCAGCAGCACTCGTTGGCCTCGCGGCTGAACTGCCTTGAGCAATGGAGTACGTCGACCCGAATTATCGTGACCGTGTCTATTTACCATCACAGGATGATGGAATCGACATTAAGGAATACCTTTACAAGTAAGTTTGGTTATAAAAGTGAATTTTTAATTAATTATTGAAATAAAACTATTAGTATATAGCATGTTATTATCTAAAGTGTCATTAAAAGTTCAAGAGGTACGTATACCTACTATTCATACATTCATAGATATCAAAAAGAGACCATATAGGTATTAGTATCTACAATATGTAGTTCATTTGAAAACTGCATGAACACTTGCCTAAAAAGTGATGAATCATGTCTTTGACATTCAAGATTATCAGGCAATATTTGTTTTCCTGTCGTTTAAAATTCATTAATTTTGTAATTTTATTACATCCAGAATAAAATTGTACTAACAGTTTACGAAGCTTGAAAATAACTACAGTTACATGGTCAAGAAGTATTCAGTTGCGCTACATCAATGATATTAAGATCTCTCTTCGAAAGACAATAATAAGCTTTTTTGCAATGATTATAAGAGGCTTTCCAAAATAAAAGAAAATGACTTTTATCACTTATTCCAGTTTTGCTTAGGGAAAAGACACAGTTGAA
>VTPC01089974.1:292911-413492 GCA_011009095.1 Ignelater luminosus
TCTTCGATTTCAGGGGCGTGGTGCATCATGAGTTCTTGCCACAGGGTAGAACGGTCAATAAGGAATATTACCTGCAAGTTATGCGCAATTTGCGCGAAGCAATCCGCCAGAAACGCCCGGATTTGTGGAAGAACAAAAATTGGCTTTTGCACCATGATAACGCCCCTGCTCGTACCCTCTTAAATCATAAATTTCTTCATCAACCATTAAAGGATTACTGTAACTGTTTACTTTGACCGAGGTTCTTTACGATTATAACTCTTTCATGAATTCATCTTCATATATGTACCTATTTTATGAAATGTCCACAAAACCTGTGTTAGAAACTAAAAGAAAACAAGAGGATTCACATTCTCTACGTATTTCAATAGCGCGTTTAAGTAAAAAGTGCCTTTTCTTGCAAAGATCGATCTTGTCACGTTTTGAATTTTCTAAGGTACTACATATATCTGAACAGACCAAAATAAGATGCATTATACGTGCAGTCAGGCAAAAACAACCCTGTGAAGTATAGTATATAAAGGATAGAAGGTAGACGAGGTCTCAACTTCTTTTAATAATTCTCAATTAGAAAAATCATCTGAAAATGAATTTTTTGATTTTTTAAAAGTGAGACCACAGAAACCTCAATCTCCAGTTGCCACGCAATGTTTGGAATATTTAGAATGTACAGATGCAAACTACGTCAATTAAATAAATATCCAATAATAAGAGAAATTTTTTTTGAAACTTTATGTATATAATATTAAATTTGTTAAAATACAAACAACAAATCTATTCTGTATTATTATTAGGTACATATCCTTAACAATTTTGTGAAACAAAAATAAAAAGTATCTAAGAAGGATCTAGATACTTTTTGATAGATCTTGGATCTGTATCTAGGTACATAATTAAAAAGATGATCTTGTATCTGAACTAGATCCATGTTTGAAAAGTATCTGGATCTGGAACTAGATACTGAGAGGAAGGATCTTCCTCAACACTGCACACCACGTATTAGATAAAAATATGCTGAATCCTCGACCTACTCTAAAATATGTACCCTTGTATAAGTGTATTGTACCGTCTGGAATAAGAAAATGTACTAATACGAGTGCAGTAACCTAAATGGTTGAGCCATTGTAGCAATGTCATTAGGATTTGGAAAAAAATGTAATTTATAACAACCGTTGTTGTTTACGCATAAACTCTATTGCAGTTATTAATGCAGTAACATCTCTTTACCTGACAGAGATTTATTATTATTATCTAAACTAAAAATAAATTAATATATTTGCATCCAACTCGTTTATGATAATTTAACAATTTAAGCAGGTAGCAACCAGCTTTTTTTATTTTGGTGAATGTCCTGACGAATTGGTCAGTGAAATTCCGTTGGTGCGTGTTATCTCGTTTGCACTCATGATAAATATTACCCTTACGTATTTTTGTATTGGTATGACATTTTCAACCAAGCAATATAATGGATGTAAAAGTAGAGCGAATAAATATTATTGTTAATATTATTATTATATCTACACCTAAAATTGAATGTCTGAGGGAAGTTATCAAACGAATTTATAGGTTTGTGTACACCGTATGCCAGCATGTAGTATAATAAATAAATATAATCATAGATTACATCCGTAGTCCACTTATTCTTTTATTATTTAATACATGTTTATCAATGTCATAAAATACCGTTAGATTTTTTAAAACTAATTTCCCAATACAATTCTTTCAAAGAAGTAGTACAGTGTTCCTCACTATTTTATTGAATTTATATACTACCGCCTTTTCTCCTATTTAATGAAATCAAGATCCATATTATCTACTGTAACAAATAATGCTGAACCCCATGCAGAAAATATGATAAATTAATATTAATCCAACACCACTATCAAAATATCAATTAAGTGATAAAGTCGCAATATGAATATAAACAAATTAATTCACTATATTTATCTTGGAATTTATTTTTATATAGAAGGACGCTTGTGTACGATGTAAAGCCCAATGTTAGCCGATAAACCAATATTATTATAAAATAATTCTAATAAAAAATGAATGTTTAAGAGGAAACCTTGTGTTGCCTGTTTCAAGTTTCTAGTTTAAGTATTACAAATTTGATGTTGATTAGAATATTAATCAAAACTTTAGTTCCAATTACCATAAATTGCTTAATTAATTATTAAATTTATTCTACTAAACTGAATGTTAAATAGTATATGCAGGATGCTCCAATGATCTGTGAATGGAGGATATTGTCGTTTCCCTAAAAGTGTCGCACATATTTTTTGTTTTTCTAAATGGTACACCCTGTATCTGTTGCATAGAATCAGCTTTCGTTTGAATCATTACCCTCCTTGAATCAGTACTTATGTAGCTTAAATGCTATGCTAGATCTTTATGCATGAAATTACCTCGGTATAATGAACTTTGAAGCGTTCAAAAAACTAATACTTTTTTTCTACCATTTGTTAAATCACATCAAAAACTTTCCTGCTCAACTGGCTTAAAATCCATTTGGAAAAAATACATACTGTGTTCTAATTATTACATATTTAATTCAACCTAGGTTACTTCTATAACTACTTATTATGCTGAAAATCAACAAAAGTAAATCATAACTTAACAAAAATAAAAAATCTTATACGCTTTTCTAATAAGAATCAAGCAAAAAGTTTTTTTGTGATATGACTTTTAGAAGACTATTGCATGATCTTCCAGAATTCCAGCAAGACACAATTCATTCTTTCTTCAATGCTCAATAGCTAACCTACTATTGATGGTGCTCTATCTTCTCAAACTAGTACTGCCTATCTTTGATCTAAAGGGTTTTCCAATAAGAGGTGTTATTTTGATATTCAAAGAAAAGTGCCATTTTTTAATATAAATGATCGGATGTTTATTTCATTATAAAGAGGAAGGTATGCCGTTAATAGTGGAAAATAACATCAGGCAAATGACCACCACGACCACGCTTACAGGACAATATCCTTTTCATGAAATTTTCCATAACCAAATCGCAAAGTGGCTGCCCTATGTCCTCGATAGCCTCACGAATTCCATCTTTGAGGTCTTGAATCGACGCTGGGCTGTTGGTGTAGACCTTCTCTTTCACGTGGCCCCAAAGAAAGAAGTCGCAAGGTGTTAAATCACAAGATCTCGGTGGCCAATTGTGATCACCTCTTCGAGAGATAACACGGTCCGGAAACTTTTTTCCGTAAAAGATCAATGGTTTCGTTGCTTGTGTGGCACGTAGCGCCGTCTTGTTGAAAGTAAACGTTGTCCAGATCAATACCATTCAATTCCGGCCATAAAAAATTGTTAATCATCTCTCGATAGCGCAATCCAGTCACCGTAACTGTTGCTCCAGCCTCATTTTCGAAAAAGTAAGGTCCAGTGACTCCGCCGGACCATAAACCGCACCAAACAGTCACACGTTGAGGATAGAGAGACTTTTCAACAATAACTCTTGGATTTTCTGAGCCCCAGATCCGACAATTTTGCTTGTTGACGAAGCCACCGAGGTGGAAATGGGCCTCATCACTCAAGATGATTTTTTCGATGGAATTCTGGATCATTTTCATGCATTTCAACGACCCAATCGGCAAAGACACGACGTTGTTGATGATCGGCCGGCTTGAGTTCTTGTGTTAACTGGACTTTATAAGCCTTAAGACCCAAATCTTTATGCAAAATACGGTGTAATGACGTTTGTGGAATGGCTAATTCCAAAGAACGACGAGGAATGGACAAACCTGGGTTTTCTTTAACACTTTCGGCTACAACAGCAATATTCTCGGCTGTTCTTGAGCGACGTGCACGGGTTTTATTCTTCACATCACTAACTTGTCCCAAGAGCTCGAATTTTTTCACCAATTTCTGTATTGCGGTCCGACAAGGTGCTTCACGGTGACCCAAAAATGTTCGAGTTTTACGAACCGTCTCTGCCAAATTTTCACCATTTTTATAGTGAATTTTAATAATTTCAATGCGTTGTTGAAGCGTGTATCGTTCCATATTTATTAATGGTGTAGTTTCTACTTGTCAAATGTCAAAAAATGATAGCTTCAAAAGTGACATCTACCGAAATAGCCGGCTATTCAAAATAACACCTCTTATTGGAAAACCCTTTATTATACCCTATTGTTTTCTTGCAATCGCGTTATTGTGAACCTTCACTTTCGAGATTTTTGAATTTCATTTAGGATTTTGTAAACCTTCAGGTTTTTGCAAGTCTTCAGGTCATTATTAGTTCCACGGTCTTTATAAAGCTTTGGGTTCTTGCAACGTCAAACTTTTAGATTCTTAGAAACTTGTGACTTTTTTAAACTTTATTAGTGTGATTCTTTTTTGTACAGAAATATTTTGTAAATAGAATACATTGAAGTTGCACTTCTCTGTGTACAATTATTAGCCTTAATTTAAAGGGGATCACAACACAAAAATCGTAATTTATTTTTTAACAAATTTTTGCAGGTCACTGAAATGGGATTCGAATGATCCAAGTCCCGTTTTGATACCTGGAATAGTTATGTAAATATTGCTGTTTAAAGATTTGAGTGTGACGTCAAACTACCAGGCGGCCGTGTTGTGGCTATGTGTGGCATTATATCAGGAACCACATTAAGAGCAGGACAAATTAGTTGGTGTAAATGTGGAAACTGTAAAGAGATGTTGACTGAGGAAAGCGTGTGTTGTAGTGAAAAGAAATGCGTGGAAAAAGTTAAAACTGACAATTTTCGTTGTGTTACCGAGTGTCCACAATTTTCAAAATTGATTTTAGATAAGGACGTACTGCAGTTGGCTAGACATAATCTTGCTTTAAAAACAAAAATTCGTTTTAGAAGCAATTGCTAACCGCAGAAAGTGTTTTAAATAAAACTTGGCGCTATATAGCATATAAACAATTTATTGCGTGGATAAACGCATGGACAACAATTGGAAGGTATAACTGCATTGTAATACCATCATGCGCAGTAAATAAAATTAGACAATGTTTTCCCGAAGAAAACGGGAGTTATGTTGGATTTAAGAAAGTGAGCAGTGGTTTACCAGCTTAGGGGTAGTTACAAGATTAAAATAAGTAAAAACTGGAAAACACAACCGTACGCACTACAACTAGGCATTTTAAAATTAAATTTAAAATCTGATAAAAAACTGCTTGTAAAAACATCACTGAATGCGAATGCAATTCATATAAACCTCGAGCGTTTGTCGCGGTCACCTAGCAGTTTGACGTCACACACATATCAGTTATTGCTCATAACTTCCTTATCCTATCAGATAAACTTCCGAGAAATTGCACACCAATATAATTACCTGAAAACTTCATTTTGAGACAAACTTGTTTTTTGTATTGTGATCCCCTTTAAATTTAAGGTAATCTTAGTATCTACTAAAATACTAATCTTGAGAAAGAAAGGAGTTTCTTTAAAACATCGGTTAAGAAGATTAATTAAGTTTTTCTGCTTTACTAATTACCGCAATAACCCCAAAGAACAACAAACATTCAAGTAACTAAAACTTATTAGTAGACCTTGAGATTTTTGCCGACTCATAGCCCAGATGATAATTGTATGGAATGCATAGAATTGCACAGTCGAAAGCTTTTTACCTTTCAGCTTTTATTTTCCTTTTCCTACCACACATTGTTGTGTTGGATTCTTTAACTATTTACTAAAATAATGTTGGAAGTCTATTTTCGTCTGGCCTTTTAAGAACTCCGCTATTTCTGCTTTGTCCGTCTTTATGAGATTCAAATTCTGTGTCTTTCAGCACACTTTTGATTTTAGGGAATAAAAGAAAGTTAGAGAGTGCCAAATCTAAAGTATAATAGTGCTAGTGATCCAGTGCTAGTATTATTCGCAAAAGATTTCCTGTGCTCCAGTAGGGACGTACTAAACCGGCGGGAAACCGGAAGAGAGATCCCTCATGGGCAGGTTTGATGCCCGAGAGGTCAGGGTCAGGTCAGGGCGGAGCTCAAAGGAGAATTACCATGGTTCAAGAAGAATTACTCCAGCACGCCCCTGATAAAGAACTCATCAGTTGTCTTTCCATAGATCCGGCCTTTTCTTTCGCATTCTTTCGCAAAACTTGGTCAAAGTTTCAATTGTGGTTGACAAACTGACTATGAGGAACCCATTCAGCCACAATAGCATCCTTCGACTGCGACAACACAGCATAAGTAAACTCGATCGTTGTGAAAAGGGCAAGGTTCTTAATTATCAGCGTGCAAAACTCGGCTATTTAATATCCTCTAGGCTTACTCAAGACTGGATTTTTCGCGCATAAATTTCTGATTAATTTTTTTTTCTGGTGAGAGCTTTTAACAATATTACTAAATTTAAAGACATCAATTTCATATATTGGAAAGGGAATTATCTAATCTAATTGCTTATTTAATTCATATAAAAGCATCTACAGTCATTAATAATGGAACAGACCCTCATTACTAACAATAAGTCAAGTCTTTGAAATTTGAAAGTTTCCGATAGTGTAATGCTGTTTTCTTAATACAAATATACGGCTGGGACTCCAATGCTGTTGAACTTAGAAGTTTAATGATTACGCCAATAAAGCTTTCCAGTTCCACGTGTGAAAAACTTAAAATTTTAAAAGTGGTGCTTTCAGCCCCGTATGTAACCTTTGAAATCATACTATATTTAGAAATCAAAAATGAAGTAAGGCATTTAGAAGAGTTGCATCCAAATGCTCTAACAAGAAATGAGCTTACTCTAGAACAAGGTTGGGTTGATGATATAAAACAATTTTATTGTTCCGCCGAATCTTAAAAAAAGTTGTCTCGCAGGAATTACATTCGACCTGCATGGAAACAGTGAAGACGGAAAGCTTCGCTCATTTCTATGTGTACTGGCCAATTCTAAACTAGAACATTGAGAATGTAGTGCGCTCCTGCGCTATTTGTATTCCATTTAGATCTTCGCCACTAAAACCACAACTGACCAAATAAAAGTTGGTATCGTTTGCGTACAGACTTTTCAATACTGTTGATCGCAGCAGACGCGCATTTTCTATGAATAACACTACAGGAGCGTCACTATTGAAAAGTTTAGACTGTCTTCCCCGATTTAGTTAATTTTATGTTTCATACTGTTTATCGACACATTCCTCATTATTACAAAAATGAGCAACTATTTATTCTTAGATTAAACGCTTTACTAATCTCTTTAAAATTAATACATATTAATCAATATTTGATTCCTATTTTCTATTTAGTGAAAAATAGAAACGAGAAGAAATTATTTTTGATGTTACTCGAATAATTTGTTTGTCTCAAACGAGGAGAAGTTATTAAAAGAAACAGAATTAGATTCTCTCTGAGAATTTTAAATGTGATATTAAATTTTCCTGTGCGTTAAGGTTCATTTCTTTTTACAGTCGTTGCACACAGAAGAAAACAATAAATAAAGTTGGTTGTTCTTGTTCTTAGAGAAATATTGATGTAAATAACAAAATAAAATGCTCTGTTACAAAAAGTGGTTCTTTGAATCGTGAGTTAGTTTTACGACGAGCAGTTTTGTTCTGCCAATTAAGATTATTATTTTTATTTGTATCATTAATCAGAAAAAGCCATTTTATTTTAGCGCTATATATATATTGTGTCACTTAAGAATTACAAAACTACATATGTTGGTATCTCATTATAGTAGATATTTTAAGCGCAAAACCAGATTTGCATAAGTATGCTCTCTTGCAAGTTTAACTTTAAAGAAAGTAAAAAACGATAAAAACGCCAAGACTGGATACTTTTTGATGAGTGTAAAGAACCCAAACCAGATCTGGTATAATCAAGGTGTAATTACTTCGTATACTGCATAGCAATGAATCTGGCAGCCTCATGTTCAATTCATACAGCGTGAGAACATTTTTGTGATTGACAGGTACATAGAAAGAGAATTCCCCGAAGCCGAAGATGGTAAGAATGCAGTGTATAGCGTTCCTAGCAAGTTCAAGAAGTGCGGAGAGAAACAAGCAAGTCTCGCTGAACAAGTCGTCTTTACACGATTACGCGGCCTTGCAGAACCAAGTCTCTTACGAGGACTATCGGTGACATTCTTTCATAGTGCAAGCTACGCTGGCCACTCTTTCAGGAATCAAAGGGTTGGAAAATTGATGATCAGGGAACACGATTTTGTCATTTTTGCTAAATACTGTGGTAAGTAGTGCTAGAAAGAAATGGTAATCTTTAGGTAATGAATGCAGTTACATAGTTTATTACAAGCTTAGATGCATTTCCCTTTTGTATAAGTTTATTAATTATATTAATGATTAATATGAGTAACAAAAAAAAAAATGTTCCACAGAGTTTGACCTCAAGAAAATTCAAAAACTAATTGTCCAGATAGCAATTTTAATACTATACACTTTACTCTATTTTTCGGGCTTGAAGTTTGACAATTTTTCGATTTTAGACTGACAAATACAGTAATAACTCTATAATAATTTTGTAAATGCCCAAATTTAGCAATATAATCATTAATTTTATTGCATATTCAATAAGCCTACCATGTACATACACAAATCGAACTGCAAAGACACATGCTTGTTTACTAGTTCTTTGCAGCAACTATTTGAGATTGTATTTCAGTTGTAGAAAGTTTCGTAAAGGAAAGACACGCCTAATGATTGCATATAATACTCCATAAACCTAGGCTTACTGCAGCACATTTATGATATGTTTGTTCATTTTCCAACCAGTTTATAAGTATAAAATGTAAATCCACTTCAAGTGTAACAAGAATCTCAAGGGGTTTTAATTGAATGGTATGAGTATGACCCTTGAAAATCTCTTTTACTAAATAGTTTGCCATTTTGATGATGCGAAAGACCCAATGAAAAGCGCAAGTATCAAGAATGACTTGCAATACCTTAGACTGTTAAACTTGGCTATCAATAAGACTTTAGACTATTTTTACGGGAAAAATTATTATTAATATTGCTTAATCTTGCTTTTACAATGTAAAATGGTGGCAAACTACTCATTTCAGATGAAGTGATATATCTTGACCAAACTTTACTTGAAACCCCTGCAGTTGCATAAATAGATATAATAAGACAATAAAGTCCTTCTTCCGAGAACAGAAGCTAATTGAAAAACAATCGACATGTCTTACATACAGGTGCTAATTTGTACTTCTTAGTTTGTAGTGGACTGACAAGTTGTGGATTAATTGGTGTATAACTAAGAATGTATTGGTTTTGTCCCACAAATGATCTCTTATGTTGAAATGACGAATAAGTAAGCAATTAATCAAACAACTCTTTAGAATTTTTGGACTATGTTGGTTTTTCCTGTACACCCTTTATTTGTTTAAGTGGAGACTCTTCATAAGCTCAATACGTACTCTGGTTGCTTCTAGCAGAGAAATTAAATTATCAAAGGCGGCCTTGCCGTTCCCTTGCTAAAACCTGTTACTCTTACATTAGCAGCAGTGACGCGAAAAATCTTGGTACTCTACTATGTAGCATCTATGACCAAATTTGCATTTATTACCTTAATTTTCTCTAGGTCTCAGAGTAAAGTTTGACTAAGTTCTTTCTTGTACCAAAACTATTCATTTGGATAAGACATTGGAGAAAATTTCATATTTCAATTGTTGACATTAAGCTCACATGAATGAAATCATAATCATGCCACTCTGAGCCCCAGGAAAGATTCTCTTGAAGTATTCTTAGATGATCTTATAATCTCACCTGCGGAGGACTAGCTACTGTACGGATCAGAAATCCCAATTAATGTGCCACTATATTTTATCGTTATCACAAACCAATTATGTTTAGCGTTTAGTTAAATTTTGGAACTGCAAACAAAAAACACTGAAATTTCGTAACGCGTAAAATATTAAAACTAAGATTCGTTAGTCTTCAAAGTTTTGATCTTAAATTACTTACTCAACATACTGACGTAGAACCCTTTTCTACCTTAAAAAATCATGTAGGGATTACCACTTTTAGAACCTTGTCCTTGGGATAGGAGATAAATAATCAGATTAGCTGTAGTGCTCAAGTAATATCAGTAACAAAGCTTCAACTACTGCTTTTTACCCATAATTGCATTACCATGATAGAATGAAAGAAACCCATGTTTAGCAATGAAAAAAATTGGAGAAATAATGGTTGCGATAGTAAAAAATATTGTTGACATAGACTTTGACTGAATTACAGTTCTTGTGGAAACAATCAGTCGTCACAGTCGACGGCTGTGATGATCTTGCTTACATTTAATTGCACAGTAATTTTAAAAAAACCATTGTAGTTATACTATACATTTTCATTTCGTGTCAGCAAAGAGGGATTAGTTGTTATGGATTTAAAATTTATTATTTCAATTCCGTATTATTCTGAACAGTTTGAGTTCAAAATAAGTTTAGTGACTTACTAGTTCACTTAAACTGTTGTGGGATAGTTTTGATATTGTGCGAGTAGTACTTGTACTTACACTGAAGCAGATTTTCCTTATTTCCAAAAAAGCAGAAAGTGTAAACGTGTGGACTTTTGTACAGGAACAGCAAACCTACTCAAACTGATAGTTCCACTTTTACTTCAAATTTCTGAGTTCAAGTCAAACATTTCCTTTGTTTACTAGATTAATATAAAAACTATACTCAACCTATTAATATACTGACCTATTGAGATCAATTATAGAAATGGGCTAGTTGGAAGATATAAAAAAACTTAGTTGCAGAAAATGTCTGTTCATCTTCCAATGAAAAGATATAAACAGCTGATTGGTTTACAGAATCTAATAAGGAATAATGTAATGTGCCTCTGTTACGTAATTCTAAATTGTTTTCTTTTAGGAAAATACTACATTGCCTTGGCAGAAGTAAAATCAACTTACGATGGCACAAAAACAATTAATAATGTTGATATCACAAGTGATGCAAAAGTGATCAAAAATAACAAACGATCTGCTCAACATCAGTTACGAGACCATATTGAAGTACTACAGGGTGTATTAAATCTGAATCCCGACGAGAATATAATTCAATGTTATATTATGTGGCCGTTTCTAAGTGCCTTAACCCGGGATCCAAAACAAAATGTAATGCGAAGATGGAAAGAAGATTCGAATTTACACGTATTCGAAGATAATCTATCTGATCAAAATAACTTTAGTCGTTGGTTCTGTGATAATATTCTCTCTACAAATGGAATATGCGAAAAGCATTTTATTACTTTACTAAATAGGTAAGAGGAAGGTTTTATTGTACAAAGGCAGTGTCTAGAAGTTTAAATAACATTACTTCGTTTTATAGTTCTAGTTTAATGAGTAAAATGTTCGATTTAATAGATGGTCGGTATGCATACTTTTTCAGTATACATCATCCACGCATCAGCACTAGGCTTATTAGTTACCACTTATTACTAAACTATCATCCACACTATCATAAGAATTACTTGAATGTTTGTCATACGGAGAGAGAGAAGGGGGGGAGGGAAAGAGAGAGAGAAAGAGTAATATAGTAAAATATTGACAAAAAATATTATTCGAGTATGTTACTATTCTGTGCCCAAAAATAACCAAAAGATTCTTACATCTATTTGCTACATATATTTTTAGAAATACTTATACATATAAATAGTTAAATATTTTCTTAATGATTTAACATTAAATTTTAGGTATACCATTTTAAGTTGTGGAGTGTTCGTTGATGAAATCAACCAAGGCATGTTGGCGTTACTTACCCAAGAACAACTTGAATTAATAACAAATGATGTATGCACTAGGCCAGGAAGAGGTCCAATGGTAGTTCATGGAGCAGCTGGTACGGGTAAAACACTGCTGGTTTTAAGGAAACTTCAGCAATTGTATCAATCAGGACAGCTAGATGAAAACAACAGGGCCCTGTATATTTGTTATTGGCCAGGAATACGGTAAGTTTTATCACTTACATTGAGCTGATGAAAGTTTATGTTGTTATATATTTTTAGATGCGAAATGGAACAAAAACTGAAATTTTTGGGTATGGATAGGTTTGTAGATACTTCCCGTTTCTACATATCTCAAAGCGGATTTCTCCAGAGAAATAGTAAGAAATACAAACATATATTTATGGATGAGTCTGAAGCAATATGCTTGGCGTTTGATGCGACGATCATAGCAAAAACTACATCTACGATCTTTCAACGATATCACGATGGCAATTGTTCAATGTTGAACTGCAGAGAAACAAATTTTACAGATCATTTATTTAATAACTGCGAAAGCGTACTTAATTGTAACAACGATAAGTGGGGAGAACTTTGGTTCTTGGTAGATATAAACCAGGCTTCCCTTTTTCTTCCAAAGCACTCTCCGCAGATGCTAAAGACACCATGTATCGTTTTAAATAAAGTAATGCGTTCCACTGGTTATATATTCAACATATTCAAACAGTATTATTCTAATCCTATGCCTAAATTACCGGAGTCTATGCTTGCTGGAATGAATTTATCTGATATATGCATGGGTCATCACATATTAGGACCCCCAATCTTTTGGGTAAGCCCAGAAGAAGAATCTGACACACAATGTACTGTTGTAAGAGTAGTAATAGATCTCTGTGCAACAAAAGGCTTTAAGCCAAATGACGTATGCATTATACCTTTTTTGGTGAATGACAAATACGTGCCTGAAAGCATAAACAAAAGAATTGGAGATTACTTTGTAGAAAATGGTTACAAACCTAGAGGAGTTGGTGACGTTGAGAATTTCCTGAGTAATAGAGAAGTGAACGACTTCTTAATTGCTTGGGCGTTACGCGTTAAGGGACTGGAATTTAAAGTTGTTGTGATGGTCATTGAAGAGGATGATTTTGATGCCAAAGATGCAGAAGACCGAAAAAAGACTTATATTATGGCTTCGAGATGTACTTGTATGTTGATATTGGTTAGCCCAAAATCAATTAAAGATAATATTGATTTATCCAATGTTATGGAAAAGTATCCATTTAACTTGCACCTGTAAAATATGATGTTTAAGACTATTTTTTAAGAAAAAAAGAATACATTCTTCACAAAAGACTAAACGAAAATACATGTTCAAAAGCACGGTCGTATATGGAACATAAAGTGTGTTATACCGTAAAGTAATCGCAGCCCCAGTTTTTATGTTAATTTCTTATTAGAATAAAAAGGTGCAAAACTCAGAAAAAGTAACAAGATGTTTTGAATTCATGAAAGAATAACATATTAATTCGGTATGGGCTTCGGCTGTCCCAAACGTTGAAAAGTATTTTATGCTTAGATTATTGTAAGCCGAACGCTGTAACATCAATCTAACAAAACATAAATTATGACTCCCAGAAGTAATGCAAAAGCATTTAAATATTCTAAATTTTTACACTGTCAACATTGCCAGACATGAAACGTCTTCTGAGGTATATCAAATTTTGAAGATGGTAGACTTTATGTAAAATTACAGACTTCCATTTCAAAATCAAGAAAAATAACATACATCATGACGGTTCTAGCAAACCAATCATCGATAATTTTGCTATCAATTTATAACGTAGACAATATGGCCGCTCGGGATGTAAGGCCTCTAATTATATTTTCTTAATACTAAATTTATTTTCAACTTGAGATTTTAAAAGAACATACATCTACCAACTTAAGGTATGTTGATACTGCAATATATCAACGTCAACAAAACAAAATAGTACTTCTTAAGTCACAACAACGAATGTATAGTAAAATTTGTATAACTTAAGAATCAAGTGATTTAAATGAATACTACCTACACAGAAGAAATAGCAATTTCCATTGACAACTATTATCAAGATCATAAAGAATGTATGTATCTTGATTTCAGCGAAGACGGTTATTTTGTAAGCATTGTTCGATATACTTCAAAATATCATCTTTTGTATATTTTTTGTATTAATATATTATTTAGATTATTCTATGACACTTGCTTAAAACTTTTTAAAAATGTAACTATTATTTGATGAAGTAAATGAGATATAAATGTACAGACCTCTACTTCTTTTGACCTGCCTTCCTTTAAAAATAAATGATATAAGATCTCTTACGGTAACATTACTGTAATGGTTTACTATACCATAACTAAAAATGTATGTATATCCTAACTACAAGCTATTTTAAAATGAGTTAAAAGAGAGACGTGCTGTTCCACTTTAAATTCAATCACAAGCAATTCTAAAGGGTTTTCCAATAAGAGGTGTTATTTTGAATAGCCCGCTATTTCGGTAGATGTCACTTTTGAAGCTATCATTTTTTGACATTTGACAAGTAGAAACTACGCCATTAATAAATATGGAACGATACACGCTTCAACAACGCATTGAAATTATTAAAATTCACTATAAAAATGGTGAAAATTTGGCAGAGACGGTTCGTAAAACTCGAACATTTTTTGGGTCACCGTGAAGCACCTTGTCGGACCGCAATACAGAAATTGGTGAAAAAATTCGAGCTCTTGGGACAAGTTAGTGATGTGAAGAATAAAACCCGTGCACGTCGCTCAAGAACAGCCGAGAATATTGCTGTTGTAGCCGAAAGTGTTAAAGAAAACCCAGGTTTGTCCATTCCTCGTCGTTCTTTGGAATTAGCCATTCCACAAACGTCATTACACCGTATTTTGCATAAAGATTTGGGTCTTAAGGCTTATAAAGTCCAGTTAACACAAGAACTCAAGCCGGCCGATCATCAACAACGTCGTGTCTTTGCTGATTGGGTCGTTGAAATGCATGAAAATGATCCAGAATTCCATCGAAAAATCATCTTGAGTGATGAGGCCCATTTCCACCTCGGTGGCTTCGTCAACAAGCAAAATTGTCGGATCTGGGGCTCAGAAAATCCAAGAGTTATTGTTGAAAAGTCTCTCTATCCTCAACGTGTGACTGTTTGGTGCGGTTTATGGTCCGGCGGAGTCACTGGACCTTACTTTTTCGAAAATGAGGCTGGAGCAACAGTTACGGTGACTGGATTGCGCTATCGAGAGATGATTAACAATTTTTTATGGCCGGAATTGAATGGTATTGATCTGGACAACGTTTACTTTCAACAAGACGGCGCTACGTGCCACACAAGCAACGAAACCATTGATCTTTTACGGAAAAAGTTTCCGGACCGTGTTATCTCTCGAAGAGGTGATCACAATTGGCCACCGAGATCTTGTGATTTAACACCTTGCGACTTCTTTCTTTGGGGCCACGTGAAAGAGAAGGTCTACTCCAACAGCCCAGCGTCGATTCAAGACCTCAAAGATGGAATTCGTGAGGCTATCGAAGACATAGGGCAGCCACTTTGCGATTTGGTTATGGAAGATTTCACGAAAAGGATATTGTCCTGTAAGCGTGGTCGTGGTGGTCATTTGCCTGATGTTATTTTCCACTATTAACGGCATACCTTCCTCTTTATAATAAAATAAACATCCGATCATTTATATTAAAAACTGGCACTTTTCTTTGAATATCAAAATAACACCTCTTATTGGAAAACCCTATATTTAAAAGAATTTTGCACTTCTAGTGAAGAGAGAAAAATTATAAAAGACTGTGTGGTTTTTAAATCTGTTTTGTTATATATGTTGGAGACAGACGGCAAATTCGGCCCGTGGCCGATATATTTGGACATATCGTCATCTGTCCATAGCAAAAAACCAGATGCCGAAATAACGATACAATTCGGCATCTGGCTAACTCAATTTGAACGCATCCCGAAATGTTAGATTGCGCTTTGGTCATATGGCAAAAACGATTATTGAATTAAAACAAATTCCTTATATGCATTACAAGTACTTGAATGGCATTTACTATTACATTTTATTTGGTTTAGTTGCACTTCTTGTCACCACATTGTTTACGACAGTTGCATCTTAGAAAGCCCTGTACAGAATTGGATTCTTTAGCAGCAACTGTTCGCAAACTAAATTTTTTATCAATGGGTATATCTGATGATGCCAAGGTAGTTGTTTGAGGAGGCTGTAAAATTACAATAATGCTAAAATTTATAAAAGAATTGTAAAAGATACTAATGAAATTACCTGAAATTTATTCCTTACATATAGTTTTTTCAGCACCCCAGTTGATGTGGCAAGTTGGTATAAATCTTCTCTTTCAAATAGTACAACGGCCAAAACGTTACCAGGAGCTAAGCATCCCCTGTCGACATCAGCAATCTTTACTAAAACGTTCTGTCCAATTTCAACTTTAGAGTATTTGGAGCAACTGTGTTGTAACATTTCTGCTGCTTGTTTTTTTAAACTTTTGATACTTTTAAACAGATGTTGATTTACCATATTGATGTTAAGCGGGTTTTATTGTCCCTAAAATAAACCACGTAACACTAAGCAAAATATAATTAATACAAATGTATTTCTTTAATTACCTTAATAGTTCTTCCTCCCCATTGTCATATTTTGGCTGATTTATGGAAAAGTTGTGTTGTAGGTTTTGTTCATCTGTTGCATTGTTGGTATTATTATTATTTAATAATTCTTTATCGCATTCACCAGATGGTCTGTTTTTGATATTTTCACTAGCAGGCCTTTGGAGTCTGTAAATATCGTCCTCATCTTCTAACTTTTCTACGATTTCCAGTGGAAGGTTTGAATTATTGAAACGTCAAACATAGCCTCATATGGAGTACGCTGGATGCCTCTGTAAAATGATCTATTTTTTTTTAATTGTACAAATCTTAACCCCTTAACTCTTCTGACCATTTGAACGTCTGATTTTCCTGCATCCAAGTAATTAAAATATCCCTAACAACTTGGTTTGCTCTCTCAGTAGATTCTTGACTTTGTGAGTGACATGGCTTACCATGAATTATTTTCGCTTGAAACATATCTGCAAGATTTGTAATTACTTCATTCACAAACTCCCTGCCATTGTCACTATAAAGTAAACAGGGTGCCCCAATAATACAAAAAATGTCCATCAAATTGTAGGCAACTTCTGCTGCCTTTTTAGTTTTTAGAGCTCTGAAGAACACAAATTTTGTTAGGTGATCTTGGTAATTCACGATAAACTTATAAAGCCCGTCCGCTTCTGTTTGCATATCAATTAAATCAATTTGTCCCCTTTTATTAAATCCTGAAGAAATAATTGGTTTTACTACTAACCCTTTCTGCTTTGATTTTTTTTAATTGGCACATAGTACATAATTTTAAACGGCTACTGTTTTCAATTAATTCAAAAAGTGTTTTTTCAAATGTGTGCTTGTCACCTAAACTTCCTTGAGACTCCATAATTAGAATGATTACTTACATTGAAATCTTGCAATTACGGTACAAAAATCACTAAAAAACAACAAGAAACAAACTTCACGTGGACAAATCAGAAACGTACTTTGAGGTTTTGTTGTTCCGATCAGTATCGGTAGCACAATATGTGTATATGCGCATTTCGGGATGCGTTCAAAGATGCAACTGTCGTAAACAATGTGACAAAAAGTGCAAGTGGGTATTAAACAAGATAAAATGTAATAGCAAATGTCATTCAAGTATTTCCTGTCCAATAAGTGTTATGTTAGTCCCTATAATGAATTTGTTTTAATTCAATAATCGTTTTTGCCATATGACCAAAGCGCAATCTAACATTTCGGGATATGTTCAAATTGAGTTAGCCAGATGCCGAATTGTATCGTTATTTTGGCATCTGGTACTTCTGTTATGGGCAGATGGCGATATGTCCAAATATATCGGCCACGGGCCGAATTCGCCGTCTGTCTCCGACATATATACTAATCTTTTATCACTTCAGAATTATAAACATAAAACCTGAGTTTTTACGGTTCTTTTTACTTTCTTAAAGTTTCACACATAAAAGTAAAATGCTTGTCTAATATTCTACTCATAATACCATGTTCGGAAAAAAATAATTTTGTTAGTGTCCGTAAAGATTAATTCAGAAACAATCATTTCCAAAGCTTTAGCTACTACTTCTTTTTCTATTCTTTTGTAAGATCTCGATTTCCACTTTTCCTTAATAAAAAAGGAAATAGAGGAAAATAAGTTCCATACATCCCCTTAAAAGGTTTAAAACTGACCCTTTATAACCTAGCAATGCTAGCATTTTCATTATACAGCAAACGAGTTCAGAATATACATAATAATACAATGTTGAAACATAATACACACTTTTTGCATATTTACCCTAATTATCTTTAACTGTCTGGCAGTTATTACATTAGTAAAGTCATTGTATATATAATGGTAATGTCTCTGCTCATTATTTCCTTAGAATTCCGCACAAAACGATTAAAATAGAGCTTTCCCATAACAGATTGGTTAAATAATGCAAAGGAAATGCTATTATTAAGGTCTGCTTGGAACTAATTACCATCACAAATTCAATTATATTGTAAATATAGCCGCCAAAGTTAAGTGTAATCAATCTTCAGTTATTCGAGTAGAAAGTATGCTGCAACAGGCGACCAAGGAAATCTCAGTTCGAGATGATGCTTCCTAAAAAGAAAAAACCTGGCCAATAGAAGCTTAATTCCACTTAATTAGCTAACAATTGTAAGTTATGGTGTTAGTGTGTGTACTTCCCCTGTAAAGCAAAGAAGCCTAAGATCTTGCCTAGTGGAAAAGAATGTTTGAAGAATATTTTATTTTCCAAGCCTAAAATGCGCCTTGCCATAGGGCAAACCTACATAGTTAAATCTGAATGACCACTACTAGAATTAAGAGAATGAACATCCCAATCGCTTCGATTCCCTGATACCCGTTCTATAAAAGACTTATGGCAAAGGATAACCAGTCATAACTAAAACGAAACCCACATCAAAAACGGAATTAATTAACTTTCTAGTTCAAGCTTGGTATCGCTATGTAGGGACACTTTCTAAAAACTAGAAATACGTATAAGATTGACTTTTTGGAAATAAATATTCAAGGTAAAAGAATCCCACTTATACCTGTTAGTTCCTTGAAGACATTCTCAAATCTTTTACACTCTAAAACTTCATAGAAAAAGGGTTTTGCCGTTTGTCAATTATTTCCTTTCAAACGTACTTCTTTAAAATATCTTAATGTTTTACATTATAAATTTTCCTAGAAGAATTTTGCTTTTGTCAAAATTCTCTTAAGCGGACCTACAGCAATGATATATCCTTGAACAAAATTTCTGTTGATAGTTTTCAGAATATGATTTTCTTCGAAGACTCGAGAATTTTGCTCTTTGTTAAAACACAGGTAGAGATGTATAAAAGCTTAGTTATTTACAGGGACAATTCATTCATTTGCTAACATTCATTCGCTATCATTCATTCGCTAACAGTCATTCGCTATCATTCATAGTTTTAGATTTAACAACATAGTTCCTCGACAATTGTTAACCTGTTTTAATAAATACTTCTAACATTTATTTTTATTATTTTATTATTAAATGAACTCCCATATTATTATAAAAAACCAGCACTTCTGCACATCCATAGCTATATTTCAACGGAGTTAACAAAACTGGCAAATTCCATGCTAAAAAAATGGAAATTGGTTATCAAAGACAAGAGCTGTTTTTTCCTTTTTTTACATTGCCTATGTTCTATGCAGGGTTTCCCAACGGTCTGTGCTCAGAGGATAGCGTCATTATTTGCAGAAACTGTTACTAGGAAGAGTTATACAGGACAGTATTGTCTGTATAATTCACAGAAGAAAATAGCAAAATAAGAATTTTGATAGTTGAATAGATGGGATTTTGCGAGTCATTTCTGAAATATGCAGTTTCGAAAAAGGGTTTATGGTACTTGCTGTCTCTCGTACCATAAACTTCCTACTCGTTCACAAAGCTTCACTTTACGCTCCTGTTATATAAATAACTATTTCAGTTATATTTCTTTTTTAAGGAGGTTGCAACGATACAGGAAAATGATGAAAACGATGTGAAATTCATTTTTTTTAGATACTGCAAAAATTTCAGGATCATTAGAAACCTATTTCTTTCATAATTTGAAGATTACAGTATGTATCATTATGGAAAATTCATAGGTCGGTTCGGAAAAGCAAGCAAACATTTATATTTATAGCACAATGAAAAATGATGTCGAAAACATGAAATTTTGATATATTAGACATAAAAGTTTTAGAATTGTATCAAGGCAATTTTTAAATTAAGAAGCTTTTTTAAGAAAAAAAATAAGCTTCTCAAAATAACCTACTGAAGCGGAAAGAAACGGCAATCAGGCGTCTATCAAGAAAAGGTGGGAAGCGTAAACATCTCCACATGTAGGTAGGTTATGTAAGCAATCAAAATAATGTAATTGTAATATTTAGTTTTTATGCACGAAAAAACAGTTATTAATTATTAATTATTATAATTCTACAAATTTTATAACATGGTAAAAGATTACTTCATATTTGTAACGGTCTTTTTGTGGTTATTAGCCCGCCACATGATTATTTGTACGGTATATCATCTTTCTTCCGTGCGAGGAAGGTTTTCTCGTTGTTGTTTGAAAACCCTTTTTTAAAAAAGGGGTAAGTTAATTATCTTTTCTTTCATCTCTTACGGGTTCGTTACTAACGATGGTCTCTTTTGTCTCCAGCTTTTTATTTGGTTGTGAAAAATACGAGTAATTTCCCAAAAATAAAAGTTGCACCCGAGTTGCCCTGCGTGCTTTTCAAGAATCAGGGTTAAATTTAATTGGATCTGGCTGTAGCAGTGAATGCTAGGAACAATTCAATTTCACCGTCATCCATACGCAGAATATTATGGGAATTTATTCTGGCAGTGGACTGTCAACCCAATTTGAGAATTTCTCCGGCTCCTCTTAGCGAATAATTTAATTCAGTTAAATTTGGTTATTTTTTAATCCATTACAAAATTTATCTTTGCTTAGTAATAAAAATTAGAGTAACCTCACCAGATGTATTAAGGATCTTTTTATTAAAAAAAAAAAGAAAAGAAAAGCTCCCTTTAATTCAATTTTCTTGTTGACCTTTATTTTTTTTGTTCCTATCATTTAAAGTTTTGATAAATGCTCAATTCGGATGTAATTGATGATTATTTATTTTGTGTTTCCAGTTTTTTAATTCTTTCTTTCAGCAAGCAATTTCGATCGAAAGCTGCTTCCTGCATTTTTTAATTTATTTTTTTGTTTATTAAATTTCAGTACACCTAAATAATTTCAAGTTCTTTTTTAGACCTCTCATTTAATTAAATTTTCCTTTCAATTTTTTAATTTTGCGATATCGGAGTTTGTTTCTTGCAGTACTCCGATGTGTTAAATTTTTCCTTTTGCCTTGAAACAACTTGAGATTTTTGTTGTGTGTGAGTACAGATAACCTGGTTTATACTTTTATATTTTACTTTGATAATTTTTGTGTCATATATTTTTGCTATTATTTTCTTATTTTTTAATGTTGCTTTGCATTTGGTTTATTCATTTTCCTGTTTATAATTAGTCCTTTTATTACATTTTTTTGATTGCATTGTTTTTTAAAAGTAAGGATCCTGTATTCTAAATTTTGTTTCAAATTCGGTAACTACGGTTACCTCTAGTAGTTGTTTTATTCATAATCGATTTATTGTTTTAAATTAATATAATTTTTTTAGTATTTTAAGTATAAACTTACCGATCATTATTCCATTTAATCTGGTTTCCGTTGAAATCTGTTTTACTGGTTACTTCAAAAATAAACCTTTACTTTGTAATTTTTTACCATCCTTGTTTATTTCAATATACGTATTTGGTAAACTAATATCAGGTGTTTTATTGTAAGTATAATCTTAGCCGTCCCGCACCCAAAGCCTACCCCCTGAGTTTAGCTGGCCTAGGACCTTGAGATCCTAGTTGTTAGTCATATTATTACTGTAACGCAGGTTTACGTTACAATGTTCAAAAAAAGAAAGGTGTTTATAATAATGGAATTCTTTATTAAAAATGAAATGCAACAATATACTACAATACAACTACGTAGATAAATATGTAAACATTGGTGATTATTATTATTGCGCTCTTATAGAGCGTCTTACTATAAAAGCAATGCTGTTTTAAGTAGGTGCCCATATAGGACATACAAATGCATTATTACTTGGTTTTATTCAATTAAAGTACTACTTCGACTGCATTATTTCCAGTTATTTTAAAAAACTAAATGTATTTTTTATAAATATATTTGCATAAAATTGTACATTATCTGAGGCTGTGCCACGTATACTGTGGTGGCTAATGGCATAGAAATTTGCAATAAAATTATTGCACATGTTCAAACTTGATACAAAATTAATTTTCATTTATAGGTTCTTATTCGAGTATATTCACCATGCATACAAATTATAAGAGACCCATTGGAGGTTTAAGAAACTAATTAGAGTTTATCACACCGTTACAACAGTAAAATGTTATAGATCTTCAGATTTGGAGATTTACAGCCAGCTCTGGCAAGGTTGGTTGTAGCTGATAATTACTTTCTTCCATCACTATGATAGAGTTCCTACATAATATTAGTTATAAGAGTTAGGACATGTGGAACCAGAAATCAAAACCACTTGATTTTAATGGCATTTGTTTTGAATTTTTTTACTTTAGCATGACGTAAGTTATTGTCAAACAAATTATGAAACGTCAAATTGAAGGTTATAATTTTTAAGAAAATTGCAGTAACAGTCAAGAAAACATGTTAAAACTAGAAAATCAATTTTGAATATAAAGAGAAAAGGAAATAACTATTAAAATATCAACTAGTTTTAACAGCTTTTTCATGGGCATTCTATCTGCCTGAGCAAATAGCTTCATTCTTTCATTTAATTGCTAAATGACTGGGTAAATATTATTGAAACAGACAAATAGCGTCTACCTAAATGATCTTTAGCCACATATAAGTAAATAAATAAAGTTTTCTAAAATATATATGTATTTCCGGTTAATATACCTCTTGTAGTATAGTTGTAAAAGCATTAATTAATCTGTTTTATGTTACAGTAGATAACTAAACCAAATGCAAAAATGAGAAAATGCAAAATGTCGAGTAATTTTATTTAATTCAAGGTCAAGAATTTAAATTTTAAGGAAACAAAACATTAATGTACTAAAAGATACGTTAGAATTTTGAATACCAAGTATAATGCACAATATTAATGTATTACTTCTTGTTTTAGGTTTTAAGTAAAAGATAATCTAAGAATATGTTCTAAAAATGTTAATAGTAAACACATTAAATGTATTTTGAACAAAGGAAGGTGACCTGAAACGTAAAAACTACCCAGATTGGTTTTGATTTCAAAATATATTGAGATTTTTCAATAAGATTACAATAAATAGTCCTCGTGCCTATAAACAATTGTAATACTAGAATTAATAATTTTATTTTATTTAGTATATCTGCATAATAGCTAACAATAATAACAATATTTCTGATATCAATATGAAACTGTTAAATACACATAACCTCAATGATAAGCTGAATGCTATTTGTCCTACAACGCTTCTGTCGGATACTATTTGTCCAGGAAAACTGTGTTTAAATAGAATGTTATTATTTGCCTGAGCAATTAAAGTTTTTCCAGGAAGAAACTACTTTATGAATTCTGTACCTGTATTATAAGTACTGAATCTATGAGTTTTGGTTTTATATTAGGTATCTCATATTTTCAGTTTTTGTAGTTTTTGAGCCTTAGTTTATGGTTGACAAGAAAATTTGTTATTCTTCAAAACTTTTATTTATTCTCTTATTAACTTTAATTTTAATTTTTTCTTGCTTGAGAAAATATTGCAATTTTTATTCTGTTCAGTGGTACACTAAAAAGTTAAATAATGTAGAAATCATGTCGTATTTCAATCTTTCCCTTTTTTATTAATCCACTGATCTTGAGTAAAATGTTTATTACTACATAATGTACTACTTAGTATGTTATACTTTTTCATTTTGCAAAATTTTGCTATTATTTACCCAAACTTTTTTTCATTTTTTTCATTCAGACAATTAAAAAAACTAAATGTCAAAATGACAAGAGATTTAAAATTGAAATTAAAAAAAAACAAATATTTCATGATATCCGAGTCCAACCAATCAGAGTGGATCACCCGCATAACAAGTGATTCAAAATTGAAACTAAAACAAGTATTCCATGATATCTGGTTCTAACCAATCAAAATGGACCACCAACATGTCCTAACTCTTCTAACAATATTATGCAGTGTGTCTCAATTTCGATGCTCACTATTGGGATCTCGGAAATTGTAAGAGATACGAAGTCGGTTAAATTAGAAAAGATTTGGCTATTTTGGAGATCAGTTTACTTATGTCTTTGTTTTTTCAAAAAAGTTCACGGCTTACTAGATATTTGCTAAAAACGAAATTATCTTATTTTTTTTTAAATAAAAAGCATTTTCCACTTAGTGCGCCATGGCTATAAACAAATGAAAATCATTGGTTTTTGTCAGATAAATTACATTTGTTACGCAACAATTGCTAAAACAAAACAAAAGACGCTTTTAAGATAAATTACTGAGCATTCACAGATAGCATCAACTAAGCATCTTATGCCCCATGAAAGCGTATTTATTTTGTTTTAGCAATTTTTGCATAACAAATGAATTTCTTTGATAAAACTCCACGACTTTGTGTGTTAGATGCATGGCATACTATGATGAAAAAGATTTTCACTTCATAACTCGGTAAAACAAAAGAATAGCTATGTCAAACCATATATTACTGAAAAGCAGTTAAGGCGTGCAGTTCAGTAATATGGAAATCACGTAGGCGTTCCATTAGAAAAAATTTGGATCTACGTTTCACCGCCGAAATAAAACAAAAGATAATTGCAAAATTAATTTTTTTGTGTTTTGGCGTAAATTCTCTAAAACACCCTTTTTGCTGTTCTTCTTTACTATCTTTGCTTGTTCCCGAGATATTTCACTTTACAAAAAATAAAATAATTTCGTTTTTAGCAAATATCTAGTAAGCCGTGAACTTTTTTGGAAAAACAAAAGCATAAGTAAACTGATCTCCAAAATAGCTAAAACTTTTCTAATTTAACCGACTTCGTATCTCTTACAATTTCCGAGATCCCAATAGTGAGCATCGAAATTGGGACACACTGTATAGGAACTATAATTATGACGAAATTTAGCGCCATCTCGTGGTTGATGATTTTCTTCTGCACGACGCGATATCCGTCAAAATTTGAGGTTAGAAGTATTTAGGTATTTAAGCATGGCGTAAATCAATATGGTGGAGTGTTGGCAAGCGCACGGTTTGACGGGTTTGTTTTGCTGCAATGCTTTGTTACTTCGCCAAGCGCTTGGAACATTAACTCAAACTCACTGTTACATACACAAACAAACGCATTTTGCCAACACTCCATATTTTTATAACCTAACTTTAAATGCCTAAGGTCCATTTTTACAATCATTGAATAACTTTATTGAAGCTATTATTGCCATGGATACAACTGTTTTGTTATTTTTACAATTGTATCCATGGCAATAATACTTTATCCAATGATTGTAAAAGTGGACCTAAAAGAATTTCCTTGAGGACTTTTGCATGTAAACTGCTTCTGTAACACTTCTCTTTCAAATATATTCGTTTTCTTCAAATGTTTATTGCAGTTTTTGTATTTTAATCCTGTATCCATCTTGAAATATATTTAGATTAATTAAATTAACAGTTTAATTAATGTCTTAAATAATTAGTACTTGTGGGAAGACTGGAGTCTGTTTTAACAGATAATAATGTCTCTTTTTTTTACTTTTTTTATAGGTTGTTAATTATTTCTGCATTAATATCAGAACAATTGTGCATAATGACAAAATTCTACTTTTTTAATTTTTATTTTTGTACGTTTGGACAAGACATACAAAAGTTAACCTATGCATATAAAAACATTAATAATCAATAAAATTGAGAATTAGATAATAGACAAGGGTGGTCAAGTAGTCAATAAATGTTCAATTTCAAACTAGAATTCTCTTTTCACGTATTTATTAGAAATAGTTTAACAAAGCAAATTCATAACATTTGTGTTCTAGACTGTACCACCGCAACCTCCTTAAGTCTTCATAAAACTATTGTGATGAAACCTAAATGCATGATGTAGAGAGAAATGGCCAAAAACTATGTGAGAATAGTTTAGAATTCAATTTCCTTTAATTTTTAGAGTGATACAAGACTTTTTCACACCACTGTACTTATATACCAACTTTGAAGAAACAATGACTTTGATAGTGTCCATAAAGGTTAATTTAGAAATAATGTTTTCCATAGCTTTAGTTACTTCTGTTCTAAATTTCGCCCTTCCTAAAGCTTTCTGATGCTGCTGGCTCAAGTCTCTTCATTTCTAAAGGAACATTTTTGCTTTTCCTTTCTTTAATAAAAAAAGCGAACCAGTGTGAGACACATTCCATACTTCCTCTTAATATTAAGATTATTTCTTTATAATACCCTAGCAATGTCATCATTGTAGAACAAGTTCAGAATATAAGCCTAGGGCAATACAAGGAATTCCTTCAATGACTGAATTAGATGCTGAATAAATCAAACAATACAAAATTTCATAGTTAAAGCTGCGCAAATTAAAAGTCCCAAGAGCAAAGTTACATAAAATAGTAAACATAATATTAACAGTATTTCTTTTGTTTTATCTTCTGATTTTACTCTTACCTTTCTCAGGTGTTATTAATTTACTACTGAAAGTGAATGCTAGTGGAATGAAAGAATATTCTGCAACTGTTTCATGAGAATATATTTTTTTCAAGGACGTTTCCATTTAAAAAATTTACTGTACATCCATATCTATCGTAAAGCACCCAGATGTTCATATTAATAATTAATATTTATATCACGAAAATTATATATTGAGCAAAAAATTATATAAATTAATAAAAATACTACTCTATAATTTTACATGTACATTTCATTTAAATAAAGAATATAAACCCTATGCAAAATAGTATGCCAATATATACAATTTTGTAAATAATTCAGCTATACATATAAAGTATAAAGTACAAACAGAAAAAAATAATGTATCTACATTAATAAATAATTAAAATTAATTGAACTCTAATAGTTACTTAGAAATTTCTTTCCTTTTTTTCATTTACATAGTTTACCTGAAACTATAAAGACAATAATAGGATTTATACTCTACTTTTAAAGAAATATAGAGAATGAAATAATAAAGATGCCGACTATGGAAAGGTATTGCAGTCTCGGTTAGTATTATTTAAAACAAATCACATTATTACAATAAACCAACACCTCATTTCATTCATAAACTTCCCGAAACATATATAATACCACAGCCTGTACATGTGCAACAGCATTAACTAAATCCCAAGTAATTCTATAAAATTAAAGAAAACAACAGACTTAAGAAACCCAAAGTCGACACCTTTCTCAATAATTATATCATTTTTATTATTTTCCTATTTCTATTCTTCATAAAATATTTAATAAATATAATTTACAATTATTTTTACACTAACTGAGCTCAGAGCTTCACTCTCAGTTTTGCTAAAGATTTGATCTTCTTATTAGTATAATTATCTTTTTTGTGTAAATATGTCCGAAATATATGTAGTTAAATATGTAATTTTATATAACAGTAGAAATAAACAAGAGAACAGTGGTTAAAGCAAAATATGTAAACATACTGTAAAATTATAAATTGCATTTAGCCTTTTAGGATAAATGCAATTATTGTTACAATAAAATATTTTAAAAAAGAAATAGATAAATTCTAGTTTATACGCAAGGTTAACTAGTTCGGCACGTCGGTATATCTTGTCCTTCTCCTGGGCTAAGTCTATAACCCATATTTGCTAACATGGTTTCAAAAGGATCCATCGCCATGCGGTGCTGATTTGCTTCTACAGCTGTCCATGGGTCTACAACTATGCGCTTATTTTCGACACCCTATAAAAGTAACTTTCTAAATATGTTTATTACGTTTTCGACCTTTTTATAAAATGAGCAAAACTCAAAAATAAAGGTTTCTCATAAAAGTCAATAATTTCCAAAATAATAAATGTTTGATATTTATATTGTATTTGTTTATACTTGTATCAGTCAGTTCCACAAACGACATTTATTGACCATGTAATTTTTAAATACATAAAATACTATTGACATAAAAATTTAAACTAAATTGAGAATTGTATACATACCATATCAACAAATTCTGTGTAAGTTGATTAACTATGTAGAAAAGTAATTTTTAGTTTTTCAAATAACCTTCATAAAAAAACTTTTCACCAAAATCATTCTCTTCTTAACTTAACATACTACAGAAAATAATTCTTATAATTGATAATTTGAAAGTCTGAATTGCCTATGTTAAATTACTTTTTATAATCAATGTTCTAACGCATTTAGCAAAAAATTTTTATTTAAAACTATTTCAAAATTAGAAAAATTATATTAAATAAAAAAATAAATGGAGATGCACATATTTATTTAATATTAAGAATATTCTTTAACCAAAATCAATTATTCTTGTGGCTTAGACATCAGTGTAGTCAAAGAAATTTAGGAATTTACAGTTGTGCTAAAAATTTTGAAAACAATTCTGTAATATTTATTTTAAAACAACTAATTACCTCGCCAACGGGTGACCACAATTTAACAACGGAATCAATACCGCTAGTTGCTATAAAGCAGGCACTAGGATGTGGCTGAACACAATTTACAATGGATACATCACCCCATAAAGCATTGACAACATTAGTAGATTTACGATCCCATATAAATATTACACCATCATCAGATCCAGCACATATAAATTTACCATCTTCACCTAAAACCAAAAAAAAACAATAAATATGCAAAATAAGCATAACTTTTGATAAATATTTGTGTAACTATAATTCTAACATAAATTACTCCATTTGTATTCTTATGACATTTAGGTGGCATCGCACTAACACACTGAGCTAGTACGTACTGAATATGCACTGAGGCAAAGTGATCATGTGATCGAGTTGCACAGTTGCACAATACAGCAACAATTGCGCCAAATTGAAAACATGTCGTTTGCACCTGAATTCACACAGAAGAATTTATTGCCCCCCCAAAAAATGCAGGTAGTTTGAGAATGGGTAGGTGTTACTTCCAAGTATTCTATTATAAAGTAAATTTGTGTAGTGTTAACATTTAGCATAAACTAAGTAGGTAGGTAATTTAAAAACGAGTATTATTTTCACGTTTTCTTTTATAAAGTAAACTTTTGTACTGACAGCAATCCCAAGTGCAATTGATTTAGAAAAAGAGTGATGGCAGTTCAATTTAAAAATTTTATTTACGACGAATTCAACAACATTAGAGAACAAAATGGAAAGACGTTGTGCAAAGTCCAGAAGCCAAATGGTAAGTTAAACAACAGAGTTAAAGTAAAATCATTAATTTAAGTATCATCAAACTTTATTATATTTAGTTATATTCTAGTTATATTTAGATTTAATTATAATTATGAAATTTCTAATTTGCTAGAGCAAGAGATTGTAATTAAACTTGCTCAGGAAGAATTAGTTGCTGCAAACATTCTAGCAGTCCAGAAAGATTTATCGCAGGCATCAACAACTAAGGCTAAACATCATTTTTTAAATCAAGAAAATATAAGACATTTTTTTGATATATTTAACAAACTTAGTTTTTTTAGGTTTATTTTATAGAAATTACAGGATGAGGGGAAACAGATCCTTGGTTTATTCTAGATAAATATGCCACTTTCCTAAATGAAGTAAGCCCTTTAAAGAAATTTAGAAATAAACAACACATGTGGGAGCACATAAGACAGTTACTTGAAGAAGAGACTGGTTCGATTCGAAGTGTAACCCGATGTGAAAATAGATACAAAATCATCTTAAAAAGAAACACGACCACCATTGAAAATAATAGCAAAACAGGAGAGGTCAGACAAAACACAGAATTTGAAACTGACCTGTGGCTAATTAGCACCAATGATAACAGTGTGCAACGTAAAGTGATGAAGAGTGATAGTGCTGTTACAATTTGTAAAACTAGCAAAGAAAAAAAGGCAAGGAATGATAGATTAGCTGAAGTGTTGCTGCAAATACATAAAGAAAATAGAAGAAAAAGAAAGAGACACCTTCAATAAATGAAGGTACTGAAAGAAAAAAATGATTTACTGAAGAATATCGGAGAAATTATAAAAAACATTGTATCGTTGTTAAAACTGCAAAACCTCGTACAGGGTGATCATTTTAAAACTTCCCACCTTGAATAACTCTTTAATTAGTAAAATTATCAAAAGTTGCTAAAACGCGTCGCTTTTGTTTTAGAAGGGGATATTTAATAACCTACTCTAGTCAGTTGGAAAACTTCCACCCTCCCCCCAGTCACTCCCTCCCCAAAATTTTAAATGGCACTACCCCATGTGTGATATATCATTTTAAAGGGTATAAGATTTTCAATCTTTTACATCAAAGAAAATTAAAATTGGCCCAGCCGTTCGTGAATTAGAACCAAAAATGTATTTAATTCAATCAATACGTTTCTGTCTCTAGTTCACGAACGGCTGGGCTGATTTTAATTTTCTTTGATGTAAAAGATTGAAAATTTTATACCCTTTAAAATGATATATCATACATGGGGTAGTGCCATTTAAGATTCTGGGAAATTTTCATCCTCCCCCCAACCACTCCCACACCAAAATTTTAAACGGCACTACCCCATGTGTGATATATCATTTTAAAGGGTATAAAACTCTCAATCTTTTACATCAAAGAAAATTAAAATCAGCCCAGCCGTTCGTGAACTAAATTTAATTTATTCGTTTGTTCTCAATGTATTAAACTTATTTCCTTGCCTTCTGTTTATTGAGCACTCTTGACTATATCTCCGTTATTATTAAAGATAGACCCATCAATATCTACATTACTGTATTTGTGAGACAAAGTTTTATCCAAATCTGCAGAAATATACAGGATGTTCCGTTTAAAAAAAATAATTTTTTTGTGCAGCTTTTTAAAATCACCCTGTAAAAAATCGGATGCACGCGAAAAACGGCGAAAAACAAAATAAAATCGACGTGTCGGCGTTTTTATAAAAAAAAAATGATTACGGTTTTATTTACTTCGTTCCATAATTTAGCCGCTCACTGTATATGGAGATATCTTAAAAACACTAATGAACCTTTTCTTCAAATCTAACTTATGCCAGTATTTTTCTGCCAAGCTCAAACTTACGCTCTACTTGAGCATGCTCTAATATTTTACAGGTGAGACTTAACTCTGAAATATGAACTTGTACCATTTGAGAATTTTGCTTGAAACAGGTATATTCCTGGCAATATTGCCCAGAAGAAATTATGATCATATAATAAATTTTGATTTGATAATTTTGAGTTTTATTTAATTTTGTGTTCTAATTTATATTTTCTAGCAAAATGAAGCTTTGGAAATAATTTTATTTTAGATTTCCCACTCTAAGTTGGTACTGTGCAAACTTTTATTTCGTCTGTCAACACTGTGAAATTGAGATGTATAAAATATACACTATTTTTAAATCTCCTAACAAAAGATCGTCAAATTACACAAATTAAACATCAAAACTAAACTTTCTAATAAACTTTTTCTCTAGAATAAATTTGTAAGTATTGAGATGGGACTTTGTTCATTAGTACTAGGAGGGAATGGCTTTTACCAAAAGGTTAGTTTGGTCGTAAACGATACATTTACAACAGCCATAAATGTAATTTGCTATATTTACAACATAACCTAAAATATTTCTTTGTCTCACAAATGTTACCAGTAGAATGGCCAGTTTCCGCTTTCACTATACATCAGATTATTTAGTTTGCTTTCAGATTGTGATCAACACAAATAACTGTGCTCACAAAATAAAAAATGTTAGCTAACTTAACCTGAGACTTTATATAGGGTTGTGGTAGCTGTGGTAAGTAAATAAAGATCATATAGAAACTTTATTCATAAAGATAAACTCATTAACATAAATGCAAAATTCATAAATATACAGTGTGTCCAAGATAAGGATGCACAGCATGGGGATCTTGGAAACGGTAAAAGATACAGAATCGGTTAAATGGGATGAAAGTTGGCTATTTATAGATATAGAACCTTTTTGTTGGCATTTGCAAAATCTATAATCTTGGATAGTTTCAGAGATATTTAAAAAAAAAGTAGATTTCTCGATTTTCGTTATTATTTTTTCTTTCCTTAATTTGAAGAGATATCGGAAAACTAAAACCATTTTTCCATTGCTACTTTCTGTTCTCTATTAAAGTATGCTAACAAAGCTCCTGTACAACGTTTCAGTTTCGAGTAGCCATCATCAACCTCATTTTTTTAAATAGGCGGAAAAACAATTGAAATTGTTTTGGATAGTTCTTGTTGTCACGATTCTAATGATGTAAACATGATAGGGTTATTTTGATTTCTTATGCTAAAAGTTAATGCATTCTGCAGAACACTGGCCTGCACGATCACCAGATCTAAAACCGTTAGATTTCTTTCCTGTGGAGTTATGTCAAGAATCATGTGCTCAACCAAAATTTTGAAGATGAACAGCAATTATTACAGTTGGTCACAGCAGCGTTCAATATCAAAACCAAAATAACCCTATCATGTTTACATCATTAGAATCGTGACAAGAGCTATTCAAAACAGTTTTCAATTGTTTTTCTGCCTATTTAAAAAAATGAGGTAGATGATGGTTACTCGAAACCGAAACGTTGTACAGGAATTTTGCTAGCGTATTTTAATAGAGAACAAAAAGTGGCAATGGAAAACTTGTTTTAGTTTTCCGATATCTCTTCAAATAAAGGAAAGAAAAAATAATGAAAATCGAGAAATCATTTTTTTTAAATATCTCTGAAACTATTCAAGATATCTAGATTTTGCAAACATAAACAAAAAGGTCCTATTAATAGGTAACTTTCATCCCATTTAACCGATGCTGTATCTCTTACCGTTTCCAAGATCCCCATGCTGTGCATCCTTATCTTGGACACACTGTATATGTATAACATATTCTCTTTCTACTCCCAACTAGCCTTAGGCAATAAGTTGATTAATCGAAAAAAATCGATTTTTTTTCTGCACAAGACAACTAGATTCCAAAGTAAATGCAAAACTCATTCAATTTAAATTATTTAAATTGAAAAGTCAATTGGAATCTGCTTGAAAAATCTATTTAAATCGATTCAAGAGAAACAGATTTGTATCAAATTAATCTTCTGAATTGATATAAATGTATTCAAGTTAATTCAAGAAATCAATTTCAGGAATTTGTTTTGTTCAGTACAGTAATCATAAATCAGTAAATCCATCTGACTTGATTCAATGAATTAATTCGAATCAATTCAACAAATTAATTTTGATCAATTTCTAGATTGACTTTATTAAAGTAGCAAATGAATTTGATGAATTCAATAATTAAATTTTAACCAGTTTACTTGCTTTTCTAGATATCGCTTTGAAGTATTAATAAATATCTTAATAGTATATAGGGTATCTCAAAAAACCGTGGACATAAGAGTGTTTTATTGTCATAAATCCTTCATTGAATAGGATTAATTTCATTGACCCGGAAAGTGTAGCAGTGATGACACTGCCGCAATAGGCTAATAGTTAAATAGGCATACATAGAGCAAAACTCTAACCAGACCAACCTGACTTAGGTCTACAGTCAGAAGAAGATTTTTTTTCTGAGATCGAATTCACAAGATCATATGACCTTGTAGTTAGCCTTAGATAAACAACATATGATTCCTTAGTTCAATTTCAAACAATTTTAGTGATAAACGTGTTATATGTGATTAATATTTATACCCCTAATCATGAGAGATTATTCCCACATCATTCATTTGTGTTACAAATTCCAATACTTCACTTGGTGCATTTGTCTATACATTTATCTTTGTCGATAGGTTAAAATCAAAGCAATTCTGAATACATTAGAATTGATCTGAATCGATTCAAATCGATTTTAGTCTATTTAAGTCGATTTATCTTTATTGAATTAACGATTAAACGTTCAAGATTGATTTTTTTATGAATCAATTCGCGAATTCTTGAATTGACCAAGCCTCCTCCCAGCATCATAAGTCAATTGTATTGTCTCAGAAATGTTGCATTGATAATAACTTTTGTGTTATCTAGTTATTAGTCATTGTAATGGAATCTTGGCTGATCAAAAGAATACTAATACACAATAATCATCAAAGTAGGTAAATAAACAGTTGACGAATATTATAAAACAATTAATTTTGTAGTTGACAATTTATTGCAAAATACAGCCAAACCTCTTTATCATTCAAGAAGTGAAAAACCAGCGTGAAGATTTAACTCATTTTCAACAGGACGGGGCACCACCTCACTATGTAGTGTCTGTTCGACAGTTTATATACAACAGATTTTCTCACCAATGGATTGGCAGAAGAGGTCCCATAGAATGGCCAGCAAAATCACCAGATTTAACACCTCTGGTTATTTTCCTCTGGGGGCATTTAATGTCGGTGGTTTATAAAACCCCACTAGAATCACTTGAGGATCTGCATAACCATATCATTTGAGAATGTCACAGTGGAGATTTTGAACAATTAATTAATAAAATGTTTTATTTTGCATGTAAAAGTAGTAATAAATTCATAGCAATGGTCTGACTTTGTTTAAGTAGCTCACAATGATCTCTACACCTTATTATTGAATCAGTTAATAATTACTTATCTAAAATCACCTTTGTATGGTGTCAATGAAAAGTATATTTCAAGAGCTTTCCCACAATGTGTCACATGCAGGAGGTTGCTATTTAAGATTTTGAAGTAGGGGTTGCTGGAAAGCATCATATTTGCAAAGTCCATACTCCAAAATTATTTTAAGCATATTACAATACCTTTTTTTTGAAAAAATACAGCTCATTGAATTTCAAAATAGACACCCTGTATATGCTGAGAATGGAAGATAGAAATGAGACTTTCTCTGTTGATAGTTGGTAGGAAACTGTGATTTAAGCAACACAGGTATCAGTGATCATCTTTTGTTTTTTTACATGATTTGACTGCTATCTCAGAAACAAAAGATCTAATGAAAATGATAATTTGACCATTATAAATGGTTTAACCCAGGATATTAGATGTAAAACTAGACTATGGACCACTGTAGGTGTCCCATTTAATAACAAAGACCTATCAGTTTCTAACTAG
This sequence comes from Ignelater luminosus, assembly GCA_011009095.1. Lineage (NCBI taxonomy): Eukaryota > Metazoa > Arthropoda > Insecta > Coleoptera > Elateridae > Ignelater > Ignelater luminosus. The sequence goes on from VTPC01089974.1 coordinate 328,005, forward strand.
ATGTACTTAGAACATTTAAGAAAGCAAAGTTTGATAAATGATTGATTAATATTTAAAAGGTTTTCACTCCATTTTATTATTAATTAATTAATTGACTGCGCAAGTGTGACGTCATCGGCCAGTGTTGTTATGGTAACATGTTCTAAACAAACCCAGATGATGACACTACTTGCACAGTCAATTATTAAAGGCCAGTTTTTCAATTCAAATTTAAATTTTGGTCTAGATTCAACTCCATGGAAACAATTGTTACAATAATAGTTTCCATGAAGATGAACCTCTTTCAGAATTCGAACGTGAATTGGGAAACTGGCCCTAAGACATAAAGAAATATTTCTTTTTTTAAGTAAATTTTTGTAATTTAAGAATTTAACTTATAATTTTTCCATTCACACAAAAAAAGGAAAGAGGATATTATACCTAGAAAATTAGCTTCTTTAATGTCAGTAGTAGTATTACAATGACCCAGAAATCGCATTTCATAATCTCTGGATTCTAAACGCAACTGCTTTTCTTCGTCACTAAATGCTTTCTCATTTATCCGTTCATCATTATCTTCTTTCCTATCTTTAAGAGCTATTAAATCACTATGAAGACCTTTAACCTGAATATTCTCTGCAAAATCTGGATGGCATTTTCGAAAATATTCTAGCCATTGATATGCTTCCTCGGTCCAATTTAACGCTATCAAACACTGAACTAGGCCAATATATGCTTCCTTATTATCAGGCCATTGCTGGATCACATATAAATAATCTCTTGCTGCAGAGTATATGTCACCAGTCCTAGAATTTACATAAAAATGAAGATAATAATATAAAGACATTAAATTAATTTTCAAGTAGATTAATAATACGATATACATGTAGATAAATTAAGTCTTGAAAATTAATTAATTAAATGTCGGATAAGTCGTAACTCCAAATCATTAATATTATTATTAATGTAAAAATAATTTTATTCAAATAGACTTGCCATTTTCTCTGAAATAATGTTCTGGCTCTTCCTATGTAGTCACAGGCACAAGGTTGAGCTGATATTCTTCTATTGTAATTAACCAACTTTCTACATGACGATGATATTGTTGCTGTCATACCATTATCTCTCTACAAAAATCATGAATATAAATCTATGCTCTCTAAACTGAATAAATAGACATACCATACTACAACTACATATTTTATTATTTACAGGACATTTCTTTCGTGATAAACTATCAGGTACTTGTAATTCATTAACATATCGAGGATTATTAACATCAAAGAGATAAATTTGCTCTCCTCCCATATTAACTAACATATCTGATCCTGAGGAATTAAATGTAACATAAGTGGCTGCCAACTTGTAACTCATGTCACCACCAAAATCTTTTGCTAAATGCCCCGGTGCATAGTATTGAACACATCTTGGATCTTGAGGTTCCGGTGGTGTTCGTTTACGTGGGTCAAATGTATGATTTGGCTATCAAATAGATAAAAAGAAATTTTCGTTTTTTTATTATTCTTTAAACAAAATTTGCATATGCATTTTGTCTTACCCTATAGTCTGATGTTTTCACCATTCGTCTATCATATAAACGAACAAAGCAATCGTTAGCGCCAATGGCTATTAGATGTGGCCTAACAGGATTGACTGCAATGCATTTCAATTCTGATGTGTAACTGAGATCAATAAGTAATTTACTTTTAACCAAACATTCATGTGGTTCTCTCATGTCATATTGTCTGTAAAATAATTTCACCTATTAATAGTGTAATACGTTTAGAAAAACAAGAAGGCTAATAAACTATGTCTTATTTTTGAGATGCTGTAGATCACGTTAATTCTTAAATTCAACATCCCAAAAAACTCAACACAGAAAATAATGAATATTGACCTGTTCACGATATAACTATACAGGGTGTTAAATGGGAGATGGCCTGCATTGGGATCTTTTAAACCATAAAAGATACAAGGTCGGTTAAATGAACAAACAATTTGTTCATGAGGCGTACATATTTAAACAGTTGCCAAAAAATCATAAAGAATATACATATAAATATTCTATGTATAAAGCCCTACAAGTTACTTCTTTATGATTTGTTTGTACCTTTAGCGGTTTTCAAAATATAGTTGATTTTAAGATTTTGGAAGAAATCAGTTTTTTCTTAATATCTGGTAGGCTATGAGAAATCGGTCTGGTTTGGCAACTGTTTCAATATGTACTCCTCATGAGCAAGTTGTTTGCCCATTTAACCGACCTTGTATCTCTTACAGTTTAAAAGATCCCAATGCAGGCCATCTCCCACCTAACACCCTGTATACAAATAAGAATAACATTAATTGTTGAACATAACAGCAATTTTATTTCTGGATTTATTTTTATAAACAGATAAACACTACTTTGCTCATGATTAACATTAAAAATTCAGATTTGTAGGTATAGGCACACCAAAATAATTCTGATTTTTTGATAGCCAACCAAGCAAAAGAAGACTGTCACCATTTATTCTCACTTTGTATAATAAGTTTTCTTTTCTATAATAATAACACTGACAAATATAAAAAAAGAAACTATACATAAAGTTTCAAAAAAATCTATAGACGTTTCTCTTATAAAATAAAAATATTAAATTACAAAGTTGTGACATACATAACAAGGCCATCTTCACCAGCTGACCAAAATAACAAAGGCTGATCTGGTGCAGTTGCCAAACGTTTAACTCGTCCCACATGACAGCCGCAGTCTAGATGTGGTGCTTGACGAAGTATTGCCTGTTCCACTGATTGAACTATAACTCGGCAGTCGCCAGCACCAGTAGCCACAAGAGAACCATCATTTCCTAAAAACTAATATTTATCTTATTGAATAACTGCTTAGGAAAAAGTATTTCATTTCATATTTTTATATTGGTTTTTGCTTCTTTTTTAATAAATAAAAAGAAGTGGAACAAAAATGCATGTAGTTCTTACCTTTACTGAAAATATATTTCCAATATGAGGTGTGGGTAATGTTTTAAGCAAACGATGACTAAAAGGATCCCAAATTATAACACGTGTATCATCTGATCCAGATGCTAGACGCCTAGAAAATTATAATCTTAGACTATCATTTAACTCCAGAAAAGTTAAGATTTATAAGAATTTTGCAATCTAAAGAGGAATTTCCAAAGTATAACTTGAAAGGATATAGCATTTAACAAGCATTTAAAGCTGCACTACATAATGTTCGCAGTGAACCACTATAATTACATATCAAAATAGAGGCATATTCTCATTCATACCTTCCATCTGCAGACCATTCTATGCAATTTACACATCCTTGATGGCCTTCTAATTCATATTCTAAACCTAACCTCTTTACCAAAGAATCGGTAAATTGTGAATGTCGTTGTACTAATCTCCCAACATTTGCTTTTTTTTCTCTACCATGTAAAAGTTTCACAATATTCTGACTAACGTCCGTCTTTCTCAGAGAAGTATCCATCTATTAAATCATAAATTTAAATTAGTAACTAACTATTAGATAACTTTAATTACTTACTTTTAGTGAATTTATTGATCATCATAAGCAGTAACTAACATATACACAGTTCATATTTGGAAAAATATAGCAATTTTATAAAAAAATTAATAATATAAGAATATGGGTCTTATTGACAATATAGTTGTCAAATTATTAATTTCTAGTTCATTTGTTTTTCACCACTTGTTTATTCGCATTTTTTTCTTATTTGTGAACAGCTTGATGTCACAACACACATGATAATAAAATGATAACACTGCAATCGCATTCATAGTTTCTCATTGTACCAAAAGAGGACGCAGGTACTGCTATATATACAGAATGCTTCAGAATTTTTGCCGTTGAAAAATTTTGAAAATCTTATTTCGCATTTTAAACATTTATTTCGTAGAATAATAAACAAACTTACTATTAAATAAGAAATGCAGAAATTAGATTTTAAAGAACGTTTATCGTTCTCATATTGTTTAAGATGTGTGCATTACTAGAATTAAAGTTAAAAACATAATTAAAAGATAAGTATTATAAAAATTAGAAACAAAATGCTAAGGTATTTAAAAAAGTTCACGTGACTATAAGTGAAGAAGCAGCTAGCTTCCAGTGATTGAACGAACATACGTCTGCACATCTTTTTAGACAGAGAAAACAGATTAACAGAATTATTTTCAAACCACGGATATCAAAGCACGGTATAATGCTAAAGATTCAGTAATGTCATTGCAACTTGAAGCTGAAGTTAGCTACTTATTCGCTCTATTGTGATTGGTGTGATTATTTGATATTACCCCCACTAATTTACTTTTTTTTTGTATTACTGCAGAAAACCTATCTTTTTTCCGGCCAAAGATTTTGTGTAATATACAGGGTGTTACTTAATAACATGTACTTATTTTAATGGGCGGTCAAAAAAAAAATAAAACTTCAACACCCTGTATACTGAAAACCAAGCATTTTAGGATATACATTTATATGAAATTTTAGACTTAGAATTGGCTCAAGAATCAACCATTAAAATATGTACATAATATTAAGTAACATGTTTTTGCTCTCTTTTCTACTCTGGTGGACTAGTTTCCAAATCTTGTGACACGCAAAATGCGCAAAAGGCGAAGATTACTGCACAAGAAAGAAAAAGAAAATTGTAAAAGTCATACCTTTCCAAAAACATTCGCCCTTACATTAGCGGATATTTTAGGTTAGGTTCAGTTTTGTTTTGAAGGAGAATAAAATTGTTTAAAATTATCAATAGCATTAATGAATGGCAAAGACTTTGGACCACTAACAAACAAAAGGCAAACAACTTGATAACTCAACGCACCAACAGCTTAGACAAGAATGACGCATAACGATTAGCAACGTTTTTAGCTTGAACTGTAGGGTCGTCCGGCTAAAATTTGTCTTCTGCGCATCGAAGGTCGCGTGTCACGAGATTTGGAAATCACTGTATCAAAGTTCTGTTTTTGTCAAAAATACATCAGTACATATATCACTACATCACAGACAGCGCTGTCGTTTTGGTACAACTGCACTAAATTCAGTACCTTTTTACTACATTCAGTACGTCAGTAATACATTTTTTAAAAAAATGCCTTTTTTAGTACAAAATCAGAATCTGGAAATTTTAATTATCACATTTATTTAATTTTTTTGCTATAATATTATTTTTTAAAAACAATTATATGCTACAGATACAAACCAGACATCACAAGTTGCAACCGACATACAGTTCAAACGGCCTGACAGGTCCGAGCAGCCCGACAAGCTTGAGCGGTCCAAACGAACCGATAGGCTCGAGAAGCCCGAAAGGCCTGACAGGAACAAACAGCAAGATTGACTCGATGTAAACCCGATAGATTTTCAAACCGAGGCCCGGCCTGACCTAAACGCGAGCTTTGAACCGGGCCTTGTAAAAACCCAACAAAGAAACCCTTCCCGTCTACGGCGCAATACAAAAATCCTCCTTTTCGGTTGAGTATGAAAATAATACATGCCCGACTCAGTACGAAGATTACTTGTGTTGGAGCAAGTACGAAAAAGATCTCGTTCCGGTGCAGTACGAAATCTTCCACTTCGGATAACTACAAAAATAATGGCCCAAAAAGCCCGATCAATTCAAGAAGCTCGACAGGTTCGGCAAGCCTGGGAGGTCCGACAGGCCCTAGATGTCCGAGCAGCCCGACAGGCCCAAGCGGCCCGCGCAGCTCAACAGAGCCGAAAGACTCGAACGGCCCAACAAGCCTGGACGGCCCGATTAACCAGTTGTAGGTCCGAAAAGCCTGATAGATTTTTAAACTAAGGCCCGTTCAGTGCAGGTCTGTATTGGTGGCAGCACTGAACACAGATATATGTGAGACAGGAAGAAGAAAAAAGAAAAATAACATCTGCATTCTTCTAGTTGTTTATGGTTACCTTAAAGCTAATCGATGTTTGTTTTGATGGTTTAATCAATGATTGATAAGTGCCCATAGACATTATTTTAGATGGGGTGTAAAATATTTTCTTCTATTTTCTGCTCTTTTGTAGGTGGAGCGTTGAATTGTTTCTCCCATTAAAAGTGAATTTATTTGATTTTTTGCTTGTGGTGCTATTGATTTCTGTCATTATTATTATTGAACCTGAGATCTGTTCAATATAATCATTACGCTGGAGCCAAAAAGGCTTCTTGTGCTTCTGCAGTCCTGTGACTTCAAGCAAACGACGTAGATTCTTAGCCAAGTAAAGAGTAAAGTCCTTCAGTTCCATTGTGACAAATCCGATGTATCTTAATTTTGATGTGATAACGTCTCACACTGGTATGAAATATGTTCTACTGCTTCAATATTCTTTGTGCAACATCTGAAATCTAGATCACTGCTAACAGCTTCATATTGTGCTGGCGATTTCTCACAGGGAGATAACCTATGATCTTTAGCTGAGTTCTGCTCGTTACATAGAACTCCTCAGTTTTCTTTGTCAACGGTTCATCTTCGGATAGCTTCTTGTGTCTATTTCTGGGATATTAGCCCGGACCTGACTTTGCTGTTTTTTTGGTTCATGTATTTATAGCTTTTTTGAAACACTTATGAATTCCTAGAACTGGCTCTGGTTCAAAAACTAAGTTTTCCGATTCCAGTTTGGCATAGGGGAAAAGCGCCTGTACTTATGCAACCTCAAATACACTAGGACCACTTTTTTACTATAGCCAATATTGACAATTTCATACAAATATTCTTATTTAACTAAACTATTAAAAAAAAATATAACACAGGAATGACACAAAAACATCTTCTAAATCACTAAATAAAATAAATAAAGGAATACGCTTAACAATGTTTTGGCCATAGTATAGTGCAAGTTGCCTATCCTTTTATTCCACTCTTGTCACAACTAGATTTGCATTAGACTGTCTCTGGCTACTATTTGTTATTCTAAGATGCACCTTAATATTACTTTTGCATAGTACCAGAGGAGAACCAGAGTTCCACCTTTGCTTTCATACCATAGAATCCTGCCTCCCCCCATGGCGTCCACCTGTAAACATCAGTTCATAAAATGTCAGTTTGTTCAGTATTGTTCCAGATTTGTCTGTTGTCAGATTGAGCAGTAGCCCAAGCCTGTGGTTCTCAGGATGTATACATCCTGGAGTTTATACAAGGATCTCCAGCTGGACTTCCGTATGCCCGCCTACCACTCATATTGTCAGGCTTGTCCAAAGGATCACGGGTGTACTGAGTTTAGGTTATAATAACAAACTAAAATCACATATTTATTTAATTGTATTTTGTATGCAGACAAATATCGACGATACAGAACTAATTAATAGAAAATCATTGTATACAGAAAACTTACCTTTTAAATATTCTACAAATAAGGAAAAGATTATCTACAGCTAAAAATTACTTCTACAAATCAAACAAAATGAATTTTTGTATTCATATTTAACAACAATTTTTCTCCTGCAAATGTTCATTTGAACTAAATCGGTTGAGAAAATTAAATAGAAAATAAAACACCTAAGGAAGTACTTTTATTCAAATCATCCAATACATACATACCTTAAGCCATGGATCTCCAATACATATAAGCATTTAGGTCAGGTTAGGTTAACACCTAACCTCAGTACCCCCGTGATCCTCTCGACAAGCCTGACAATATGACACCTCAACTGACTTGATCTGTGGTAGGCAGGAGATACGGAAGTGGTGGAACCGGCACTTTACAAAAATGCTCAAAACTTTCGAACGGGGCTTCTCCGGCACCTAAACTCAGTACCCCCTTGATCCTTCCGCAAGCCTGACAATATGACACCTCAACTGACCTGATCTGTGGTAGGCGGACATACGGAAGTCGCACCGGATCTCCTTTATCAGAGGTCTAGTGTAGTGATGCTGCAAGATGAGAGTTGCAGTATTCTCGACTCGTCTCGAAATTTGAGACGATAAAAAATCTGCAAATTTCTCCTCGAGAAATCTTAAATCTCTCAATTCTCATACAATAGATAAATTAGTGGAATTAATCGAACAGCTTCTTGTAGCCTTATTCCCCATGTAACACTGAGACGAAAATGTTTATCGAAGACAGTTTCTGGATGCGTAATTGTTCCTTGAGAAAACAATTTAAGAACTTTAAATTTTGTAACATAGGACAAACATGCAAACAATACTGCTCTTTACTTACTTTTAGTTTCATTGTTTTGTTACTTTGAAGTAGTACCTAAACAACCCAAACACAAACCATTAGAATGCTTTTTCAGTTTTGTTATGTAATCTATGACAAATTATGTTACCAGAAAGAAAACTTTCAACTCAATCAAAAAATTCAAAAACAAATACTGATGATGTTACTTTCTTCAATATAGCTGGAAAATTACAAGAATCAACTTAAATTTTACCTAAACCACTTTACACATCTCAGTAATTTTTTGAAGAATTATTGCTACCAATTTTATTTTAATTGTTACAAACTTTACAACTGCACTGTGTCTACGTTATTCTAAAGGAATCCACTTATTAAAAACGGATCTAATAAATAAAAAATTTACTGGTTATCTTTGTTTGCTATTCTGAACAATCCAATCTCATAACAATCTAATTGTTCAGAATAGCAGACAAGATTTTATGGCCCATTTAGTTTTTACATGTTCATCTTAATAGACAGATTATCCCCTGTATATGTTAAAAACTACGATAAGGACTTGCACAATAAATGTGAACACAATCGTAAAAATATAGAAACAAAATAAAAAAGAAACTAGTTCATTTCTTGATATATAAAAAATTTTATTGCATTAATTTATAAATATTTGTGTATAAAAGTGTAGTAATAGGTACATAAATATAAAATATAAGAATGTTACACCATAACCACAGACAAAATACTGATATAATTTACAATTACAATAAATAGTATTCCAATTACTAGCCTAAGTTTGGTAAATACAGAGATATTTACCCATATTACATGTATATTTAGAAAAAAAAACAGAACTACTACCCTAAATTGCAATGGAAGGTAACAGCATACATATTCGAGGTCGCATAATAAAATTTTCATGTTTAACATCATCAAATTTAACAAATAACAACATAACAATAACATGAACAATCAAAAATGTATTAGCGTATAACATTTATGGGAAGTGTAGAATTACGACCTGCAACTCTAATCAACAACTTTTCTCCAAGTTGCTTTGAAGTCTCATGCCAGACACATTTTCCAATAATTGGGACTTCTTCCAGAGGAGATCGGAAAGCAACTAACATAGTCAAACAAGCCCCATCTTCATCATTTTTTGGATCATGTTCCACCTATTGTTTATTACAAGTTACTATTGATATGTTTTAATAAATTTAGAAACTTACAGAAAGCAAGCCATGTGGCCTGTGGGGTGCTACCTCGGCTCCAAATATTTCAACCATAAACCTTTTAAGAGTGGAATGAAGAGATTTAGAAGGATAAATTTCACAAGTTGGAAGATGAAAAGCTGTACGTTCACTAAGTAATACGTGAACACGATTTGTTGCTCTTTTCTTAATTACCACTATTAATCGCAACAGCAGTTTTTTTGTGTGATCTTACTAATGGTAATTGTTCTTGATGCCAAGTGTTATCCTGTACTTGACATGCTGCAGCATAAGCTCTAAAATAAAGAAAACAAGAAAAATTAAAATTTACATGCAGTTACTGTTAACTTTATTAACAAGAAAATTGAATAGTACATGAAACCATAAATAAAGATTAACAAAGTTTTCTTATAAAAGATTTATTTTGATCATATGAATTCTGAATACCTAAAATACTATCAGTACCATGCAAGGCTGTTGGTATCTTATGAATCTACTTTTTGGCCTTAAAATAGTAGTAATTCTTTTTGATGCCCTCAAAGTTAGAATTTATTCTATCACCATTACAGCAATTACTGGTGGGGGGTGGAGAGAGTGAAGGATACTTTTAAGAGTGTTTTAAACATTTTCACTTGGAAAACTTCAGTAGTTTGCAATTGTCTCATCTCTTTTGAGCCTACATCATGAAAATGTGGCTTCTTGTATGCCTACCTGATATTATGTATTTACTACTGTGTGTATAAAAAAGGTTTTCTTATAAAATGACCAATGGAAACAAAACGATGTATCTGTGGTTAATCCATTCAAATAGTTAAATTGTTGGTTTTGTTTTTATTTTGACAAGCTGTTAATCATTACAAATTAACTTCAAATTGACAACTGATGCTGACAATTGAACAAAAATCATTTATTTTAGAATTTCAATTCCATACTATGTTAATTAAATTAAAATATTTATTTAATTCAATTATGTTTTCAAAGAATTCACACCTAATTTTGACATTGCAACTACTATTAGCAGTTCTTATATACAAGACCTAAATCGCATACACTAATCTATAGGTGACTCTGATAAGACCAGTTTTTTTTACACACATTATAACATGTACAGTCTTTATCAATTAAATTTGTTAAAACCTTTTATGCACTCTGAAAAGAAACACAGTCGGTCATACAGGCAGAGTTTCTGCACAATTTTCTTATGTAGCAACAGATGTTTCATAATGTAACAATCCAATGCTCATCAGGCAAATAATTATCATCATCATCATATTATTATCAGACAGCAGAATCCCATAAGTGCTAGTGAAGTTCTAGACTGTGGTGACACTTGTTCAGTTGAGCTGTTAACTTGTGCAAACAAGTCAAATGTATATGACAGTTGGCTCATTGCCTAATACTTGGAGGGATTCATTTGCAAAATTTCATTCCCCAGATTGCTGTAAATCTGTATGGCCCTGAATAGGCACCCTTGGGCAATACGGAAGGGAGTACCTTTCTGGTGTTCCGAAATTCGTATTATACAAACTTTCAATACTAAGCAACCAAATTTTCAAGTCTTAATATGCATTTTAAGCATATTTTTACATAGTTAACCCTGCTGTCACTACAAATTTTAAAGAAATTCCGTATAATTGGACGTGTCCGTCAATTCAGTCACAATTGAATAGAAGAATTTGCAAAAAATGTGGAATATATTGTGCTGGTCTTACTTTCTTAAATAAGCACCAGAAAGCTTGTGCATTATCAACAATAAAAATTAAAATTAGACCTCAAAGAATCGCGGACAAGCGCAAGAGGGAACTGATGGCAGTTATTGCCAATATCGAAAAGGAAGAAGACATGGTTGAATGAAGATGAGGTAGACACCAATGAAATTTCAATAAACTCATATGTATCTGGTGAAATTTGCGATAGCATAATGCCCACTATTTCTTTTGATGAATATACAGTGTGTCTCCAGATGGACCTAACTATACTTGTAAACTTTTTTGTTTAACAGTTATCAACTTTGAGATAGAATGTTTAAATTTTATATTTGAGCATTAACATTTCATTCCAAACAACTTTTCTAGATAGAATTTTTCTCTACCTCTAAAAATAAGATAAGTTAACTCTCGGCATAATTCCAGGTATTCTGATTTTTCTCGCACCCCGTATGTTATATCAAAACTCCAACTGTGGTTAAGGACATTTTAGAATAAGCACAACCTTTTATGAAAAATGGCTTTTTTTTGGTACGTATGTCAAATCCATAAGAATTAGAATAATTTTTAATGATATGATATAAATATATTTTAATTTTTGTGTAGTTGCAATTAGAAAATTTAAATTTTAATTGTTTTAGGAGATTTTTAAGAATAATTTAACTTTTTGTTAATTTCTGTTACCGCAGTATTTTTTATCAAAACAAATTTTTTTAATCTTTTTTTTGTTTATGGAGGGGGGGGTCTTTAAAATGTTACGTAATATTTTAAGGAGGCTCAATGAATTGTTACACTTGTTACAATAGGGGGGGGGGGGTCAAAAAATCACAAAAATGGCGTTACGTAATACTTGAATGGCCCCCTACGAGCGCATGCCCATACCTAGTTCGTTGAAATTTTCACCAGAGTACCTAGATATCTTTCTGCGACGATTTTGTAACAGTCATTTCATCAATTCCTGTTACAAAATTGTGGTTAACTACTCTTGAAGCGCGGGTTTATAATTTCCTTTAGTCTTATTCATTTATTAATCAATTTCAAGTTGAATATTTCTTTCTTACTAAATCTAACTTGTTGACAGTGAGACGCTGGGTATAATTTTTCCTATTTTCAAATATATTTGTGAATCCGATTGTTTGTTCTGGGGGGAGAATGTTGCCGGAACGAACAACGACCTTGTCGAGGACAGAGAGAACGCAAAGAGGTTTTGTGCTGTGTTCTCGCAGTAGCCATCTTTGACGCGAGTTTTAGTGTTTAAAAGGCCTAAATCTTAGGGTAAGGATAATTTTTTATTGTTGTACCCTTTCTGATGCATCATTTGGTTTTTTTTTGTCCCATTAGCCTTCACGGAGGAGGCATTAATTATCCTTTTGGAGGAATCACTAATTAGCATTCTGGAGGCAGCATTAATTAACCTGTCGTTTGAGAATTGAATCTCCGGGGAACAATGAAATAGAAGTTCTTCTGGTGGAATTTCTCAACCTTGAGCCCTGTCTGCTTGCCAATTTAATGAACCCTTGAGAAGAGACGTATGATCATCAAAGAGCGGCAGAGAATAGTTGATGCGTCATGAAAAGAATCGGTGACGTGTCGTGCCAGTGGCGGAACGTTTACCAAATATTATATAAAGGCACGTAGCATGAGTGATGCACTACACTTGGATATAAGGAGTCGATTGCTAAATAATGTTGGCCTTGCTTAATTTTTTTCAGTATTGTTAAAGTATCATTTATCTAACGTTTAATTTTCTTAATATTTTGGATCGAAAAATAAAAAGCTTCTTGAATTTTGTTTAATTAACTTTTATTCAATAATAAAAATTATCGTCATCTTCCTTGTCTTTTTCTTCTAATCATTCCATTGCTACATAGTGTCTCACATACCACCAACAACAACTGTATTATGATTACATTAAAGTATTAATAAAGATAAAGTATTTCAAACCCTAACAAATTTAATATTTATTATGATTAATTTTCATTTATTCAAATTGTAAATTCGTATTTATAATAGTAAAACAATGACATATTTGCACCTTTGTAATAATTAAAACTGAAAATATAAAACGAAAATGTGTTACACCACTGACCTGCGCTTATTTTTGTAGAAAATACGTCACTATCCTACGCAAATTGCACATGTCCGCCTTAATAATATCGATAAACTCAACGTCTTTAAATACATTGTGGTGACGTATACGGACAAGTTTACTGGGCCATCAACTATTTCATGCCGCTCCTTAATGATCATCCATCTAGTCAACTGCTTCCAAATTTTCCACCGTTTAATGAGTCCAGAATTGCGTTTTATAATTTTAAGGCGTATATTTAAAACTTTTAAATAATTTTCTTGGATCAATTAAGATAAATGAGCTGGGTAACTAACTTGAATTTGAAGTTAATACAAAAAAACCGCTTCGTTTATTTAATCCTTTTAAATAAATTAAACTTTCTTGAGAAACTCCTTAATTACTTTTGTCATATTTAGGTTTGTCAATTATAAAGGGTTTTCCAATAAGAGGTGTTATTTTGATATTCAAAGAAAAGTGCCATTTTTTAATATAAATGATCGGATGTTTATTTCATTATAAAGAGGAAGGTATGCCGTTAATAGTGGAAAATAACATCAGGCAAATGACCACCACGACCACGCTTACAGGACAATATCCTTTTCATGAAATTTTCCATAACCAAATCGCAAAGTGGCTGCCCTATGTCCTCGATAGCCTCACGAATTCCATCTTTGAGGTCTTGAATCGACGCTGGGCTGTTGGCGTAGACCTTCTCTTTCACGTGGCCCCAAAGAAAGAAGTCGCAAGGTGTTAAATCACAAGATCTCGGTGGCCAATTGTGATCACCTCTTCGAGAGATAACACGGTCCGGAAACTTTTTCCGTAAAAGATCAATGGTTTCGTTGCTTGTGTGGCACGTAGCGCCGTCTTGTTGAAAGTAAACGTTGTCCAGATCAATACCATCCAATTCCGGCCATAAAAAATCGTTAATCATCTCTCGATAGCGCAATCCAGTCACCGTAACTGTTGCTCCAGCCTCATTTTCGAAAAAGTAAGGTCCAATGACTCCGCCGGACCATAAACCGCACCAAACAGTCACACGTTGAGGATAGAGAGACTTTTCAACAATAACTCTTGGATTTTCTGAGCCCCAGATCCGACAATTTTGCTTGTTGACGAAGCCACCGAGGTGGAAATGGGCCTCATCACTCAAGATGATTTTTCGATGGAATTCTGGATCATTTTCATGCATTTCAACGACCCAATCAGCAAAGACACGACGTTGTTGATGATCGGCCGGCTTGAGTTCTTGTATTAACTGGACTTTATAAGCCTTAAGACCCAAATCTTTATGCAAAATACGGTGTAATGACGTTTGTGGAATGACTAATTCCAAAGAACGACGAGGAATGGACAAACCTGGGTTTTCTTTAACACTTTCGGCTACAACAGCAATATTCTCGGCTGTTCTTGAGCGACGTGCACGGGTTTTATTCTTCACATCACTAACTTGTCCCAAGAGCTCGAATTTTTTCACCAATTTCTGTATTGCGGTCCGACAAGGTGCTTCACGGTGACCCAAAAATGTTCGAGTTTTACGAAGCGTCTCTGCCAAATTTTCACCATTTTTACAGTGAATTTTAATAATTTCAATGCGTTGTTGAAGCGTGTATCGTTCCATATTTATTAATGGCGTAGTTTCTACTTGTCAAATGTCAAAAAATGATAGCTTCAAAAGTGACATCTACCGAAATAGCGGGCTATTCAAAATAACACCTCTTATTGGAAAACCCTTTATAAAGGGAGCGATATTGATTTATATATTTTTTTCGCTTGTTTTGGTTAATTTTCAGATGTGTGGAAAAATCCAGTAGCGCTACTTGACCTCATCCTGAAGTAAATGTGGTGAGTTAATTAGTTATAAACATTAAACTTCAATGTCGTTTCTCTTAATTGTTTTTTTTTTATAAATTAAGTTCACACAAAGGGGTTATTTTTTATAATTTTAATTTGGGGTCAAACCAATGCGTCATCATAATAGTGTTTTGTTTCTTTTCCTTTAATTAGAATTTCTTAGTTAACTAATTTTCAATGTTGCATCGGTATTTCCTATAACTTTAAATTTTAACAAGGTCGAGTGATAACTATTTTTACAATTCGATTCATTTTATGTGATTGGCTCTTTTGATAAGTCTTTATTGTTAGAGAAATGTATAATAAATTTTTCTGAAATCTTAATTTTATATTTTTAAATTTTATTCTGTTATTAAATTTAAATCTAATATACATTTTTTGGCGCTCCCCTATATATTCATAGTTTATTTTTTTGTATTCTTCGAATTAATAGAATATTATATAAAGTGCATTTCTGTGTTTTATTGTATGTGTAAATGAGAACCTTCACCTATGGCAACCCCTGAGCTAGTCTGGCCTAGGACCTTTGTTCTTAGATTGCAAAAATCATAATCCACTTTGTAACGCAAGGTTACGTTACAATGTGTAACAACGCCAGAAAGTTAGGATTCAGGCCTTCTTTTTTCTGACAGTGGCTACGGATTTTTTGTTAACACACCCTTAGCACCAAGTAACTTTCCGCTAAGATTGAAAATCCCGGGCACACTTAGAAACTATTTCAAACTTCCCCAAACGGCCTAAAAAAAGGAACATGTTCAGGAAAAAGGACGTTCGGCAATCCTACTTTTTCCTTAAAAAACAAACACACACCTCGGATTAAGATTATGTAATTATATGTAAGGGACGAATTCACGAATTAAACTGAGACTGTGAGAATACCCGCAAGGGCACGTTGTGTATATAGTGCTAGCCCGATTGCATAATATTGCTTTTGTCTGGCGAAGACAAAGCATAAAATATGTGTTGATAAACACACTAAATGAGTCAGTCGGTGGTCCAGATGAATAATGTGGTCGACACTGACGGTAGCGTATTAATATTTAACACTTGGCGGTAGTCATAAATTCAACTTCAAAATCAGCAAGTCTGATGGGGTAGGGAACTATAGTATTAATTACAAAAGAAAGAATGTACATAAACTTTTGTTTTTTATTTGAGTAGATAATTTTATTTTCAAGTGAAATAAACATCGGAACTTTGTGTTCGTCTCGATCCGAAATATCAACTAGAATTCCACCTACAATCCGAAGACTACTGATAACATTGCAAAAATTTATGAAAATTAGATAAACAAATAAAAGAAATAAAAAATATTTCAGAGTTTAAACTGATCACCCAATATACAGTCAACGAAATAAATGTTTTCAATTCCTGAAAATCAACGAAATTCTGATTTTTACAGACAATAAAAGAAGAATGGGTTTAGAAATTGAAAAAATTCAAACGCTAATTCGTTTATTAAACATATTTTTACATAATTACAAGATTTTGTTAAAATGAAATAAAAAATAAAAAAAACACTAAATTTAAATAAAAAGTGTTTTCAAAGCTTGCTTAAGCATTATGTGAAGCACGAAAAATAACACTTTTTTTTCAGGGACGCAATAATAATAATTATTAATATCTAGTATGCCTCCCTTCTGCCTTAATTACCTCTTGTTAACGGTTTTTCATTGAATTGACCAAATTTACACAATCTTCTAGTTTGGTTTTGTTCCATTCCTCCAAGATGAAGGTCTTCAACTGATTTCGGTTTGAAGGATGTCTCGCTGCTACTCGTATTTTCAAATCTGCCCATAAATGCTCTATAACGTTAAGGTTCGGACTCTGTGGAGGCGGTTCTGTTACTTTTGGGCAGTTGTAGAGCATCCAGAAACGTACTGCTTAGAAGCGATGTTTAGCATCGTTATTCTGGTAAAATAGATAACGTCCTTCCAGGCCCAACTTTCGCGCACTGCTGTTCAGATGGATCTTCAGGATAGTTAAATACTGTAAGTGATCCAT
The DNA here is from genome assembly GCA_011009095.1 of Ignelater luminosus. Lineage (NCBI taxonomy): Eukaryota > Metazoa > Arthropoda > Insecta > Coleoptera > Elateridae > Ignelater > Ignelater luminosus. The sequence goes on from VTPC01089974.1 coordinate 344,967, forward strand.
AGTCCCTTCAATAAAAGTCATTTCTCCAACACCAGAAGCTGCCATACACTCCTAAACCATCACTGACAATTCAACGAATTTTACGGTAGGTATAATATTCTTGGGTTTCAGCGCTTCATTTGCCTTCCGCCAAACTCGTTGAGGTCCATCATTGTATCAGGAGTACAAATTAGTTTGGTTTGTTTTTCAAAAGATAGCACTGGCTGTGATGAATATTTCATAGTGACAGCTGATTTCGGTAGTTTTAGAGAAGTTAGACATCTGTCAATTAAATTAAGTTTATATCGCTTTGAGTTTCATAAAAAAAACTTGTTTTTTACTGTGTTGAATATGTCGAATTTTGTGTTAACTAAGCAGCATTTGCGGGAGGTTTTGGTTTTCCATTTTAATTGAAAGAAAAGTGCAGCTGAAGCGCATCGAATACTTGTGGAAGTTTATGGTGACAATGCTCCAACTGATAAATCATGTAGGGAATGGTTTCGACGTTTCAAGAATGGTGATTTCAGCGTTGAAGACAAGCCTCGCTCTAGACAGCCAAAAAAATTCGAAGACAATGAATTGAAGACATTACTCGATGAAGATCCAATTCAAAGGCAAGGCAATTGGGTTCCTCATGAACTGAAACCGAGAGACGTTGAAAGGCGATTTTTTTCTTGCGAGCAGTTGATTGGAAAGGTTTTTTACATCAGATAGTGACTGGAGATGAGAAATGGATATTCTACGCTAACCCCAAGAATAAAAAAATACTACGCTTTGCCCAGTCAATCGTTGCCATCGACATCAACATCAACAGCAAAACCGAATATTCATGGTTCGAAAGTCATGCTGTGTATCTGGTGGGACCAAAAGGGTGTTGTGTATTATGAGCTGCTACAACCTGGCGAATCCATTACGGGCGATCGGTATAGGCTACAATTGATTCGTTTGAGCCGCGCATTACGAGAAAAACGGTCGGAGCACGAGCAAAGACATGACAAAGTTATTCTTCTGCATGACAACGCTCGGCCTCATGTCGCAAAAGTCGTAAAAACATATTTGGAAACGCTGAAGTGGGATATTTTACCGCACCCGCCGTGTTCTCCGAACATTGCTCCTTCTGATTACTGGTTGTTCCGAAGGATGCAGCACGATTTAGCAGGTCACCGGTTCACTTCTTCCGCAGATATCGAAAATTGGCTCGAAACTTGGACCGCTTCAAAAAACCAGACATTTTTTCGAGGGGCAATTCGAAAATTGCCTGAGAGGTGGGAAAAAGTCGTAATCAGCGATGGACAATACTTTGAATAATCTGTCCTTTCATTTTGTTTTAAAATAAATGCATTTTTGCCAGCAAAAAACGGACCGAACTAATTTGTACTCCCGATAATATAGCATAATCTTTGATTCGTCGCAAAATATTGCATTGTGCCAGTAATGTTCATCGTGATTAATAGTCTGATTAGCAAACTTTAATCGTTTTTCGATGTTAATCTGAGAGAGCAACGGTTTTTTCCTTGCAGTTCTTGATGCAAATTTGTTCCGTTTGAGCGCAGTTTGAATAGTTCTGCTGGTCACCTGCACACCGGTTTCGTTTAGTAGCTCATTTGCTAATTTCTTGCTCGAAACCCGAGGGTTATCTCGCACTTTTTTCCGTAATAATCGTGTATTTGTCTCTGATAATTTCTTGGGCCTCTCTGGAGAAGCCTTTAGTTCCAATCTGTCTTCATTTTTAATACGGTTTATTACGTTATACCCTGTTCGGATATTCACATTTAACGTATTCGCAATTTCAGCGTACGTTTTTCCGTTTGCATGGTTAAATTAATCGAATAATTTCGCTACTTGTTCTTTTACCAGGCATCTTAAATTTAAGTTTACTGATCAAACAGGCGCGACAATATTAATGAAATTTGCAAAAATCTATCCTTACTTACCTTAAGGACACTTGATCTTACTTCATATTAAGTTTCGCTGATAACGCTTTCTTCTATAAATTAATAATGAAGCAGTTATCGCGTCTGGCTCCTACTTTGAAAACATTTTTTTCGCACGTATCAAAACGATTTGTCTAGACAAATTGGGCACTGGCATCTAAAAAGTCCCTTATCAAAAATATTAAATTACACTCTGTTTTTTCTAATAATGGATTTGCCTATAATACTATAACGTTCATATTTTTAAGATAATAATTAACAGAGTTATCAATAAATAAACTTGAAATTTTATGTATTTTTTGAATTGAAAACATTTACATATTTCGTTGACTGTGCGTACATATGTTAATTGTTAAAACGTTGAAATCGTGACTTTTTAACATTCGATGGCAAGTACACACAGTATTATTAGTTTTCCGTCAAACACACATTTACGTTGGGTTTTTTTTGCCCTACAACCAGGTTTACAAATGAAGCGTTCTCGTTATTGTTTGATAAAATACCTTTCAATAAAGATTTTTTAACGTAATTCAAAAACTCAATTTATCTAAGACTATAAAGCAAACTTTTTTTAGACTAAAAAGTTATTTAGTTTTTACGGTATCTTAAAAATATATCTTGATCATATTTTAAAAAATACTTTCGTGATTTTGCATTTTGTTGGAGCAATATTGATATCACCAAACTAAACAAATTTGAGTCACCATGATATTAAATTTCTCAGTCAAAAATAGCAATCACAACAATAAAATTATAAATTGTTTACAAAAAGGGCTCATATATTTTCGCCCGCGTCAACTTGTCGGACAGAAGTTAAGTTACGATGGTCGAGAACAAGCACTTGTTAGTAAGCGAAGGATCTTTATTCAACGTAAGTATTAATTTAATGTTCGGTATAAGAAATACATTCATGTAAACAAATACTAATGCAGGTACAAAATGAAACCTGGAATAAGGAATACGCAGAAGATTATAAAAGTATCATAAAACAAAAAGAACTGTTGAAAATACCATTTTCACATCAGTCTCCACAAGTAAGTTGCATGTTAAATTACGAAACCTTTAAAAAAAGAAAACGCAAAATATTATTTGGATACATGCGCAGTTTGTGCACGTTTATTTTTCTTTAGGATGAAAGGGTTTTACACGCTTACGAATGCGGTCATACGTATAAAACTAAAAAAACCAACCAAGTTAAAACAATATTTATAATATAATTAAGACAACCGAGAGGACATACAAAAGGTGTTAAAACAGTCTTTGTTATTAATTTTTAGATTTTTTACCGTAAATCAATAGTTGAGCACTTGAAAGATTTTGCCGCTAAAAAGAGATTAAGCCATTCCTGTTTACATTTAGCTGTATATATGTTGGATGTTTTTATGGATAATCATTCCATATTGCCAGCAAGGTTGTATCTTGTAGCCAACGTATGTTTATTGTTAGCAGGTATGGATTACCATTTCAAAACAGATCGTTCCAGGAAACTTACTGTTAATATTTTCCAGCAAAATTTGAAGAAGTTAATGCGAATATTCCAAAATATGAAGAATTAAATAACCATAGCAAACATTATCAGTATTCAATCAAAGACTATAGATTGGTAGAAATAATTATACTAAAATTTTTTCATTGGTACTTAATGATACCGACGCCAGCGCACTACACACATTACTTCATGCAAACCATAATAGAACCAGAAGATCTGATTAAAGAAGATAGAAGTTATCAAACATTAATGTTCGAGTTACACGAATACATCAGCATGTATTTAGATAAAATGATTGATGGTATGAAAACACTGAGTTATTTTATCTTAATTTTAAATGACTTGATGAATCTACATATGTACTTAAAGACAAAATCTACGTAATTAAAAAAAATTAATGTTCCGGTCATATTATACAGTATGGAAGCGAACGGTCTAGATTGTAGTATGTTGGTACGTTGCTAGTTGATGTTATCTTAATTTCAAGTAGAACTGCCCATCGGTACTACGCGATAACAACAGTATTGTAGCTATACGCATCTCGTTTCCCCTAATACCAAGTATTGTCGTATTTCCAATTCGCTGCCATCCAACCAGCATCGGTATGAAATAAGCCACCTATACCTACCTGTAATTATCCTAAAAAGGCCTTTTGCTACCGTAAGAACGTGGGCGAATATTAGAAAAGATACAAAGTGGTCAAAAAGTAGCCAGATCGGTAGCGTCGCCCATTGAAAAAGAAAATTAGTGTAAGAGCGACCTCGACAGATTGGGTAGATTCGCGATGACTAGACCAGCATATTTTCAATAAAGATCAATCCAAAATCCGTGGTCAATTTGTTTTAGTTATGGAGTTGGAGGTTTTCAAAGTTGCATGCAGAAATGTTAACCTTTGAGTGTTAACAGATAGATTTTCTTTTCTTATTTGAAACATCAAAAGTTGAAATAAAAATTATTAAGAACTAACATTACAAAGATTTCCGTTTCAAATTTTGAAAAACAGTTCTTACAATGACCAAGTTTCAGAGAATCTCATCCAGCCAAAACAAAACGGCGGCCTATCGCAATATCTCAATTTCTTCAATTTCAGTTAGTTTCATCATAAAATAGCTCTTCAAATAATTCGAAAATTTCGTAGTCGTTTGTTATTGATAGTACTGCAACATTTGCATCTAGATTAAGCTATCATACAAGTACCTTAAGTATTTAAACTTTCTTTCCAAAATGGCTTCCCACCATCTTGAGATTTGAAACAGAGATTTTTTGCTTGTAATGTTTCCGATAAAAAAGAGAGTTTTTTCAGAAAAAGTAAAAATAGCACCATAAATGAATTTAATAGTTATTTATCTAACACAAGTCAAGGGGGTGATTCTTTACATTGCGAGCAGGTCAATTCCAGGACGAAACGCTGAAAGCCTGCAAGTCCTGTGAAAACACTTCCCTGGTTCGTACAAGATTCTTTTCTGCAACTGCATAATAAAAACATAAATGTCTAAAATAGAAAATCTAGAAAACACAAAATTGAATGGAAATATTATCATGTTGCCTCGGCTTTGTTATTTTGTTCTTGATAAAATTAGTCATGGAAAAATTTCCTTGTCTAGGCAGATAAAGTGATGCTTCCCTAATTCTTTTGAGTTAGGAAAAAACAAACACTGCAGCGACAGTTATAGATTTTTTAGCTACTCATTCTATAACGTTTCACTAAGTTTCTTGACTCTTCTAAAGAAAGAAACAGACGCATATGAATTAACGGTATTTTACTAAAAACCGTTTCAGATTATGCCTATTTCATGAATATTGTAAGGTAATATTACAAACCAAATAAACAGCAGCTTTATTACTCATATTTTTAAATAAGTTCTCACGTCCCTTCATCATGTTTCCGACCTGGGATATTGACCTTCCGTTTGTTGACTACGTGACTGCATTTCGGCACAAATTTCGTGATAGAACGCTTATATGGGGCAATTTTACACTCTGGGCACTGGTTGCCCACCTCTGGCATTATAGTTATTTACCAAAATATCAAAAATCCTTAGTATCACAAAAAGTTGAGGAAATGCTTTCAGGATGTTCTAAAACTACTGATTAGATAAAGTATATTGTATAGCTTAGACGCGCATTGTCGGAAGAAAAAGAAACTTTCAATTTGACATGTTGCGTCTACAGAGCAAGTACACCCTGTATAAATTACAGGTAGCTTTGGCTAATTTCTATTATTTTTTCTAATAACAATTTTTGAAATTTTAATAAATAACTACAATAAACCCGAAAGCGAACATGTTTGCTTCTGCATGCAATTTCAAAAGCAAGTAAGTATTACAGGTTCCATTTGAAAATGCTTGTCTGGTCATTGCGTCATCTACCTTATCAATTTGTTAGCGTTATTTGTTAACACTCTGTAATATATTGTAATAAATGAGTCATACAAAGACTTAAATTTCACTAAAGAAATCTTTACTTTTGCTCTCCCAGTTTTAATAAATAACTAAAACTATTTGTAAAATAAGAAGTCAAATTCCAATGGATCACTAGTGTTTATTATCTAGTTTTCATGATCTTCTGAGTTGGCTTTGATAAAACTAAAGTATACAGTGTGTCCACATTTCGATGCTCACTATTGGGATCTCGGAAATTGTAAAAGATACGAAGTCGGTTAAATTAGAAAAGATTTGGCTATTTTGGAGATCAGTTTACTTATGCTTTTGTTTTTTCAAAAAAGTTCACGGCTTACTAGATATTTGCTAAAAACGAAATTATCTTATTTTTTTAAGTGAAATATCTCAGGAACGAGCTAAGATAGAAAAGAACAGCAAAGAGGATGTTTTAGAGAATTTACTCTGAAACACAAAAAATTATTTTCGCAATTGTCTTTTGTTTTATTTCGGCGGTGAAACGTAAATCCAATTTTTTTCTAATGGAACGCCGACTTGATTTCCATATTACTGAACTGCACGCCTTAAATGCTTTTCAGTGATACATGGCTTTACATAGCTATCCTTTTGTTTTACCGAGTTATGAAGCGAAAATCATTTTTCATCATAGTGTGCCATGACATCCAACACACAAAGTCGTGGAATTTTATCAAAGAAATTCATTGGTTATGCATTAGATGCTTATTTGATGCTATTTGTGAATGCTCAGTAAAGTATCTTAAAAGTGTCTTTTGTTTTGTTTTCGCAATTGTTACATAACGAATGTAATTTATCTGACAAAAACCAATGATTTTCATATGTTTAAAGCCATGGCATATGAAGTGGGAAATGCTTTTTATTTAAAAAAAATAAGATAATTTCGCTTTTAGCAAATACCTAGTAAGCCGTGAACTTTTTTGAAAAAACAAAAGCATAAGTAAACTGATCTCCAAAATAGCCAAAACATTTACAATAACAACTTTTCAAATCTTGACAGCTACACAGTAACATTTGTTTTTTATGCTCTATATTTCTGTTATTTCTATACATGCTGCTAAAAAATGACACATGTACTCTCCGGGTGCTTGACAGCAGTCAGTTGAACACGCTATAAGATTTGTCTGCTTTCCACATTAACATGATTCTTTATAAAAATAAATGAATTGATCAATAACTCAACAATAGTTGCTAATCGAACATAAGTTTACTAACATTTTTATTTGCAAAAACAGTGACCAGGAGCAGGTATACGTTCGCGTGCTACCAATGATAAAGCTTCTGACGATGTGAACAATTGTCATATATCAACCAATGTGGAGTTTTTTTATTGTATTGGTAGCATAGTTAAATTTATACTATACCATTGGGGACACCCTGTATACTGTCCATTTTATAAAAACCGCCTGATACTGAACTCTTTTATATAATAAAAATAAATAAACTGTATAAATTATTAAACAGGAGAATATTTTCTACAATGTGGCAGAAAAAAAAATTTGGTTAATATTTGTTAAGAGTGGAGATGTCATTGACAATTTCTCTAAATCGTACTGCATACAGATTACAGTGTGTTCAGCAAGGAATGGGACAATGCAAAATTTCAGTAATAGATAGATTTTGAAATTCTAGAAATGGCGTTTTAATCTATATCCACTAGGTGGTGCTATCCGATTTAAAATCTTTAAATGACAATGCAATTTAAGTCACATTAAATGAAAGCTTTCTTTATCCTCTTATCAGCCACATATGGGTTTTTGAAACATTCTCCTTTTTCGTTGTTTGTCTCTACTTCTTTTCTATTCTACATTCTTGTTTTTAAATTTAAATAAAAAATTACTGTATTCAAACCTGCCATTTTATGTTCCAAACACCATATAACAGCCATCCTTTGCAAATATAAACCTTGATATTTTAGCTCTTACATCACTATAGACTTACAGTTGTACTTTGAAATTAAAATTCTAACAAAATATGCAATTTTGCAAAAAATCTTCTTGTTAATGACACTAAAAATACACTTCTTAGTGCACAACAAATACATCAAGTAGGTTTAAAACTACTTTTAGGTGGTAGAGTAGAAGGGGGGCAAAGAGACTTTAAAAGACTTCTTCAAGAATAATTTCCTAAATTGTGCCATTTTAATAGACAGAGAAGTTTTACTAATTACTAAAATAAATTGTTCTGAAATATTTTCTTGCATAACAGTTGGGTTACCCCCACAAGGAGTTTGTATATCAACATTATTCCAAATTCCACATTGTAAAACTATCAATCATTTCTTTTTTCTTTTGGCAAACATTAAAAAATTACTTAATAAATACACCTGTGATATTAATTTATCTAATATAACTCGATACCTTCTAAAAAAATATTTACAAAAATTAAAAGATTAGTTTGGCTATCTAACACTTTCTTTTACATTACTATTGTTACCTTTTTGTATTTTATTATAATGTTTCAAATTTTGTTAAAGTTCTATTTTATGTTTGTACAGGGTATTTACTTTCAGTATGTCAAAAACTTAGAAGGTAGTTGAAAATCAAAAAATAAGTGTACTTTGCTTAATAAACTTACATCTGTAAACACTACCTTTATTCAAGAACAGTACACAATGATAATTCTAGACATGAATTTCAAGTTCTTAAGCGCGGATGAATTCTGAAGTGGGACCTAATTTTAAAGTGGATGATTTTATTTACAACAAATTATTTTTAGAAACAAAGTCTATACCAATAAATTAAATCTTCTATCTTTCTCCTTTTCATCATCATTTAAAATATTAGATAGCATTTACTACAGGTGTTTAAAAACACTACAACCTATTACCAAACCCTGTAGAAAAAAACAGTCCATATGTGTAGATACTGTCCTATTGATTTTCTTTAAATCAGTTATTATGTACTATTAATTTTAATATGATTTATAGATATACATCTTATGCAGCTTTTTTCACCATCAAAACTTGCAGCAGCTGCAATATCTGGAGCAAGAATTCAAATGGGTTTATCAAGTTGGACTGAATCATTACAAAAATTAACTGGGTATTCCAGAGAACAAATATATGACACCATAAAGATTTTATTACAGTAAGTAGATCGAGTAAATACTCTTTTTATACAAAATACAAAAATACAAAAAATACATACAGAATTATGTGCTGCTACTTATATATTGTACAGGAGGCTGTTGATGAATGATACTGACAAACTGATAGGATAAAATCCTGGTGACTAGACAAATATATTTTTCAACTTATGGTTGATTCATCTTAGTTACAGAACTATCAGTCTTCAAAGCTGCATGCGTTGCTATTATGTCAAAACATCAAGGATTCTCATTCAAGAGAATTGTAAGGAACTGCCTTCCAGATATTTTGAACTTACTTCGAATTATAGAACATATACTCTATACCTAAGATACATAACGCATTTCCCCACATTTTTTTAAAAGAGAATGTTTGATATTTTGACAAATAACGACAATGCATCCAAAAGTTTACATTTCTGCAAGTAACTTTGAAGACAGATAACTCCATAACTAAGACAGACAACTGCAGGTTCCATTTGAAAACATACTTCTCTATTCGCCACGAATTTACACCCTGCATAGTACTCATAAAATGACAAGAGTCCTATGAATGTGTTTCCAGAAATGCATCGATTTTGAGATACAGAGTGTTTAAAAAGCGGTGCCATCTGCTTTCTAGTTTTACATCTCATACTCATACTTGTACTCAGACTCAAGGTAAAGAAATAGACGACTTGAGTTTCATACTATAACAAAGCATACTTGCTGGAGCCAAACACAGACTCACTCAAGTACTGACTATACATACGGGCATAAATTTTATATGAAGTTTTAGCTTTGTATAACCTAACAGAATTTGATTTTACTAGGAAATGAGGCACCCTATGAGAAAACATTCTTCATCTGATGTACAGTCAAACTTTGATAACTCAAACCTGTAATCTTCCACTACTTCAAGTAATCAAAGTCTTCATCTTATCACGATTCAAGTTATCAAAGTTCAACTGTATTTGTAGGAATTTTATTAATTTTACTGTAACAACACTTGAATTCTGCTTACTGGTTATGATTAGTTTTATTTTTATCTAATATCTAAATTAAAAACAAATTCTCAAATTGCATTCAAGCGACTTTAATTTAGCAATTTGTTTTACCAAGTGATAGAATCATCAATTCTTCAACAATCCATTCCACTATTTCTAAAAACCATAATTCTGCAAGAGCCTATTTGTCTAATAATCGTAATTTCTAATAATTCTTTTAAGATTTTATAATTTTTTTAAGGAATATGTACTGTATGTAAATGCTTCATTTGTAGTGCAATCTTATTTACAGAGAAGAACACATCATCTGTGCCAATTGCTTGAATCCTACAACTTGATACAAAGCATGCAAGCTGCATATTTCTTACTATGATCTGAAATATATCTTAATTTTATTGTGATGCTACTAGTGATATGATTTATGTATTTGTAATATATGTAAATATGCTAGTAATAAACAAAAAATGTATTACTACAATGTTTATTCTATTTGTTAGACCTGTTTGACCCTATGAAAAATTCTCTGATAAATTTCATAGAAATTATTTTTTAAAAATTTTTGATCGTTGCAAATGGAGTTTAATAGATATTTTTGTAGAAATTTCGTTGAGCAAAAAATTTTTAGAACATGTTCTAAAATGTAGAAATTTTGTGCTAGAAACTGCGCACGCAACTCATGCGCACATCGAAATCAGCTGAAGCAGGGTGGACAAAAGGTTGCATACAGAGCAGGCTGCAACAATATACCAAAAATTTTGTTCAGAAATTTGGCAAAACTTTCTAAATTTTTATAAAATTTTTCATAGTGTCATGCAGGTCTGAGGAAGTTTTTCATATTTTTCATAAATTGCTTTATAATTATTCCTAATTATTCCTTTACTCCTGGCACATGCAGAGTCAAATTCAAATAGAAAAAATCCAATCACCCATTAAGTGGCAGTTATACGAGGGTCGTTTGAAAAGTTCGTGCAAAAATAAAAACTACTTAATTGTTTGGGGTAAACCTTTTTTATTTTTCAACATAGTCTCCTTTTAGGCTTATACACTTCGTCCAACGCTGCTCTAGTTTGTTGATCCCTTCTGAATAATAGGATTTGTCCAAGTCTGAAAAATAGCCATTCGTTTCTGCAATCACCTCCTCGTTTGGATAAAATCTTTTTCTCGCCAGATATTTCTTCAAATTGGGGAACAAATAGTAGTCCGAGGGAGTCAAGCCTGGAGAATAGGGGGGATGTGAAACGAGTTGGAACCCTATTTCCATTAATTTTGCGACCACAACTGCTGAGGCGTGAGCTGGTGCGTTGTCGTGATGGAAAAGGACTTTTTTGTGGGCCAATCTTGGGCGTTTTTCTTGCAGCTCGGTTTTTAAACGGTCCAATAACGATGAATAATATGCACCTGTAATAGTTTTACCCTTTTCCAGATAGTCGATGAGGATTTTATCAATGATTTCTGGAGTAGTAACCTCAACAGGGCGTCCAGAACGTTCAGCGTCACTTGTGCCCATATGGCCACTCCGAAAATTTTGAAACCACTTATAAACTGTTCTAATCGAAGGTGCAGAGTCACCATAATGTTTATCAAGCTTCTCTTTAGTCTCCGGAGGCGTTTTGCCTTTCATAAAGTAATGTTTAATCAACACACGAAATTCTTTTTCGTCCATTTTTTGAAAATCACTCGACTTCCTCGATTCAAACGAATGCCAAACACAAAGAAATAGACCGATCTGGCTGAAACTTGGTGTGTGTTCTTCCAAGAGATGCTACTAACTAAAATAACCTCGATATGCGCCAGTAGTGCCATCTCTCTGACTTTGCACGGACTTTTCAAACGACCCTCGTACATCAAGAAAAAATATATTTTTTTAAATCTCCCCTTCATTTTCTAGAAAAACACACCTTTTGAAATGGCAAAAGATTGTTTGAGAGTTTCTGGAATACAAAATGTATCTGGTATCTGTTCAAAACAAAATAAGAAAAAAAAAGGCAATAAAACGTGTATGCCGTTTTCTGAGTTACATTGAGAGTTTTGTTGACGTCAACTTGCGTTTGCCATTCACCTGTATAAACATAAAAAGGGCCATTACAATGTTGAGAATTCAAAAAAGTTCGCTGTAGTTTTTTAGTTCTAAAGGCAGTGCTGTGATGTATCTAGGTACATCTAGATACTTTTAAAGTAACTAGATACTTAGATACTTTTAAGATTTTGTAGCTGTATCAGGATCTAGATACATTTTTCAGAATGGATCTGTATCTGTATCTAGATACTGTAAAACATGTATCTGTCACAACACTGTCTAAAGGTCTTCCCTGCTCTGTGTGTGCTTTTTTTCTTATCATTTCTTCTTTATTTATCTGGTGTTAAAACCTTTGTTCATTAATTATTGGCTTTTTAGTGCACCATGGTTTGAGTGTGTGTATGTGTGTGTAATTTGTGCATAATTGAGGAAAGTCAAATGAAAGTGATACTAAGATGACAACAACAAAAATGCACAATTTTTATAATTTATTGTTGTTTTGTTGTAACGATGATTTACGCCCTACGCGAATTAGAATTTTGTAATTAACTGGATAAATAGACAACACAAAACGACGAAGACCATCATACTATTTAAGAGGATCAAACAATGTTTATGTGTTGACGCCTTTATGGCTTTTTTTTAAAGATCTTTCAATTGGACGATTCTCTTTTGCTACCGCGGCAAAGGTAATTGCTGATCTTTGCTTTAAATTAACAATAATTAATTATCCAGCTGTCTTCAATGCAAATGTGTGAAATTAGAATAGTTCTAAGTATACTCAAAAACATTCAATTGGAATTCCTGTAACTTAAAACGACGCACTGTGGTCTGAGATTCATTGTTAGGCAGCAAAAAGTCAAGATATTTAAAAGTATGTTTTTACTGTTTATTTACTTTCTTAACCCTTGTTAGAACAGTGGAACAGCGTTTATGTTATTTTTAAATTAGTTAATTCAATACTGTCGAGAGATGAAGTCGAAAATTTTGTAAGGTGCGTTGAAACAAGGATCTGTTTGAGACACTGATTTATTAGTATGATTATTGTAGAAGTTTTCTTGGCTCAAGAAAATGGACACATCTAGGTATAAATAAACATATACATACTTATTGAACTGATTATATTCAATTTATCTAATGTGGCAGTGGTAAATTCACATTTTCGTAACTGTTTTCAATTCTTGGGACTAGAACTTTTTAGTTACAACTAGTTACAAAATGAACTAAATAATGTCTTAAAATATAAGTAAAAAGCTATCATTTCACAAAGTTTCATTGTCCGCCTCTGTCCGCTTCAAAAGATATGATCAAATAAAAATTGATGTCTAACAGGGAACACCATACCAGAAAATCTCTAAAAAATACAAATACAGATTTATTTTATTTCTTCTTATTACTTCTGGTAACCTCTGATCCATACATAATGACTTTGTGGAAAATGTCAATTAAAACAACTGCCACATTTTGTGACGCAGTCAAATCTTTATTAATAATGGAAGATGAAAATGACGCTTAAGGACTGTATCGTTAATTATGGGTACAACTTCACACCACCCTAAATGGTAGGCTGTGACTTTTTCAATCAATTGTCAGATTGACATTTGTTACTTGGTGTATAGATCTTAAAGTTTGATAGTTAAATTTAAGTGTTTGTTAGTAAATTAAAAAATGAAAGGTTTATCAGCGGAGAAGCGAAGCTTAATTGTGTCCAGATACTGCAATGAAAAAGGTATGACAATGAGAAAGTTAGCGAAAGAAGAAGGTGTTAGTGTCCATGCAGTCCAAAATGCAATTAACAGGTTAGGCAAACATTTTACTTTGAATGATTTACCTGGACGCGGAAGGAAACCAGGTGCATCAAGTCCATATTTGGACAAGAAGATATGTAAAAAATTTACGACTAATAAGGAACTGTCTGTCCGTGATTGTGCAAAAAAAATGTGGAACTTCGATCGGCATGGTTCAACAAACTAAGAAAAGAAATGGTTTTAAGACTTATAAAAAACAAAAACAACCAAAGCGTAGTTCAGTTCAAGCATCTTCTGTGAAAAGTCGAGCTCGAAAGTTATACGAACAAGTTCTGTGCAAAAAAATCAATGCATTATCATGGACGATGAAACGTACGTCAAACTCGATTACAAAACTCTACCGGGAGCTCAGTATTATACTGTAAAACAAGGAACGGAAGTAAGTAATGCAGATAAATCTATTTTTTGTGAAAAATTTGGAAAGAAGATATTGGTCTCGCAAGCAATTTGTCAATGTGGCATGAAATCGACCCCGTTTTTCACTCAACAAACTTTAAATGCGAAAATATACCGCAAGGAGTGTCTCCAAAAAAGATTGCTGCCACTAATTCGAAAGCACGAGATTCAAGTATTATTTTGGCTTGATTTAGCTTCATGCCACTACGCTACTCCAGTTCTAGAATGGTACCTCCAACACAACGTTCCATTTGTCGATAAGACTATGAATCCCCCAAACTGCCCAGAAATCAGACCTATTGAAAGATTTTGGGCGCTAATGAAAAGAAATCTGCAGAAGACCGTTTGACCCGCAGAAAATGTTGAACAATTCAAAAGAGACTGGAATCGAGTAGCCAAAGCTGTAGGAATATCTGTCGTCCAGAACCTCATGCAGCATATAAAAAGCAAAGTTCGAGAATGGGGAAACCCTTATAATTTTTTGTTAATGTAAAAATAAACGAAATAAAAATATATCACACATTCAAAATCTGTAGTCCATTTTTCAAAATATAGTGACATCAAATTTACAGGGCGCTTATTCTGTACCCATAATTAATGATACAGTCCTTAGATATAAAATGTATATTTTACATTTTATTATAAAATATAAATATAATATTGTAAAAAACCTAAAAAACGTTGTTGGATACATTTTTTTAGCGAATCAGGTACAATCTAGACTTTTTGCCGCCTAAAACACGCTCCCAGACCACAGTGCGACGATTAAATAAATAAAAACAAACTTCAACAAGTTTTAATCTTTATTATGGTATGATGTTATTCTAAGCAATTTTTCTGAAGACTTATGGGGTGTACATCAACAGCTCTCAGAATGTGGAGACCCATTCTTTTTTTCTAGGCCTTTGTTTAAATTAAAAATGTTATCAATGGGCATCTCTAAATAATTAAATTGTTTCTATTTCGATTCGTTTCTCTGCTTCAGAGGTTGACATGGGAATTGTTACCAAAATTTTCAAAGTTTTACAGTTTTGGTAAAAGTTAAATATAAGTCATCTGGTAAATAATAACTTCTTTTTTTTCCACATTTTGCTCATTTATCAAATTTAAATTGAGAGATTTATTTAATCTTTTAATTTATAGTTTTTCATGGCACAAATAACTTGAAGAGGGTTTCTGTAATAAACTTTTTATTTTGTTCATTTTCAGCATCACGTCTCTCAAAAATACCGCGGACACGCATCCGACTAGCCGTAAACCACGACTATGTGATGTGTGAGTATTACTCAACTTGTCCATTTGCTTACTGTACTACCATTCTATTTCACAAGCTGCGTTGATACGGGAATCTTAGATTAGATTAATACTTAATTAATAGCTTGAGTAGAATCAACATATGCTCCTTCGGCAACCTGTCCGTTGTTTATCGTTTGCCGCCGTTCATTTAAGAATGCACGCAATTTGGTTACTACTAAAGCTAGCTATGTTTTGAATTTAGAAAATCAGTTTCTAATTTTAGCAATAAATTTAAAATTAAATTTTATTGAATATCAGTCTTAGATTGCATACTTGCTTTGTTTAGGCAGTACATTTTCTCACTTGCTACTTGCGTAAAACTATCACTGATGTGCACATTTTGATAGTAGGTAGTAACACACAGAATTAGCCATATTATTATTATTGATATATCATAAATGTCATCAAAACTTATACGTCTCCAAGTTCTAATTTCTAACCTTTACTTAAATTTTGAAGCAAAAGCTTAATGTAAGACAGCTAAACAAGTGATTTTGAATCTTTGTTCTCTGCAGTATTTCTTAACTAAAACATAGGTTCTGTACATACGGTTAACAAATAAAGTAAACAAAGAAGGTTATTCAAATAAAATAAGCTCAGTTTCACTCTGCTATAATCAAAACACATGCATATTTCTTTAAAATAATTTTATGTACGTTATTCTTATTTTTTGTTTAAAAGAATCATATCCTAGGAATAGAATAATGAACATTATTATAACCAGTCACTTAAGAAAAAAAACTTGCAATAAATCCAGAAGCCTATGTTCGTGCATAACCTCGTTGACGTTCATACTGTTTGAAATACGAAATAAAGCCCGTATACAGGGTGGCCCAACGAAAACGGAACAGACTGAATAACTCCCACAAAAATAATGTTAAAAAATTTGTATTGAGGGGGACATTTTTTGACGTCAATTCGAACCCTAAATTTCAACCCCCTGGAGGGGAGGTAAATAAAAAAAATTCACTTGCCACCCACACTAGGAAAATAAAAAATGAACATGACAGACTTGTCTAGGGTGGATACAAGATCATTCTATGTTTTAGAGGCAATATGGAGAATTTAAAGGCCTTTCTAATGATGTACCACTTGAACCTCCTTCCTATTAGAAATTTTCGAGGTAATTTCTGAGATATCTATGTGTAATACAAATAATTTTTGTTAAAAGTTTTCTGTTGTATCGTACACTTTTGATCATTTTAATGTAGTTAACATAATCATAACCATAACAGTTTGCATAAAACTGCCACCTTTGACCTGATTACTTGGAAACTAGTTAATCAAAGAATTTAAATATTTACATAAAAATATAATTAATATTGGTCTACATAATTTGTGAATTTCAGCCAAATGTAACTGTGGGAACTTTTCAGAATTCATCAGCGAGTCTACTGGTAATTTACCGATTTGTTTCGAAAGTACAATGTGATTATTTCCACCAAGGTTTAGGATTGAGATTTCGATAGATCATTTCCTCTAATCTTTTCTAATTTTACTTTCTAGAACTCATAAGAATTTATTTGTTGTGGGTGAATTATAATTTATAGCTATCATTCTTTTCAATCTTCTATAAATAATATTGTAATTATTAGCCCCTTTCATGATGTTTATAAATTTTTATAGGTTATGTTTTCAATTTACTTTATTCATAATCATTTTGCGGCTAACTACAATTTAGCCAAGCTTATATTTCGAGACTCTAATGGAACAGCAGTCAATATTGATTTATAGAAAATCTTTAATATTAAAAATCATAATCATTATTGAGAACCTAGTTGGTTTAAAATCTACTAAATCATAAAAAGATAAATAAAAACTAACAAGATACATACTTAGCTCTGTCAACTATATGTGTAATATCTTTGGCTCTAAGCGATAACTCATTTAAGTCTGCTATCCATTTAGCTTGTAATGATTCAGAATCTGCTTGCGCTGGAGTTTTTAGAGTGCCACCAATTACACGTCCTGTTACTACAAAACGCACCCACGAACCACCAGCACACTCGACTAACAGTAGAGTCGTGCATTCAACGATAAGTCCTGTTTCTTCTTGTACTTCTCTTACGGCTGCCTCACAAATACTCTCGCCTTTTTCCATCCGACCAGCTGGTAAATACCTACAAACAAAAAATAAAATGTTGTTCAGATAACTAAGTACAGCATATTGTACATACCATTTTCCTGCACATGACTGTTTCGCTTCCTGCATCATCAATACTTCATTGTTTTCATTCAAAAGCACTGCAGCTACAATGTATGTAACTGTTTCTCCTAAAACAGGCTTATAATTTGGGCCGACGCCAGGGGAAATTCCTTGAGATTCTAATGCTACGTTTTGTTCTTCTAATGTAAAATCGCAAATCTCGGCATCATCACCCTCCAAAGGTAAACCTTTTAAGGCCTTTTCTACATAAAGCTCTACTACATCTGGCATTTTGAGGTTAATTTTTTTTAGGTTAAACGGTATTAAATAATTTATTTTTAAATTTCAGTTTAAATAACACACCCCGTCGTTTTCGGAATTTAGAATTATGAAGATTCACACAATCACATGTACACCTACTACTAGAAATACAACATTTTTTAATATTTAACTCAAGGCATTATTACGGAATAGTAAAAGAATGCGTGGAATGACAACATTCAGGGTTACCATAGCAATTTGACCCGTATATACAATGAACTTTAGGTTGTGATGGTTACAAGAAATTTTCACGCACACCCGTACCGTACTAATGTACTAATCGCACATCGCATTCAGGAAAGGAAATAAGTAAAATTCATTCTCAGTTTTGTTAAGTGGGTATTCTTGATTAGTTAAACAAATTGATGAATTCATTAAATGTTATTTTTTGTTTATTTTCAGCTTTATAGGTCATCAATAAATAAAATTGTTGTAGAATTGTTAAAACATTTATTACATGGACTTTTACATTTTACTAGAACTTTTTGCATTTTACCCGATTCTGCAGTAATGTATCAGCTATAACTTTATTTGTATAAGCAATAAAGAACTGATGCATTGACAACTGAGATGTTCCAATTGCAATCTCTTCTTCCTCGTACTTTTTCCAAAAATTTATTATTATGAAATTATTTCTCACATACAATAAAAATGCTTCATCTAATAGAAATTGCACTTTCTGATAAAAGTTAAAAATGAGTTCTCTACTATAATAGACAACCCTACTGCATAGGGTGACTTCTTCGCAAAACCCTTGACAAATGAAGTATGAATTGATTGGATCTTAAAAATATCGATCTTCAGACACGATCACACACGAAATATGACGTCTCAAACCAAGATAAAACGTACAGTCATCCACAAAAGTAATGTCCCAGCTATAGCCAGGTAAGCTGAGGGTCTAGCATGAATCACGAAATACGTTATTGTATGGAAAGAGAGAACCTAGCTGTAGCAGGTAGGGCTATAAATCTCTAGTTGACAGAGTGGTCAGATAGAGAAATGCGGTCTTAAAGTTCAGTAAACTTATTTTATGAATAAAGTTGTATTATACGAAAAACGTGGTTAGTAAAAGGAAAAAATCCACTGCTAATTAATTTACTTTATTCAGTTCTAAAACTAAATTTTAATAAGAATATTTTCTACGTAAATTATAATATAACAGTTAACGTTAATTTCGAAATTTGCTGTTGTTATTTCTAGCTTAATGCCAAAGAAGTTTTAAATTTTTCATTATGTTTCAAGAGATTAGTAAGGTCTCTTCTCAATATAACACTTACAATACACGTGAAAAAAAGGATGCAGGTAACTTGTAATTATAGGATTTATTACAAAACCAAACAACTAAATGAACTGCGGTGGAGTTTAATTTTAAACCAACAAGAAATAACGATAACAAGGGTTGAGTAGTAATAAAAAATAGCAGGATTAAAAATTTATTTCTCATGAATGGAACAAAATTCAAGAAACTAACTTTGAAAATAATGTGTAATTTGTGCATTATTTACTTTATTCAACTACATCGCAATAAGTATTATTTGAGTATTACCATCATGATTAGGATTATACATAGTTGCTAAAGTGACACTACAATATTTCAATAAAGGGTAGACGTATTTGAAAGGGTTCTGACCTGCTCGGCGTAAATATTACTACCTGCCACCTGTAGTAAAAATCGTCATTGTATATTGTTCAATGGTGCGTAAAAAGTCAGTCTCAGATTCCATGAAAAAGACTATAAGAAAACTAATCATAATATAATAATGTTAAAAAAATAATTTTTTTTCGGGTTAATTTTGTCATACTGAAAACGATATTACTAACCACCGAAACATCTATACTATAATAAATAAACTTTTAATTTCAAATTACCAATAATTTTTTGATCATAAAAGCTAATAATACTAATTTAGTTAATAAACAAATGAGATGATTATCAAAATTACTAATTATTAAAAACACATTTTTAATTATGACTGCGATTTTCGCACCCCACAGATGCACCACTATCTACCAGATAAACCAATAATAAATTTTATATTAAAATTTTGTTCATTTCTATTTTTAACCTAAATCCAATAAAGGTTACAGTTTTAATAGACAGGTAGAGTGTACTCTTACTTTGAAGTCTTCATGTCAAAAAGAATAAATACCATAATAAACAAATTACATAAATATAATAGAGAAATAATAATAATTACATAAAAAAATTGTAAATTTTTACAAAAGATACTAATATTTAGTATGTTGATCCTGATTCTCTATGCAATCTTGAAGTCGCCGTGGCATGGATCTAACGAGCGATTCGCATAAGTTAGTTCCACGTGACCTTGCAGGCCACTCGATCAATCGAATCTCGGGATGATTTTCAAACCATTCACGAACAGCCCTTGCTTTATGAATGGGTGAGTTGTCCTGTACCAAGAGAATTGGCCCATCTGGATAAACTGCTCTTACCGTCGGGAGCAAGACATCTTCCAAAATAGTTATAAACTCCTGCGATGAGAATCTTGGACTAACTTGTACTAATTCTCCTGGTCCATGACAACTCATCCATCCCCAATAACCTGCCGTAATGCGCCCGCTTCTATTAGTAGTGTGAACGTCACTAGGGTCATATCGTGTATTATTCGGTCTCCACAACACCTTTAATGCATCGTCAGACGAACAGAAAGTTTTTTCATCAGTGAAAATTACGTTTTGCCAGTCTCTGTTTACATTTTGCAAGCAGAAATTTAGCCTCCTTTGCACCTGAAGAGCCGCCAATAGTGGTTTTTTAGCTGGCTTTCGACAGTGAATGCCACTTTCATGTAGTTTTCTTCGGATTGTTTCTTTGCTACAATCTAACTGCAAAGCTTCCTGTATACTGGTTGTAGTTGTAAATGGATTATTTGTAATAGTATTAATAATGGCTTGCCGATCTTCATCGTTTAACACCAGAGGACGTCCAGAACGCGGACGGGTTAGCAATGGTCGGTCTTCTTCGTTCTCTTCTGTGTAACGCTTAATCCAACGATTAACTTGCCGCTTCTATTGTCGATAATGGAACAGCCATGTAGACATAATTCAATTAATGATATTGCAGTAAGTATTTAATTGATGTCTGTCGTACAATTACTGTATATGAGTCCAAGAAGTTTTGAAGAACTTATGAAACATATTACTAGAGATATAGTTATAGAGATTTTGACATCAGCAGTGTATGACTTGTTCCCTGTTTAGAACGCTAAAAATCTAAAAAAAAAAAAGATTCTTGGAAAACACATTTTTTAAAGTTTAAATTTAATTAGGTATGCTTCAAAAGAACAATTTTGACGGCAGATTTAAAAGCTGGCATATGTTAAGGTGGATTGCGACCTTGAGTGACATATCAATGATGACATCTTATTAGTTTATTGTTTTATTTATTAACGTTTTTGCTTTTTTTCTAGAACCGACTGTCAGGGGAGACATATGCTTGCTTCTGGATCTTTGTTCACAATTTTTATAGATAAATTTCTAGTTTTTGAACACTCTTCATATTTGTCTTTAGTTTAGAATTGTTACTTAACTATTGGAGATTATAGCTTAAGGTCAGTGCATTATGTTGGCTTTGTTAATACAGGTAAGGACATAGGAGTTGACAGGATTACAAACCCGAAGTTGTCACTGTCAGATTTGCCACAAGGCCTTTGATAAATTTGACAGTGACAATGACCTTACTTATAGCTCAAGGATCGTAAATATAATAGCATGTTGTGATATACACTTTAAGCATTAACTGGAATGAAAATGGCGCAATTGACGAAAGCTCGAAGAAAATTTAAACTATCTATATGTCAGTAATTTGGAGTCGACACAAAAAATTACGTTCCTTTTTCTTATTGTAATATTTGA
Organism: Ignelater luminosus; assembly: GCA_011009095.1. NCBI lineage: Eukaryota > Metazoa > Arthropoda > Insecta > Coleoptera > Elateridae > Ignelater > Ignelater luminosus. The sequence goes on from VTPC01089974.1 coordinate 366,716, forward strand.
AAAACAAAAATTATATTCACAGTATATCAGCATTGCTAATTTAAATTTAGATTTAAATTAATAACAAGTAATTTACAATTATTACTAAAAATAAATTCGCAATTGCTTTTTTTACTTTTTTTTGGTTGAGTTTACGACTTTAATTAATAACATAATTTTTATGAATATCAACGCTATAACTAAAAACTTTAAAGTAATAGGGATATTGTGTAACCAGACAATATAAAATGTAGTGTTTACAAATATTCTTCTAAAGCTGGCCAAAAAACATTTAAGTTTCCATCGATATCAAAAAAAGGTTGAAAATAAAAATACTATACAGGTTACGATTGGCGTGGAAATTTAATTGGAATCGTCAAAAGTGTCTAAATTTTCTAATTTTTGTTGTTTAGAAAAAAATTTGCTTTTTTCGAATATGACAACAATAAGAATAACCAAACAACTTTGTCAACTTTTAAGTACTTTGACAGATATTATAAGAAAAAAAAGCACTATATACAGACATTACTGCATTCTATAAAGTGAAACAGCCTTAAAATTGCACTCGATTTGAGATGCTAGACTGGAAATATTCGGAATGAGACTACAAGCACAATAAATTGTGGTAAAACTCAGCAAAGCATGCGTTGGTATTTACAAAAATACTGGGTGTTTTTAAATTTTGTGAAGTTAGAATATTAAATTAATTTATTATTTGTTTTACATTTTGTTGTTTTCTTATTTCTTATTTACTCCTGACCACAAGAAACTGTAATAATTATAATAATTTTTAGAATAACAACTAGTTTATTTTTTAATGATATATTCATTTTAATATCTGTATACAAACACCAGGCGAGTTGGTATTATTTTGTAAAGATGAACAAAAAAAAAGCGGTAATAGCCGTTTCAACATTATAGGATTAGCATTGAAGCAGAATGAAAATAAACGAAAAGCAAAACAAACACGAATAACAGCGAATAACCTGCTATATCCTTCTTGGCTTCGCGCCTGCTTCACTATTTTCAAATTTAGCCAATCACGTAAGCCATCGCATCAAACTGACTGATGGATTTAGAAACGCCTCTAAAACTTAGAAAATTTGATCAAACTAAAGGTATGACATCATTGTTTCAGACTGATAGTCAAGTTTGATCAAACTGACTGATAGTGTGACATAGGTTTAATTAAGAAATCTTGCAAATTCTGAAACAGCAGTTTTGTGAGTCAGCTTCTTTTTGTGTTTAGTAGTTTACATAGAGTAATAATACTTAAATTTTATGAAATAATGAAAAAAACTGTTTCTATTGAACTGTGGAAATGAAGCCACTTCCTAGAATTACAATCATGCTAGGATGACTCTTTGCTAGATTCTACAAAGCATTTACAAGTTTCTATAGTTAGATCGCGATAGTCAAAAATGAAAATATTTCTGTAAGTAACTTACCGATAATCCTACTATATGGGCTATTTCATCTTTTGAGGTACCTACCATGTTCCCACATGGTTACTAATTTTGTTCTATTTTCTATCGTCGATTCCCTTTGACCAGGTAATCGTGGCATATTGAGATAATATGTTACAGTAAACTCTTATAACAATCAAACGTATGGGGAAATCGAAAAAATTTATCGTTTAGATTAAGATTATCTAAGAATAAAACGAATGAACAGAATGATGTCTTAAACACGATTAAATACGTTCATGACCAATTTTTTTTTTAAATTTCCCGTTAGTTGACGAACAAAAAGGCATATTCTCCGCTGCAAGTGCTAATGCCATTGATTGTGTTTCAAGAAAATTGGGTACTGACAAAAGCTCCAGATGTTTGCATTACTCACCTTACTAACAAAGGGTCTAAACCCTTCTTCAGAGGAACAATTTATGTTTTTCTGCGGCCTTTTCGATCTTTTACTTCGTTAAACGGAATTTTAATTTGTGGAATGACGAGCTAGATTATCTAAGTGGCAGAATCTCGCTACAAAGTTCGTTAAATGGAGAATTTTGTTGAACGGACGTTCGTTATGTGGAAGTTTCACTGTAGTTATGAAATCGATATTAATAAGTTTAATTTAAGTAAATTTTTTCTCTGTTGATAAATTACAATTAAAGTTTACAATATTGATAATCAATGATAATAATTATAATGATAATACTAAAAATTAAATTGTCTTGCTTTATTCGACATCTATTACGGAACTAGTTAATTTGACTGTAGATTAAAAAAAAACAATATTAGATTAATAATTAAATTAAACAGGACAGCTTAAGCTAGCAGCTACATATTTAAGAAATACCACATAATAGGGTATATTATTGGTTCTACAACCTTAAATATTTAGATACCTAAATCAACTATTTTGCCTAGAAAGTCGGTAACGTAATGCAAAGAACTGCACTCCATGGATAATTGCAGTTCTTCCCCTTTATAATTCCCAAACCGAACATCTAATTGTCTCTACAACACGACGGTAAAATGATAACGTAAATACATTATTATAGTTACTTTCTTTAATCACTTGCTTGTTTTAACAAAGAATAAAATATCTTATTAATAAGCGTAGCCAACAATAATTGACGACTCGTCGTTGTTAATTACAACTTCAATAAGGGAGTTTAAAAAAGATAATTTCAAGTGGCTGTAAATGCCATTTATCAAAAAAATTAACTATAATAATTAATAATGATTATGAATATGTATTTCATCCAGATTAATAGATTTGAATTTTATAAATACTAGTTTGACGCTTTTGTAGGAAGACATATTTCTTGAATTATACCTGCAAATTTCCAAGTAAAATAGAAAAATGTCTTTAAAGTAAATTGTTCACGCATCGATGCTTTCATTTCCTTACCTGTTTTAATTTATTGATTTTACCTGTATAGGGATTTTAGAAACGTATTTCTCAGCTTGTTGCGAAAACGTAAAATAAGTTGTCTATCCTACAAAAGCTGGGACATTACTTTTGTGGATGACTGTACATGTAATAAATGTTTTAACAATACTACAACAATTTTATTTATTAATGACCTAAAAAGCTGAAGATAAACAGAAAATAGTGGAATAAAAGGTCAAGAAAAAACCAAACAATTTGTAACTGTGGTGATTTATGAAAGAGAAAGAAATACTAAATTTTGTTGATGCAAACAGGAATAATATTCGTAAATTATCTGGAAGAGATTCATTCTATAACATATTGCAAGAAAGTAACGAAAACAGCATTATATAAGATTACTACCTATAACTTCATATTAGTGTTTCTTAGAGGGTGTTGTTCTAAGGCCGCCAGGTGCATATAAACCACATTCTGTAAACCGCCTTTGTTAAAATAATAAACTTAAAAATTCTCCCTCCTTAAAAATCAACTTTTTTTTATTTCATGAATTACAGATCTAATTCGTTCTTTCTTGTTAGAATGTTTTTCGCGAGCGCTAAATGGAAGAGGGGTCCCCGCCCGAAACTAGACATGGTGAAGTCGTCCTTCCGGGCCCAAGAAAAAAGTAAAATTCCATATAAAAATAAATTTAATTATACATCAAAATGCCACCTCTTTGATTAGCCGTCCTTGTAGTGAACACTTTGTACACCTACATCTACACCCGGAGACTCTGAGTGTTTCCTATTTTCGACGGAATCGTAGAGTGTGATGCCTATATATTTGCGCTCACACTGATTATTATTAATTAGACGACAAAAGATCGGTAAAAAATAAATTTTTTTTATTTTCTGAATAGTTCCAAACCATATCATGTTCTTGCATAAACACAATATACAACGCTTGTCTTGATGATATACGAGATAAATGCGCAAGATGTAACAAGTTTAAAATGCATTTCTTTTCTTTATTATATTAGTTATCATTTGTTAACAGCAGTGATTTCTATTTCATTATCTCACATTATTATAATCATTTATTATTCGCTACCCCTCTACTTGAATAAATTTATTTGAATCCCATGGGCAGGCCCCGAGACTTTAAGAAAGAAAGCCGAAAAAGGAAGCGTTCTTATCTTGAAATTTCGATATTATTTTTAAATTTCAAAGAAACTATTTCGCGGCCTCCTTGCAGGAGTTCAGATCCGTGGACCACAATTTAAGAACCATTTTTCTAGGACAGGAATATTGGCATGCAGATTATCCAAGGCTTAAGAGATCATGTTTGGCACTTAAGCGATTGTACTCACTGCAAGCAGTCTTCTCTTCCCTGCCAAAAACCTTCATCAATTCTTATGGTCGTTTCTTTCTCAAACCACCAATTAGTCAGAAAATTTTTCTAAATGTTCTTGGACACTTCTGGTGGTTCAGACTTCACCTTAAACCATAAGAAACCTCCATGTTAGTGTCTATTGAATCCTTACAATGCAAATATTGGAGGGGAAACACCAATCAAGAACATGCGGTATAATTGAAGAAGAAAAATAATTTTTATCTATAGTATCTACATACTATGATACTGAAGTATCTACTAATTACTTCTATCTAGATAAAGAATTGTTAAAATACCACTATCTGTATCTACGAGTAGATCCAAAACTAGAGTATCTAAGCCCAACACTGGCTATTTGGGATACTGTTCTCAGAAGGATAAAGCCTGGTATCTTTAAAAGTAACCAACAAAATATAAAACATCTGGGAACGCAAAGCATAACCACAACGAACTCCGTTTTGTTACTTTTCTTCAAATTTTGGCGGCCAGTTTGACCATGTTGCTGAAGAGATATCAGAAAACGAAGACACCCCGTGGTCTTTAATTTTTGATATAGAATTCAAATCTGATGTTAAAATTTAAAAAAATGCGGACAGACAGACAGACTTCGCAAATTCAATAGCGACTCCTATCGGAGTTCGTTGAAAAAAGGTCGCTAAAAAAATATTAATGAAATTCAAGTTTATCACAATCAAGTATCGAAATAAATCTCACAAACATGCTACACCTTATAAAAAGCTTAGGACAGTGGTCTCGAGTATACATCTGTACTACTTAATACACGTATTTTTAAAGATATGGCATATACCTAAGTATATCCTCCAATACAACATTGGCTATAAAGGTTTGAATCAAAAGGTACCTATAGTAAATGTTCCAGTGATGTAAAAAGGGAATAATGTTATCTATCCATATTTCATTCTAGGAAGTGGATAATTAGTAAGATGTGCCTCTGTCAGTTCGTACTTTAAACCCTTGCAGAGCCTTTGCAAGACTCTAATGTAAATTCTTGCAGAAGTCCAGTCTTTGCAGATTTCTAGGGTTTTACAAGCTCATTAATTTTAATACAACCTTCAGTTTTTGACTTAAATTTAACCTCTTGTGCTACTTAAAGCATCTTGAAAATAAATAAGATAAACTGCTGGAAAAATTACTAGGGGATTTTAACCATTTCGATACACATCCCACATTTTATGTTAATCCCATAAATGGGACTGGACCTTTAAAATGGAACATGTTACAATGACGTATACTCCTTTAAAGAAAAATTGTGGTTTATTACTTCATCTAAGGAGTTTGAAGCATTTCTATTTCTTGAGAGATCAATTTAAAACATGCTCATCATTTCAAGAATGTTCAACTAATTTCCCTCAAACTTATTATAACTCCCAATATGTCATATAAAAAGTCTTTTAAAGCAAAATGTATAAGATTTTATTTTAAATAAATACATATGTATTAAATTACGCACTAGCTAAAACTTTAAACAGAAATCACACAATTAGCTTTTGGCTTAAGTTAGACAATATTTAAATATTTACATTTTATTAACAACATTATACATAATAATTAATTATCACTAATTTCAACAAAGCTAATAATAAAAAAGATTCTCAGATGAAGCAGATTTGTAGTAGTACGGTTAACAGCAAGCAAATTAGCATTATAGAAATTCATTTCATAAATTATAACTAATATACATGGTCTTTTGTATATCAACATTAATGTCTTAATATTAACAATTAACAATACATACCTACTAACTTTTCCACTTTTAGTGCTATGTAAAAAACTTTAACAAAGTAAATTATAAAACTAAAATGCTTTAATGCAAAAGTTTAAGTAAAAAAGTGTAATTAGATACAAGTCTGAACACATTTCTTTTTGTAAAACATTTACAATAGTAATAATTTATATTTTCGTACCTATATCTTGGGATTCAATGGTAGTGTAATGTACTTTTCTCGATACTATTTCTAATAATGGAGTCAGTCTAGTCCGAAGTCTATCTTTGCTTAAATAGGCATAAGCAGCTAAAAGGGACACCAAAATAATTGTTAAAACAATTACTAGTATGGTAACAGCACGTGATACTCGAGCATGCTTATTCTCTGCAAAATTCTTTAAATTCAGTATATATGTATTTACAGATTTTGATTGATGACACTGTACTAAATCTTTATTTCGAATAGTGACATTTGTTTCATGCATCCATACATATAAATTCTTTATAGCAACATCACAACGGAATGGATTCCCAACAAAATCAATTAATAGCGATTGATTTCTAAATGGAAAAGACATTAAATCAAATGTATCTAATTCCTTTTGGGTAAATTTTGTAATATTATTGTGTTGTAAATCTAAGAATCTTATTTTTTTTATACAAGTAATATTAAAATTTAAACCTGGAATGTAATTATCACCCAAGTATAAATCCATTAGACTCGGTAAATCACAAAAGACACTCTGATCTTTAAAGCTTCTAATTTCATTTTGCTCTAAATGTATTTTAAATAATTTTGTTAAATTACTGTTTACAAAAATATCATGCAAATCATCAGCTAAAGCATCATCAGTATTATCAGCAAATGCGTTCGTCAAATGCAATTCAATCAAATTTATAAAATTTGAAAATACTCTGGGATGATGATAATTTTCATCACCCTCATTTGATATCGATAAATTGTTATGATTTAAAATTAGTCGCTCTACATTTGCAACATGATGATAAGATTTTCCTTTAATTTCTCTAATACCATTGTTGCTCATGTCTATAGTTTTTAAAACACTTAAGTCTTTGAGGTCTCCAAATATATTCCATGGTAGTGTAGGAATCTGATTGCCAGTAAATATTAGAACCTGAGTTTCTTCAGGAAGATCCGCTAACATTTCCACACTAGTAAAACCAGTGTCAGTACAGTTAACAACAAACTGTAACATTCTGTCATAGTAGGCCTTCCCACAAGAACATTTTCGCAATAAAGGTGATCTACATTCATTTGTTTGCAACACATTTGAAGAAGTCAAACTGACAACAAATGTTATAGTTAATGTCTGTATCAATAAATTCCTTTTGCACAATGGAAACATCCTGTAACAAAATAAATTTATCCTTTGTTAATTTTCTTAAATGAATTGAGTTACTTTTGTTTGTTTGGTCAACACCCTACACACCTTATAAGGCATTAAAAAAAACAATTACGTTAATTGCAATGCTCTATAAAATATTCTAATAAACAATCATATTAGATTATTAGTTATATTAGTACCAACAACTTACATGTAAAAATAGCTAGAGCGTTGAACTTAAAAACTGTTAAAAATTTTATTCTTTTTTTAAATGTGTCATCTGACGCATTTATTACTTACGTAAAGTCAGGTAAAATCCGTAAAATCCTGAATAATTTCTTTGAAGTCAGGTTTACAAAGGAGCATTCTTCACAACAGGTGAGACTTGTCTTTTAGCGAACAGGTGTTTATGTACGTTGTGTTGCCTATCTGTACTATATCGGAGAGCTGACATTACGAACGTCGGTATCGATTTGACGTTGGCGAAAAAAAGCGGGCAAGGCATTATTGTATTGTATTTTGCATTTCCGTTTGCACGCTAATGGAATAATAGCCATCTTTGCATGGTACAAAGAAACAATTGACGTCCACTTATTACCATACATGTACACAGCTTAGTAATATCATTGAGTAAAGGATCCTTTACTCAATGGTAATATTATAGAGGGTGTTTTGAGACGAGTGCAAATATTTGGCAAACGCATACCTTGACAAAAGATTAAGCATTTCCCTAAAGTTCGCTGTCTAGTAGAAAATGTCTCAAGTCATTTTTTGCCAGTATTTAAAAAGCAGGCCATGATATTAAATGTGTTATTTCATTTGATTTCAGGATAAACCAGTGAAAATGCAAGCATTATAATGACAAAATTTAAAAAAAATCGAATATCTCGAGAAATAAAAATCGAATATCCCGAGAACTACTCGAGATATAAAACTTTAAATTCTATAGTCGTATTCAGCGTTAAAAACCAAGTCGATATCATATACAGTGTGTAAATAAAGTAAGGAATAAAATTCATATTTTTTTTTATTATCGCTGTTTGGAAGAAAAGCTCAGACAGGTCAATTTTATTTTTTTCCTCCGGATTTTATGGGCGTTAATTTTAATTTTTTAGTTTGCTGCTCTGGGACCTATGACGTCATCGACTTTTTTTTAAATGGAACTCCCTTATTTTTTAGCAAGAAATAAAAAGTAGATTTTTTTCTGAGTTAAGCAATACCCCACATGTGGTATTTAAAATTAGTAGTTTTAGAGATATGAGGGATTTAATAATTAAATAATTAAACTTGAGATTTTAATGTTTTAATGTTTTAATGTCTGGTATCAACAGGATGGTGCACCACCACATTATTCACTTTGTTTATGAGAATACCTAGATGAAATCTGTCCTAATAGATGGATAGGAAGACATGGTCCAATGGAATGGTCGGCTAGATCTGATCTCACCCCACTTGATTTTTTTTCTTTGGGTGTATTTAAAATCAAAACCTCGAGGTTTTGAGTGATACACGTTGACGTTCCCAAGGTCATATCGAAAAACTAAAAGTCTACATATCTCTTATTTTTGATGTAGAATATGATTCTAAAGTAAAAAAAAGTTTGAAAATTTTTCAAATTTTGGCGGCTATTTTGACCATGTTCCCGAAGAGATACTTATCAAAAAACGAAGACACCAAGTGGTCTTTAGTTTTTGATGTAGAATCCAAATCTGAAGTCAAAATCTCAAACTTAAAAAAACTGCGGACAGACAGACTTCGCAAATTCAGTAACGACTCATATTGGAGTTCGTTGAATAATCTCCAATATGTTCAGAATGTCAACAAGAAGTGGAAACAGTCCGCCATTTGCTTATATTTTGAAATAGAGCCTTGAAACTTAGGATATTGAAGTAACACCATATTTGCCATTTCTTCGACTAAGTAAAATGATGAGGGTCGTTTGCAGTTTTAGTGGAAGTTGTATCAATTTTATTTTTTTAATTGGCCCCCTGTATATATTTTTTTAATACATCTTTTGCTTTAAATTCTGTTTAACTGTTAATTGATATGCGGTTTGTGATATTTTGTTTTAAAATAACCTCAAAAATGCTTAATTTCTCTAAAATAGGAGGATCTGACATATCGTCTTGGAAATTTTTGTCAGCTACCTTGTAATCCACAAAGAATGGTTGCTCTTCTTCTTATTGCCAATAATAATTCTCAAAAAGGTTAACATTGAGAAATTAAGTTTGTTTTAATTTCCTGAGAAAAATTGATGCTTACTCATTTTTTCAAATGGCAACCCCTCAATTTTATTATTGCTGACTTATTGTTTTCATTATTTTCAAAGTGCCAGTTGCTTAGTTGACTTTTACAGTTAGAATCATTGATAATAAATGAATTGAATTTTTTACTGAGAACATTATTTTGAAAATAGTAAGACATATGCTTATTGAAAAGAGAATAAGAGTAAGTTTCATTAGTGATAATAAAACTGAGGGGTTGCCATTTTCAGAGTACTTGACAATTTTCAGAAAGATGCATTATATTAATCATGGCCCTCTTATTTTAGGGAAATTAAACATTTGTGAGGTTATCTTAAAATAAAATATCACAAATGACCTATCAACAGAAACAGAATTTAAAGCAGAATCAGATTATTAAAAAGTATAGTTGAAAAAAATACATCTAAAAATATAATAACATTCTAAGTTTGAGAACTCTGTTCACTTCTCATTAACAGTTGACACTCTGTATATTAACCCCTCCCCAATTTGCCTGAGATGCCTAGGTGAAAATAATAAATGATACGAGTTAACTTGTTTTATACACAATATTCTCTAATTTACATGTATTACTTCATAATATGCAGTGGAGCACTCACAACTGGACTGAATTTATTTGATATTTGGGAAATGTTTCTGAAAAGAAGAATGGTTAGTATAGTTAAGGGGTTAAATAAAACAGGACTGCAGCTTCTTTCATTTATTTTATTTTACTACAACTGATATTTTACTGTATATAAAAGAAAACAGGGATAGTTTTTTTATACGGATTTCCTTAAATACTATTATATAATTATTATTTGTACATGTATACCACTTTAAGAAAATAACCGAGACTTTAAAGTGTAAAATATAGTTCTGCTATTTTGCACTATCTCAAGTAGAACTATTGTTTAACAGTATGATTCTTATGTGTATGCAAGTGACACATCTTAGTTTACAAAAAGGAAAAAATTGACTTCAAAAACATAAAAAGTTAAAATTAATTCATAATAGTACTATTATACATACAAAACATTATAACTGTTTATGTTTAGGGTAAATATGAAAATGCATATGTACTCTAAACCTAACTCTACGTGTACATAAACTTTTAGGATAATAAACATACTTCCTTTTTAAAGTAATATCACATAACTACATGACTGCTTATTCTATTGTTACAACTACAAAAATAGCATTTTACAAAAAAGGAGGATATTACATGATATCTATTAAGTAAAAAGCATGTAAAATAATTTTTTATAGATCTATTATTCGTAATCCGTTGACAGGTTGGATTACTATTATTATTATTTCAATGCCTAATTCTTTATTAATCCTAACACAAATCTGTATTAAGAGATTGCATTTTAGTTCATCATGTTTCATAACTACCTGAAGATTTTTCTGTTTTGAATACAGATCTATCTATACATTATAGAAAAACTACGCAATCAAAAAAAAAATTAAGTCGAAGCGGACCATGACTTGTACAATGTGACAGTGTTCTTTGCAAATATCTATTGTTTTATTTAAATTTTAGTTTATAATTGTCATTTTGAAACATCAAATCAAATTTGAATACTTGTTTAACCTAACAATTCACAACTATCAACTACTATCTACTCTTCTCTCTTAGCAGCGTTGTCACATGGCACTGGTCATGGCCTACTCCGACTTCATTTTTTTTTTGATCGCACAGTATTTCAAGTTTCTTAAAGATTTTAAAATTTAAAAACTTGAATAAATGCAAGTGCAATTAAGCATGTAGGTACTGTTTAGTTTTAGGTCAATTTTAAATTATTTCCAGTTATGAAATATAATATCTAATTTTGATATTCTCGCATTAATTATACATATCACTCTTTGTTAACCACAACATATTAATAGCCTTGTAAGACATTGTTTGAATGTTGTTACTATACACTAGCTGCAGTAACTTTTGAAGTAGTCGATATGCATGCTGGTGTATCTTTTTAAAAATATGAATTTACAGGCACATCTGAATTATTGAGGCTGTTTGTATAAGAAATGATTCTGATCAATCATTTAGCAACAATGAAATAATCATTCAGAAAGTTCTTACTAGCAAAAAGTTCAACCCTTGAAAATCAATCTAATGGTAATCTAGTGTATTAAAATATAAAACCAGTGCAAAATAATAAACTCTTGAATATCAAGCCATATTTATTTAACAAGATAAAAGAAAAGGTAAACATTATGTGCTAAACAACTTAATAGATAATTTATTTTTGATAAACTTACAAGACTAATATATTATTAACTATGAACTACCTGTGATCATGCTTAATTCCCCATATTTTCAAAAACTTTTTAACAATGTATACCAGTAAACTAAGAAACAACAGAAAATCACTTAAAATTCTAGAAGTGCGATTTAATTACATAAAAGAAACAGTACGGAATAGTAAAACAGCAACTTCAACAATTAAATTAGTGAACATTATGACGACGTCCTTTGACTCTCTGAACAAGATTTAATATTTTTAATGCTGGACCTAATTTCAAACCCATATATTTCATCATCATGTCGGAGTTTAAAAGAAGTAACGCTTTACCATCAATTTCCTGTAAATAACAATTCTTTATAACAATTATCACATTACCGTTAAATTATATGGAGTAATTCCAAGCAATGAAAACAGTTCAGGTATATTCCTAGCATCACCACCTCTTTTTTGGCATGATTAAGTAGAATCTCCAGTGTTTGTTAAACTTTTCTGACATACGAATAACTTTGAAAACTTAGTTATCTACTGTGAATCACTATTGGGAGAACTTTATTAAAAGTTAAAAGTGAATGTAAGTTAAAAGCCAATGCTTGGTAATTCACCTCTGAAGTAATACTTATTAGAGCACCACTCACAAACTACTGGTAGGGAATTGATGACCATCGATTGAAAAATACTGAACTACACCAATAAATTCCATGCTAATTTTTATATGGAAGATTAAAGACTACAACCTGTGCTGGGTGTTTCAAATTTGAGCTTAAGCATGGGGATCATGCTTATTATAAGAGATAGAGAATAGGTTTAAATTTGGCACTTCTGCTAAAAATCTAAAAAACATTTGAATTAACTTCTTTTGTTTTTGACTTATGACCAAGAAAAGGCAATATGATGGTTTAAGTTTTTCACCTCTGGTTTCATTATTATTGGGAATTCTAAAAATATAATAAAACATGAAGGTAGCTTTTTATTATTAATCACCTCCGATTGTCAAAATTGTCAACCGATGTTTCGGTTTCTTGGAACCATTCATTTTTTCTAATGGACACCACCATATTTGATATTGACATCATTTAATAGGATTTTTCATTCTGTTTTGAATAATATAAGACACTCCACAGCTAACTAGATTTGCAAAGGAAATATAAAATGTATACAGTTGAAGTAAATCCAGTAGGCCATGTTTATTTTCTCATTTATGAGAGAAGATATCTACAACAACCAAAAGTTATTTTTTAAATAAAAACTTACTGATGATATTAAAGTGTGTCCTAAAACACAAGTTATGTAGTTTATGTAAAAAATATTTTCAACCAAATATTGTCATTCTCCATTATCCAACCTCCTGCTGTTTCCATAATAACTTTCTAACAAAAATACTTGCTGTTCCTATGTGAACATCATTGATTTTGTAACAAACTTACACTGAATTAAACTTTCATACAAATTATTTGACAGTTTCAGTTGCAGTTGTTACTTAATCAACCAAGATGTTCTAACGGGTGGGCTAAAAATATCCGGAAAATATAAAAATCAGACTAGGCTGCCGTCAAACAATAATCTGTCATTGTAACTGTGCCGAACTGGTCTATCACAGTTTTTTCGTGCTTCTCTATCAAGTTAAAGTGGTTATTATTTCGTCAATATGAAAAACAGTGAAGATTTGCGTAAACATATATACGAGATGCTGGGACATAAAGAAAAATGTTATGTGATAAAACACTTTAAAGAGGAAAATATCTCGACATCGACAATCTATGGCATCATTAAATGGTATAAAAATGGTATACTATTTAATGAAAAACCAAGACCAGGAAGACCATCACGTCTCAGTACCAGAGAACAAAAAAATATTATTTGCAATGCTGAACACAAGATTGGTGCCTCTCAATGAAAACTGGCAAAGAAGTTCGAAGTCTTACAAAGGTGTATACATTATACATGAAAACAATATGGCAAGAATTATTACAAAAGACGCCTAAGTATACACTGAAACAACTCTCCAAAATCCCCAAAAAGTGCAGAAAATTGCAAAAGAATGTCTTGAAAGGGAATAAATCAATCATTATGGATGATGAAAAGTATTTTACCTATACAAATAACATGTCTGGAAATAATGGGTTTTACAGCAAAGACAAAGAAAATGTTCTAGACAACATTAAATTTAAGTGTAAACAGAAATATGAGAAGAAAATTTTGGTCTGGGTTACAATTTCTGAGAAAGGCATTTCAGGGCCAGTCGTAAGACATTCTTCTGGTTCAGCCATCAGTGCAGAAGTGTATCGAAACTGCTTGCTAATAGTGCATAAATTCATTGATAGTTATCATTCTGATGATAACTATGTGTTCTAGCCTGACTCAGCGTCCTCACATTACACAAAGAGTGTCCAAGAATGGTTACACAGCAAAAATATAAATTTCATCCCTAAAAATGCAAATCCTCCCAATGTTCTGCAGGCACGACTTATAGAAGACTTTTGGGGCGTTTTAGCTTCTTCAGTCTATGAAAACGGATGGGAAGCAAAATCTGCAAGAAGTTTACAACTTCACGTGAAAAAAAAGCTCAAAGAAATAAAAATTGATATCATCCAAGATATGCTGTGTAAGGTTAGGGAAAGATTAAGAAAAATCGAGGAAAAAGGTCCATTCTACATTTTGTAATATAAGCATCCTAGCCAGCAAATATTGTTGGTTTTGCAAATAAAGTTAATTTACCTTCAATTTGTATCTTTTTTATTTAATCGTTTTATACATTTTTTTCAAATACTTTTAGCCCACCTATCTCTTATAATAAGTGAGGTGCCCATACTTAAGCTTGAATTTGAAACGCGCTGTAGATTTCTTACTATTTATTTGCTACAGTGACAGAATTCAACTGAATTCATAGCACATTAAGCCTAAGGGCCTTCAAGACTTCTGCATAAACAATTACCAAAAAAGAGAAAAACCCCATAAAGTTCATCTGACATGCAACTGCTTTGGTGGGTAAACAAAACTACATAACCTCACATTCTTATTGTTTTTCATATAGTATGTTGCTATAACTTGCTATTTTTAAAAATTCACATTTTAAAATTATTCAGACTATCTTTAAATTATGTTAGACTTGTGTGAAGATGTTGCTTTGGAAGGTGAATTTAAAGGCTGCTATTTAAAGAAAAATCAATAATTAGTAAGTGGTTGTGATCCATATACAATCAATCAACTTTACTAATTTGGATAAAAATGTGGAGATTTTCCTAGTTGTCACTATTTTGATATATGTTAATGAATCATTTCAAATAAAGGTGTGAAAAGTTCATATACAGAACTAGAGCTATGAGCCATAAAATATATACAGCGCTTTCAAAAAAGGAGTGAAGAATTTGAAACTTTGTTGTTTATGTTGGTATACAAATTTATTTGTAAATGTTGATATCACCATGATCGGCCATTGCTGGAGTGTATTATTATATCCCACCATTAATTTGAAAATGTGGTGTCATAGAGTGTAAAACAGTAAGTATTTATTGTAAAGTACTTTCATACAAGTTAACATTAAGTAAACAATAATGTTATCTTACTTCAGCAGAAAAATCCTATTGAATTTCTACTTTTAAAATGTCATCACTTCCTTTGAATACTTACACTTTCACACATATAGGGTGTTTTAGGTTACTACAAGCCCCTCATCATAAGAGTTCGTCCTAATATGGTATTCTAATAAAGATTTTATTGTAATGCAGGAGAGACCTTTATGACGCTTTAGTAATACATGTTCTAACAAGATGCAGTATGACATTTACAAAAATAGTTTTCTTTTTTTGTTCTAACCATTTCTTCCTTAATAATTTTTTTTTTGAAACTATTCAGATCATTCTAGCGAAATCATAATAGTTTGGCCTATTTGTTTTAACGACAGATCTTATCGCCTATACTGTCACCATAACAATTAAACAATTGCTAGTGTTTGTTTTCTATGTGTTTCTGTCAGACTTGTTGGTACTTGCATATTTTTTGTTGTTTTTCTGTTAAAAGTGGCTAGGGGAAAGCCGGTACATGACGAAATTCATGAAATAATTGAAAATTACTTAAAAGAAGGCTGTTCTTGTTACTATATTGCCAAAAGCTTAAAAATTCCTTATTCTATTGTAAAGACAATTTCTAGTAATTACGTTCTGTGTGGTTCTTGAAATGCAAAAGAAAAACTGGTCGACCACTAACAGTGAATGCGAGAGATTTAAGAGTCCTACAGGGCATTATTAAAACGAACAGAAGAGCCTCTGCATCAGAATTGTCTGTTTTGTGGGGTGAAGCATTAGGAAGGCGTGTTTCAGTTTCTACTTGCAGTAGGAAAATGAAGAAACTAAGGTACAGTTTTTACACGGTATTTCTTATTAAGTCATATGCAATATTTACTCCATTATCATTTTTTAAGGCAAAAGAGAAGCCTTTATTGACTAATAAACAAAAGACAGCTCGTTTGTTATGGGCTAAGAACCACTTAAATTGGACAAATCAACAATGGGATTCTATTATTTGAAGTGATGAATCTTGTTTTAAAGTTTGTGTCGGTGATAGCAGAAAACGAGTTCTTCGAAAACCTGAAGAGACGTATCATCCTGACTGCTTAGTGAGAAAAGTGAAATTTCCGGCATCGCTCATGGTATGGGGGTGTATGTCTAGTCAGGGTGTTGGTAATTTGCTATTTATTGATGGTACCATCGACGCTAAAAAATATAAAACGATTCTGGAAGAACAATTAATGCCATCAATTCCAAAACTTAAAACTAATGAAGGGCATTATATTTTTCAGCAGGATGGCGCTTCGTGCCATACTACAAAAATAATTAAACACTGGCTGCAGGAAAATAATATTTCTGCAGCCAGTGTTTAATTATTTTTGTAGTGAGTTTTGGAGTGGGTTAGCAACAGCCTAGATCTATCTCTGATAGGAAACTTATGGGGTAAAATGAAACGCCAGCTTCATAATCATCCAGTAAGAACGAAAGAAGAACTGCATCAGAAAATTTTAGAAAGATGGAGCCAAATTACATCGCAAGAATGCAAGCACCTTGTACAGATGCTTGCTTCAAGATTACAAGCTGTAATTTGCCAAAAAGGTGATTGTACCCACTGGTAGCAAACATTAGAACAAACTATTATAAAGATGTTTTTTTTGTGAAATGTTAGACAATTTCTGTAAAAATATTAGTTTTACATGTAGTTTAAAACACATTCGTATATACTGTTAAGCCAACTCATGTAAATAAATATTTGGTACGTTGATTTAATTTGGTTTGATTAATAAGAAAAAATTAACATATTTGACAAATTTGAACAATTGGACGAACTATTATGATGAGGAACTGTAAGGCCATAGGAATTTTAACATGGGAAATATTTATTAGAATCAGACTTTGCTTACGTCTACTATAAGCATTAAGAATGATGGATGATAAACGACATTTCAGAAAACAAAACAATTGTTTTTCATCAAGTGTCAAATAATAACGTTTAGTAAAATATGGTTAAAATATTATTATTTTCTCTTCTGAATGTCATTTTACATTATTCTTAATGCATATAGCAGAAGTAAGCAAACTCTCAAATTTCTCATATGTTGAAAGTGGTATGGCTTTAGTAAGTTAAAGCACACTGTATGAAACTGCTTCACATGATAAATACTCACTGTTTTACATTGTACAGTCACTTTTTCAAATTAATGCTGGTTTCAAAAAAACCAGCATCTTTTAAGTAGGATTCCAATTTTCTACTTTCTATTCATGAAGAAGACAAAATGTGCTACCATTCCCATTCAACTAATGCAGTTTATGAATTTACAGACACTTTTGTTAATTTCTTGAAATTATTAATAAACCAAATAAACGAAATATGGCATAAATATTTTAAAACATGGAGGCCAATATTATATTGGTATTGACAACTATTTTATAGGTATTGGCCAAAAAAATCACATCAGTTGATCCCTATTACCGATGGAAATCTATAAAATGACAGTTTGTTTCTTCTACCACTCGCACTACTACACACAAAATTGAGGCATTTTTAAGAAAAGAAATCTTCGGAAGATATGTTTGTTTACCCACCACAGCTAATTTGGAGGTTAATGTGATGTCAGATAGACGATTCCTATAACTAAGTGGGAGATATTGTCTATAACAACTGAAAAAAATCTTATACTCACATGTTTTCTAAATAAATCAGCATGTACTCCCAAACAAGGATCAGCTGATTCAATAAACTGAATAACTTCTTCGATTCCCCATTCTGGTGGTGGTGTTTTATGTGTTGTCACTGCCGAATCTGCAAGTGATGTATCTGTAGGAGTAGTTGAAGTTGCTGCTTCTTGTTCAGCTGCTGCCTTTCGTTTTGTTGGAGGTGGTTTTGTTTCACAGGCTGAACATTCACTGCGGTTGGCTTCCAAACCTAATTTATTAGTAATCCACTGTTAGAATGTACTCTTTTGATAATTGATTAATTATTATTTTAACAATAACAAATGCATCTAAGATGGTATAAGCTAACGTACTAAAAAGTTGTTGACAGCAACCCAGTGATGTTGATATATCAGCAAATACATGTTCTAAATCAGAAGCTTTCTGCAACGTAGATAGTTTGATAGTGTAGGTGCTTCCTCCATGTGAAATAGCTATTTCATCACCACGTAAAGCCCCTAATCTTGCTAATATTGTCTCAGCTTTACTAGAAGCAGCTAGTAAAGCCGTTACTAATTTTTTAGCTACTGCAGTAGGAGTTGTATCCTCAACAGAGGAAGGAAGTTGTATGGTATCAATAAGGGGTCCTCCAAGACAAGCTTTATGCATATACACTGTTATTGGTGGAGGAGGAGGCGCAGAAGTATCAGCTTCTGGTGATTGTACATCTGATGTGCTTATAATAGTCATCGTCCTTGCTTTAAATCTATAAAGAAATTTAAAAACAATTAATTATTTTACAAATAAGTAGATAAAACAAAAAGAGAAACATTTTAATAAATAGTGATATTAGCTAATCTATGCAATAATTATTAAGTTTTTTCAAATAAAATAATAAATATTTAACAGAGTAACTTACAGTTAAATCTAGTTTAAATACCTATTATTGCCAGTAGCATTCTTTTGGCCAGGTGGTTGCAGAGGATGTCCTGTTTTAGCACACCATCCTACAGGAAAAATATCCCGACTATCATATCTGCACCAATAATCAAAAGCACCACGCCAACCATCAAAAGTGACATATATTTGATCTTGTTTAATGTTTCCCACTGTTGCACAGCATATAAGTTGTGGATTTTTCTTATCTACAGCTTCCAGTTTTTGACCTATTTCAAATAGGTTTGTTCTAGGTCCAGGAGGTTCTCGTTGAAATATTTTAGCAGGTGCCATTTCAGCTCCATTTAAAGTCTTTAGAAGAAACATCGGCCAGGAACTTGCATTCATTCGAAAACCTGTGCAGAGAAGATATAAAAGAATCAAAAATGAATGACACAGATTATCAAGTGGTATAATGTTTCTCTTCTAGTCTTTACAAAGTAATTTTCAATGCTTATGATTGTTTTAGAAATTCATTAGTCAATGTTTTTGTTTCTTGAAAATATTGCTAAAAAGAAAAATATCCAAATAAAAAGTCAAATATTTATCTCTGTTATAAATACAGTAAAAGAAAATGGTAATAGTTATTTACGTACCAAGGGAGGAAAGTAATTTTTACTCCCGTGGGACGTACAACATTTTTTTGCCTGTAAACTGAATTCATTTTCGTTTGGAACAGGGACGTAATAATTCATTACAGCCCTTGGGACGTAATGATTCATTACAGCGCTTGGGACGTTATAAGGGTGGAAAAAGAATTTTCTTAAATAATTTAATACAAATATATAGGGTGGCCTCAAAGTAATGAGAGAATGTTTAAAGGTGGATTCCTGGAGTTAAAATAGGTTGATTGAGCCCAACTTGCAATAAGCAAAATTGCTTCCATAAGATTTTAATTTTAATTTTAATTTATTACTTTAACTTAAAAACTATAGATGTGATTTTGTTTAAATTTGGTATACTCAGGTTTTAGTTGTTGACTAACAAGAATGTGAGGTTGGCTTTTATGATGACAGTAGAGAATGCAGTTTTTGCTCACAATTGGAAGTTTGAAACCGCTGATGAAATGCAAATTTATGTACTCGATGGATAACTTTTATTCAACGAATAATTATCTGTCTATTTATTTGCTGATGGTGAAACCAGGCATTAAAGAATTAGAACAGGATGGTGCAACCACATTCCTTTTATCTGTAGTAATAAGCGAGACATCTCGTACATACAGAATGGGATACATTGAACAAGGTGACTCAAATTTGAGCTTAAGTATAGCATCTTGCTTATTATAAGAAAGAGAGCATAGGTTTAAATTTAGCACCTTTGCTAAATTTCAGGGCTTCTACAAGCTGTGATGCATAAAACAAGTGAAAAAAGTAGATGAATTTAGCAAATAAAGTGAGAAATTATAAATAACTAGGCAGAGCTTTAGATGGAATGAAAAAGGTGCCATTATTCCAGTGTTGCCAGGTGTAAAGAATTTCTTTTCCCACCCATCTAAAAAAAATGTCGCCAATAACATACGAAATCTCCAACTTCAAATATTTTTGAAATAATGCTTGTGTCCACAAGCTGTAATCCAGCTAACGTGCTACCAGCAGTGGTCATTAAGTGCTGCCAGTAATTATTTGCTTGCAAACAAATACTGTCAACCGTCCAGCAATTTTATATTGCCAACGCAATAACTTGTTGCTTGCCTGTGGAGACAAGTAATCTTTTATGCTGTAATGTAGGTGAAAATAATCAACCAACAGATGGTGTTAAACTTCGTCAAAATTTATCAAAATAGCGGAGGAAAGGGCAATTATAGCTATAACTATATACTGGGTGTCTCAGACCACCCGTCCACCCCTATTAAAATTAAGGGGTTTGAGATTTTTTGATGAAACGAACGGTTCCCTTACTAATTTTGATGTCCTCTTTCCGATGGTGGAAAAATTGAAAACCCCCAAGGGTGAGTTGACAGCTCAATTTAATAGTTATTTCAATAACATTCAATATGTTTATTTTAATCTTTTGATTGGAAGTGTATTTCGTGGGATAATTGCAAAATTCCAGCTTTTTGCGTTCACAGCGCCATCTGTTACAAAGCGAAAAAAATATTTCAAATAAATTCTACATATTTTGTGACTTAGAATCCAGATTTGCAATAAAATATAGGGGTTCCATTTACAATTTTAAAGTTGCCCTCCATCTCCCCTATAAGGAGAGCTCCCTGACGGCCCAAAATATGTGAGAAGCCTGAGAAGTCCAAAAGGCCTAACAGATCTGTATGGTCTGACTCTATCTCCTCGACCAAAACTTTATAATTAGTTACATATTTTATCAATAATACAAATACTCAAGGTGTAAGGCCCTGTAACTGGGTATTCATGTATTTACTTATTTGATTCAAAAGTCAAAGCTTAACTATTAATGAATTGATTATAAACTAAATACAACCATAGGATCAATACAGTATTATTTAATAATACATACAAGGTGTTAATAAATAACATCAACAAACTGATAGGGTAGATTTCTAATGATGGTAGAAGGTTTCTTCTGAACCTATGATGTCTTGATTGTCTTAAATATGAAGTAATCGGCATTCTAAATTGCCTACAGACAGGTTGACTTTTGTATGCATCATCATTATCTGTCAAAATATCAATATTCTATTAACCCTTATCTGGGCAATGTATTTCAGTTACGTTACCAGGCAAGGTGGGTCCAGTGGACCTGCCTTTGCATTATAAAGTTTGTGTGGTGCTTTTTGTTAGTATTGCATATACGGGTAATTAAATAAGGTAAAAACAATTATTATTTAAGATAACTAGAAGTAAATGTCTTCCCTGGTTCGATATACAGTGGAACCTCCATAACTCGAAATCCAAGGGTGGTGATTATTAGTTTGAGTTATAGAAAATACGAGTTATGGAAAATTACGTGCAATTGGTATTGAAGTGCAAGGGAACACAAGGGTCCAATGGACCCACCTTGCCCGGTTATTTAATAATCAATTTTAAAAATTTTTTCATCTACTAAATGTAAATTAAAATATTTGATTAACTGATAACACTCTACCTAAGGTATTCTTAGAAGTCATAGGCGCTCATTACCCAAAGACGAATATTTTAGAAAATATGACAAAGTAAAATGGACGCTGGATCCATTGGACCCACTTTGACTGGATAAGGGTTAAGAGAAATTGTAGGGAAATACCTTCTGTGTATTTTAAACTACTTTTGATTATATGTTACATAGTGTTCTCTGTACAGGACCAGATTTACTCTGGTGGAGGCCTCTAGGCAAAAATTAGTGGTGGTCCCCACTTTTTTTATAATTTTTACAAGTACTTAAAACTGTTACTCAAATAAACAGAATCACAAGTCACTGTTTTTAAAATAATCAAAACTAGGTACAAGAAATTGAGAAAATGCCAAAACACATTTAGGTTATAAATATATCATCAACGGACTGCATCAATATTTTATTAAATGTCTTTTGAAAATGGAGCAAAATACAAAACTATAACTTTTTATACATTCATTTGTTTTTTGTAATTAATTATGACTAATAAATAAAAAAAATCATAATTTTAATTTTAAAAAAGATTCAAAAAATTTGTTCTTTTCTATCCTGGTTTATTGATATTCTTTATAATGCAAACATAAAATTTTTTGGTGAAGGCTCCTAGGCAGTGCCTCGATTGCCCACATGGTAAATCCGGCCTTGTCTCTGTAGCTGAGACACATTAAATCAAAAGTTTCTCTTCATCTTTCTTCTGGTGTTATGTATCTTGGCCATAGAGTACATCCCATATAATGAAAAGAACGTTTGGAATATCTGGAAAGCAATTGTACAATTTTCTTTAATAAGAATTTTTGATATTTTGGCAAACAACAACAATGCACCCAAAAGTCAACATATCTGCATACAACTTTTGAAGACTGATTACTCTGTAACAAAACGAATTGACCATAGGTTCCATTTAAAAATATTTGTTACCAGAAACTTATCTTATTAGTTTATTGGTATTATTTATTAACATCCCATACAATGTGTCCAAGATAAGGAGGGCCACTACAGGAATCTCAGAAACCATAACATATCGAGAAATGGTTAAATGGGGAAAAAGTGGCTAGTACCAGGTGTATACCTATGAAATGAGACTTTTTTTTCAATTTTAAACGTTTATTAACAAAAAATGGTTACAAATTTAATCTTCAAAATAATAGCCATCGCTAGCGACACATTTTACCCATCTCTCAGGCAATTTGTGAATGCCGCGCAAAAATTGGCCGTCTTTGACCGCAAACCAATCATCGAGCCATTTTTTGGCTTCTTCGTGAGAATTGAAGCGCTGCTCGGAAAGTGCGTGGCCCATCGATGCAAACAAATGATAATCGGAAGGCGCCAAGTCTGGTGAGTAAGCCGCATGCACCAGCGGTTCCCAATCGTACGTCTCCACCAATTCCCGGGTCGCTCTTGTTCGATGTGGTGGTGCATTGTCATCAAGAAAAATTACTTTGTGACGCCGATCGGCATATTCTGGGCGTTTTCGGTGTATAGCGCTGTTCAAATCGGCCAATTGTCGTTGGTAGCGTGCACCGTCAACTGTTTCACCTGGTTTTAATAGCTCGTACCAAATAATACCATGCTGATCCCGGAAAACACACAGCATTGCCTTGCGGCCGAAGCGATTTGGTTTGGCCGTTGATTTTGGCTTGTGGCCGGGCGGACCATACGATCGTTTACGCTTGGGATTGGAGAAATACACCCGTAACGATTCGATGCAAAAAAGACTTCCTTTTGAACCGGGAGAGCAGCATTTCACAAGTGGTTTTTCGGTTCTCTTGCTGCCTTTCAGTCAGTTCATGCGGCACCCATCTTCCGACCTTTAAAATCATGCCCATGTCTTTCAAACGTTTGCAAATGGTTTTTTGGGTCACTCCCAACTGCTCTGCCATCATTTCTTGCGTTTGACCATCATCTTCATTCAACAATGCTTGCAATTCGGTGTCCTCAAACTTTTTCGGTGGCCGGCCACGTTCCTCGTTCTCCACGCTAAAATCACCACTTCGGAATTTTTCAAACCACCTGAAGCACTGTGCTCTGCTTAGAGCATGTCCACCGTAAGCTTCTATAAGCATTTGATGAGCTTGAGAAGCGTTTTTCTTCAATTGATAACAGAAAATCAACGATGTCCGCAAATCGTAGTTTGAAGGCACGAAATTCGACATTTTTAAGAGCGAAAAAAATGCGTTGTTGTATGAAACATCACAAACAATGAATTGAATATTGTTGACAGATGACAGACGAAAAAAATAAGACATTTGGGACAGTTTAAAAATACTCCTAGCGACATCTGTGGTCTAATAGCTGAAAGTCTCATTTCATAGGTATACACCTAATATGATGCCATTTAAAAAATAAAAATATTCCAAACGATTCTGAAAATATTCGAAAAAACCAAAACATTGCAATTTTGTTTTCATTCTTTTCTGAGTATTTTTCAACATAATGAAAAACAACAAACACTTTCTTATAACACTTTATTGAAAAGAAGATGATTTCATTATTTTTTTGGTATGTTTTGTTGCATAGATATCATCTTCAGGTCCAAATTTTTAAATATGGACCTAATTTATTTTTCGGTTTTTTTTAAATATTTTTGGAATCGTTCAGAATATTTTTATTTGTTAAATGGCATCGTACTAGGCGCTTAATTGCGCTACTTTTTCCCCATTTAACCGTTTCTCTATCTCTTATGATTTCCAAGATACCTGTAGTGACCCTCCTTATCTTCGACACATTGTATACATTTTCATAAATCATATTCTATTTTTTTATCAAGCAATGATTAATAATCAGACTTTTGCTTTTCTCCAGCTTATCAACCTTTTGAGTGAATCCTTTGAACTTAATTCTAATTTAATCGATTATTTGTGACAAAGATTTCTGTAAGACAAATAGCATATTTTAAAAGCAGCATTTAATTATGAATAAAATACTAATTTATCTATCCAGATTTTTGGAAAATTGCATTTCAAACTAGCATAGTTGATAAAATTTTTAAATAAATTAAATTTTACACCTCTATCTTTTTAATTGATGGAAATTTTAAAAATCAAGGATTTCCACAAGGAAGTGGGACCTAGCAAGAATGCACGCAAAATAAATTTTTGGCAAATATTATCTTCAAAGTACTGATTTAGAAAAGTTCAGGTCTAGTATGATATTATTGGGAATACTAACACAATTAACGTATCACATTACAAGAAAGGAAGCTTATTATTGCCACCAATAATTGTTAGTTTTCAATTTGCTTTTTTGCATATCCATTTTGTAGTTGTTTAACAATAGTGGTTGCTAATGTTTTGTTACACCAGCGGCATCAGGTGCCTGCCATCACCTAAAAAACCAGGGTTCAAATTCAAGTAAATACAAATTTTTTCTAATAACTAAAAAGTATGAAACGAATTTTTAGAGTGATATGGATGTGAAAATGACCATTTTCAGTAATAACATTACTTTTTTCCAACAAATAATTCTCCATAATTGCAAAAATTAAAACATCAACACAAAATTTGTCATCAGATTGATATGACACAACCGTGAAAAAAATTGAAACAGCTTTGGTTAGAGCTTTTAAAATGAAGTACCTATGAAAAGGTAATGTTATTGTTGAAAACAAATAAAATAGTCATTTACTCTATGATATAAAATTAACTAACTACCTAAGAAGTGCAGGAAAATTTAATTTGAATTGCCCATAATAGTTTCTAACCCAAAAAACAGTTATGTGAGATTAATAAGTATATCACAATGTAATCCTACTGCTATATCTCTAATACACCCATTGCAGGGTTAATCCTAATTTTTAAATGTTTTTAAGACTAACGTCATTTATTACAATTACAATAAGCAGTAGTAACAAAATGAATAGTGTAGGAATTAATCAATCGTTTACTAGAATTTACCTAAAGGTGGTTGTAACATGCCTCCTGATTTTTCACAATGGCCAATTGGATGAATTTCACTTGAATCAACCAATCTCCAAAAATCATTTTTATTATCACTTCCATCTAATCTTAGCCTTAAACGCAGTCCTTGAATATATACCACAGTAGCAATACAAGTTGATGTTACATTACGTGGATCCAGAGCTTCCAATTTCATACCAATTTTAAATTCATTTTGAGGTAAATTTACTGCTTGTTTGAAACAGTCATTAGGAGCTGCCACACTCTTTGTTTCACGTAAATATTCATCCCAATCAAACGGCATAAACGTTTCATATTGAAATGTTCCAGGTGAAGATTCTACTGTCGAGTTTGCAATAGGTTGAGGAATAACAGGAACTACTCTACTAGTTATTTCTGCCCTTTTTTGGTGTTTATTCATACAATAAACCGAACAGTAGTCTTTACTAGGATTCGAGTTTCCTCGTATGACATTATCACAATTTAAACATGCCCCTTTTACATATGCCTTTCTAAATTCTGATAAACATGTCTCTGAGCAAAATTCCTTCTTGCCATTTGTTGTGGGCAGTACGTATTTCAAAGGTAGTTTACCCTCGTTGCACCAAGTGCAGGAAACGGTCTTCTTTGAAGGCCGACCCCGTAATTTTGTGACATTTGTTGAACTTGTGCTCGACATGATTAGTCTGTATATTTCACACGCATTATCATACAGCAAATAACCATATAAGTAATAAAATAAAAGTTATTCTTCAGTGCTCCATACTTCATACATTTTAGATTTACCAGCAATTTACACACAAGTAAAAGTTGTGCAAATGAGTCTCCATGAAGTAGTAAAAGCATACGTTCGGTCAGTTCTTTATTAGAATATTTACTTTCTATGAAAACTTTTACAAAATTAAAACAATATTACTAAATGTCAACACAGCAAATATGCAAACTGTAAGCTTGCGCTTGTTACAGGGATGCCAACATCTGTTATTATGTACTTGTAGAGTGAATTCCCTAGGCAAAGCGCCATATTCAAATTTAAAGTTCTGCAATTTCCTGGTTGATCAAAAAAACAAATAATTTTACCTACTTTTTCAATTTTGGTATTTTTGATAACAAGTGTCCAAAGAAATGTTTCAATCCTGACCCTCAGCGCATCTGATTTATATAACTGTCTTTAACTATAACATAAAAGAATCTATAAAAGTGTAGCTACTTGTAACTGAAGCAATTTTGAAGTTGTTTTTTCTCTAGCCTCAAAACGTTACACAACACAATGAACGAAAATTATAAGGAAAAAAAGTATTTTCTAATATCAAACGTCATTTAATGACAATCGTTATTTATAATGGTTTAAGATTGATATCCCTATAAAGTATAAATGTTGGAAAAACAGTGGATATAGAGTCTATTACAAGACGGTATACAGGGTGATTCACGACATGTGTGCCAAATGAAAACTGGTAATAGGAGGGGAGACCATTTTGAATAAAAAAGTTCATATCAACAAATGTCCGATTTTGTTTTGTTACTGAGATGATTGGTATGGCGATTTTCTGCATGCAATAAGTAATTCATGTTTTGTTCTAATAAAAACTGTAACGATTTGCACTTCTAAAATAAAGTTTGGTACATATGCACTATAATTTTCATATATTTAAAGCCATAGCACACTAAGTGGAAAATGCTTTTTATTAAAAAAAAAAAAATAATAAGATACTTTTGTTTTTAGCAAATATCTAGTAAGCCGTGAACTTTTTTGAAAAAACAAAAGCATAAGTAAACTGATCTCCAAAATAGCTAAACTTTTTCTAATTCAACCGACTTTGTATCTCTTACAATTTCCGAGATCTCAATAGTAAGCACCGAAATGTCACTGTATACAGAATGATTCAGTGGCGTCTCGTGGTATTGTGCGGTGGTAGGCCCACGGCTTTGTGGTTCAATGTGTGTGTGTGTGTGTGTGGGGGGGGGGGGGGGGTTATAAAAAATTTTAAGTACAACATTGCAAACCTTTTTTTTGGAATAAACATTTCTATTACATTTTCTGATTCGTCCTTTAGAACTTGATTTCGAAGTGGAATCACCCTGTGTTTTCGAAATATCTAAATCCGGCAGAGGTCTTCCGAGTTCTTTTATTTTGACCTTTTCTTCCAAAGAATAGGTAGAAAAAGATTTTTTTAAGCTCTCGTATTGCGTTCATATTGCACTTCACAAGTTCAAGTTTCAAAATGGGCGTAGCGTAAATAATAACCATTTTTCGATTATTGCAGCTCTGTCTTCTTTATGGTGGACGAGACTCAGCTATAGAGGCTGCAAAATCGCGGAATGCGTGTCATTACAAGGTCTAATAGATATACACCAATTGAATACTTACATAATACTTTGAATTTCACACTGGTATGACGAAGAATTATTCAAAATCTTCTAATTTTTATTTATAAGGTTATTAAGAAAACAGCACTGACATATTTCAATGACTTTTTAATACAAAATAATGAAATTCATTAGTACAGAACTAGAACGGCTACAGATTATAGAATAGCATATAATAATGCACAACGTCCATTTGGATATCATAAACACATTAAATAAATATAATAAATGCTATTGGTAAACATTACTAATGTACTAACCAAGTCAAAGTCTAAGCATTACGTTTACTTAGTTCATGTTGAGATCTTTGATTTTTAAAAGTTTTCCATCAATAGCTATCTCTGACAAACAGAGACAACTTCATTGGTTTTGTGCTTAGACACATTGGTCTGGTATTAGTTTTCAAACTAGCAATTACTCAAAATAAAAATCACAATTATAAATTTTGTATTAATCTTCGGATTAGCAATTAATTAATGATTCATAGTTAAAGTTCTGTATTAAAAGTTTAATTCTGTGTTTTATATGATAATAACTACAATTGTGACAATAAATAAACGCCATATTATTTTTACAAGTGATATTATTCGTTAAACATAATTATATGTTAGCAACAAAATTACAAGTGAATCAATTTTCTAAAAGAAACTCAGATATTTAATAGGTTGCCAGATGCAACACGAAATGCACCCTCGTTTACTTGCCAGCCCCCGCTGAAGTCTATAGCTGCTTAAAAGCATTGGAGCCACACTTTGATTGGCATGAAACTTTTATTTTTATCATTTTGTACGCACAGTATTCACTTGTTCAGTATATTTATATTTATAAAATAGCAATTTTTAATTTTTTAATCTCTGGTTAAGGTTAGACTTTAAAGGAGAAACTGTTAAGATTATAAATTATTGTTTAAATTGGAAAATAAAATGTCTTTGTGGTACTGCCATGGCTCTTTATAATGGGCCGCCGCAGGGATGATTATCGATTAATGAAGGAGTACCTAGGTAAATTAAACCAATCTTCTAGTCACCCCAACAAATAATAATATCAAAAAGATCATTTCTTTAAGGGATGATCTTGTGGGTAAAGATAAACAAAAGTTCTAGATAAACATAATTATGATGGTCAATTCTCAGTACTTTCCAAGTTATTTCATTTTTTAGTAGGACTGCATTGAAAATAAAGTTGACATTTTTTAAAAATTGCTGAAGTAAGTTACAAGTTGTTTTTCTGTTGACAACAATTGTATTTTGTTTGTTTACTATAGTTTCAAATAAAAATCCTTCCAAATTTACTCACAGTTAATCAAAGAGAGAAGATTGTATTAGAAAAGGCAAAAAAATTCTTGGACAAATGATAAAAGCATTTTAATCAGATAGTCGGCAACAGAGCATGAAGTTGCTTATGTGGGTATTTGTAAATTGATACAATTAATTTGATGAGCTTTACACTATAGGAAGCCTTTTGGACCAGAACGGAATGCCTTTATTATCTTGAAAGCTTAAGAACAAGACTTGTTCAATGCAAAATAAAAGCTGTCATTGAAAAAAACAAGAACATTCAAGACAGTTTATGAAGAGAAGTGTAAACTAATAGCATGAAGAAAGTGCAGACTGGATTTATAGTAAATACATACATAAAGAGAGGAAGAAATCACTGTTGTAAGACCAAAGACAAAACTTATTGGAAATATTATTATGAGATGTTTCCAGGGATACAAAAGCTAACAAAAGCTGTGTATGCTACCAATAATAATATATTATTAGAAAAAAATATGAATAACTCCTATGCTGTATGTTAATATGATCTGACATGTATCCACTTTTCTTGCAAACTAAAATTAAATGCTGGGTTGTACACTTAAGAATGTTTGAAGAAGATACTATTACAAGCTAATTAAAAGCACATTATATCAGCATTATTTTGATTAGCCGTAACTGCATACTGTACTACTGCACCTACCAGACAATGGCACCAAATCAATTTTGTCAATATAGTATTGTACTCATTAGACGATTCTGAAGTTCATTCTAATGAGAAATACTGAGTTATAATTAGAAGATATTCACAGAAAAATGTAAATCTGTTACTAATTTAACAGATTTTCAGAAAAAGATAGGATTATTTCTTTGATAATATAATGAATAGGGCTGTCCAAAACATTACAAAAAAGAAAGTAAGACCATAAAAACTAAATGTTTAAAACAAAAGCCAGGATATTTGAGTTTGTAAGTGTCACCTTTCTTTTCGATACAGTCTTTAATGCTATGAAGGGTTTAGAAACTCCATTCAGTTGGAGAATACGTAAAATGTTACTTGGCAACCATGGTTAATATTACGTCAATAATTTCTCAATTATTACAAGTTTACAAACACTTTGCACACTGATGTGGTGTTTATTTTGGAAGTATGTAGTTTAATATAATAATAAAGGCACGTAAACATTAAAAATTATTAATTTAACTACACATCAATTAACAAGTAACGATCATCTTAAGAATTTATTGTTACACATTCTTCAAATGATTGGAGCTTTGGTGGATGGAATTTTTTGAGACTTAGGCATTATGGCTAACCTATTCAGTGAAACTTCAAATTAGGCTTAGTACCTTCGTTTTAAACTTTTCTTCAAAATGGAGTCATGTCGCCATCTTGAAATTTGAAACAGGAATTTTTTGCTTATAATGTTCAATTTGTGTTACTTTTTTGCAAGCTCTATAATAAAAAATGCGCATATTCTCAACTATAAGAAAATGACCAACTTGGAAATTTCCTTGAAGAACTTGATTACAAATTGCAGAAGTTTTCTATAGATTCTTTGGTACTGTACAGGGCAGCAAAATCTTGCGAGGCCCTTAAAATAAAAAAAGAGGAAACACACTGCTTTTTCAGACATACTCTAATTTGTTTACTTTAAATATTCAGAAAATTAGAAATTTTATTTGTTCTGAATATATCGATATAAAGAATTATTTTTCTCTCAAGGCGCGGGGCTCTGGGCAGTTGCCCCGCAAACCCAGCTCTTCAGCCGGCCCTGCCTATAAAATAATGGTGGGTATTTCTAATATTATCTAACCAAGAAAAAAGACACTTTAAATTAAATACGAATCTTATTCAATATTGCAATTATCATTTACAACGGTATAAAATATTTTACAAAAAATATGGACTGTTAAGAAACTTATACTACATAATAGCAAAATACATTCTGAATGTTTAAACCAGAAAGTGTTTTTTCATTATGAATAAAAACAAAGCACGAAATAATACATGGAAATGATAAAAAGCAATTATTATGCATGATATACACAGGTACAGAATGACAAACATAATTAATACATAAAACTTAAAAAAAGAATTATATTACATATTATAATTAAGAAAATTGAGGATTTCAAACAAACTAAGACTCCAAAAAAATCTTAACATTATAAATTATTAAAACTGCATAACAGGAAATGCTGCAAACTTTTAAAAATTGAGTAATCAAGTTTGTCTCACATTATGCATGTGAATAAATCGAATGATTCTGAAAACAGATAAAAATGGAATAAAGTCCATTAAACTGTATTATAAAACAATATATAAACACTTTACACCTCATATTTAGGCTAGATGCCAAGTCGGAAAAATCTACAAAATTCAGAGGTATTTCCGACTAGAAATTCTTTTTCATATAGTGGTCCTTTACGCTGTCTTTATGAAACCCTGAAGTTTTCCTTTTCAAACAAGGTCGGTGTCACCCCCCAGGAAAGGAACAGAAATTAGCTTTTTGTCAATTTCTCGGCTTGTTATCATCTCTACAGCAAAAAATACAAAATTAAAGCTAATCAAATTTTCTAGAAAAAAGGTTCGATACATATTTTTTGTCAGATTCGTACTTCTCTAAAAAATTGCCACCTAAGTTGAGCTACGTTGCACAACCTCCAAATTCTCCCAGTAGCCCAGCTTTGATCCTCAACTAATTAAAGGAAAGTTGAACTTTGGCAACTATTATATGCAAAAAATTTCTAGTCAGAATCTTCTTTAGTCCAAAATACTTGGCGACTGGCTTACTTAGTTTTATACTGTACAAGGTATTGAGAAAGTGACGCAATCAAATAGTAGCACTATTGTTTGTTTTTTTTTCTATAATACCTATCACTGTCAAAATTTCTTAATTTATGTTGGCTAGAAGATGGAAAGAAATCTATTGTGGTAACTAATGGATTTGTTGACACATGTTTGTTTTGAATTCAGATTTTTATAACATTCAAAAATTTGCATCATAAAAATAATTTTGGTTAGGAACAATAAATCCATAGGAGACTGCAATAGACTTTGTTTTTGATTTCAGTGTCAATCTTTTTGTTAGAAAACAAGAATAGGAATAGTTTTTTGCCAACTTTCGAGAACTTTTACTAATATTGTAGATAAACCATCAATTATATAATTTGAAAAAGAAAGTTATCTAAAAGACCTTGAGAATTATTTTAAAAAAATTTTCTTTTCAATTGACATTTTATGTCTGACAGTTTGAGATTATAGCCATTTTATGTGTTTAGTTGTATTCTGAGATGATTTCAATTTGATTTCATGGTTGATGTCACCAATCCTTGAATCAATAAAACTAAAGGTTTTTAATATCTAATCAAAATCCTTAACCGCAAGTTATAAACACTGACAAAGTCAACAGAATTCTATTTTCTAGGTTATGTTTATAACTTTCATTCTCGATGTATTTTTATTGGTTGCATTTGATCCCATTTAAACAATGATTGTTTTTGAATGTTAATCCAAATTTCGACTTTCGAGTTTCTCTGGTGTTGATATTATGTATTTAGTGCTAAAACTTTGAGTTTAAATTTTCCTGCAGACAATTCAAATATATGTTGCCAAAAATATGGTTTATGTCTTTTAAACACAACAATATAAATGTTTGTTTTAAATCTAACCTCAAACTGTCAGACATGAAATGCATCTCTATTGACTATGTTGTCACATGACAATTTGAAGTAAGTACGTTGATGAATAATATCATTATTCAACATCTTGAAAGAAAAAAAATGTTGAAAATAAAATATTTCTAATTTGACACGACTGTAATACTTACACAAAAAACTAACCATCTACATAAAACTAATAGTAGTTCACCCTTTTCGTAATTTTTTTAACAGATGAATAGCTTTATCTCAGAAATGACTGCAGGAATAGAATTGCTGATCTTTAGTCTTTCGTAATTTGAATCCCACAAAATATTATGGTACTCTATTTGTTGCGACACTTTCCTAATGCCCTGTATATTGTATTATAAATAAAAAAACAGGATTTAATTAAAGTTAGATAATGGTTATGATATGTCTTCGGTACGCTAACCAACAAAAAATAAGAGACCATAAAAAACTTTCAAACTCAGGTTCGTGGCAACATTGCCAAGCAATTGATTTTCATTAGGAGTTTTTGCTTTTAAAGAACATGACACGTTTTGAACATCCAGGAATCAATCATGGAAAAATCTAATATGACATCCCTAAAAGACAAAATGAGCCTAATGGTTCTGGAGTGTCAATATGTAAATTTCGATGAATCAAAGATTTGCACCATTTTAAATTTAAGCAGTTCTTAAGAAAGTGATTCTTAAATATAAGAATCTCATCAGAGATGACTAAAGAAAGTGAGTCAGTTAAGAAATTCTCAATATGAAAGTTATGATCAAAGAAAGAAAATCAGAAATTTAGATTTTTTTCAGTTACTTCAGAAACAAATGAAGGTAAAATAGATTTCTTTTTCAAATTATTGCCATGTATGTTTAAAATACTCAACTTTACCTCAGTTTAACCAACCTTATCTTTAATAGTTTCTGATATCTCCATGCGTAGATCCAATTTTGAAAATACCATGTTGAAAATGTTTATGTTTAAAATAAGCGCAGACAAGTTTGTATTTGAATCTAGTATGCCTGTCATGTAAGCACTTCCCTTATGGGAAAACTACAACTATTATGCATTCACAGTTTTCTTGCAGGAGTGTTGGCCATGGAGATTCACCTAATTTAGCAGTGCAAACCTTAGTTTTTCAGTTTAATCAGGCTTACATGTACAGTTTTATATAAAACGAAATCGACATCTTTAATAGTTTTTATGTATTCAGTTTAGTAAGTTATAGCCGGACACCTATTTTACCTGCTCTGAACCTTACTTTTCTTAAACAATAACTAGCATTTGGCATATGTAAATAATTACAACTGCCATAAGAGTCCTACTGCTTTTTGTTTCTGATGACAGTTCCATGTAACAGGTGTCATGTAAATTGCTATAGTTGGTTTCCAAACAGTACCTATTCCTTAACACTAAATTCACTACAGAAGAATAAACGAAATCACCATAGGAGCATTAATAATTGTAAATTAACAATGATAATTTGTTGGTTCGGGTGTTTCGCAAGTCCTATGACCAGATAAACTTGGGGACAACTGCTCTAGATAGACAGACTTTTACAATTTATTAATCAATCACTAAAATTCATAACAAAACTTAATTTTAAAAATATATTGTAAATAAGCCTTACCTCACAAATTAAATATCACTGAAAAAGACTTGCTCGTAAGGCAGGATTTATTGCCAGAGTATATTAAAACATTCAGAATGTCTTTCTTAATATAAATTAGTTTCATACTAAATATACAACGACACACTCATTCACAATCTTTATAGTAAAAACTTATACACCTAACTTAACAACAATTTCAAAAGCTACTGCTATTCTACTTTAGTTTTTTTATTTAAGATAACATCATTATCTCCATTTATTACCCTCTTTCTTGATAGCTCAGCCTTTTTTTTCTTTTATTGTCTTTTTAAGTCCTTTCATCTTACGTGTCTGTATGCCTGTAATATTTTGTTTACCGACATGAATTTGACCATGCACTGTTCCTAGACCATCAGTTGATATATTCTTCTTCTTAATAACCTTGAGAGCCTTTGGTTTCTGACAAGCTTGTTTCAATAGATCTTCAGATGATAATTTACTACGTCTAAGTGTAAAATCTAGTCTTGGACCTACAACAATAAATAAAAAATAAAATAAAGTAGTGTTTATAATCATAACTATCAGTAATATCAATAAATTAATCAATTCTATAACCTTCAATTTATCAATTTAGAGGTTTTAATTTTCATCGATATTTTGAGAAATTCTGTTATTGTTTTTTCCTAATAATGCCAAATCTAATATGTTTGACATTTGAAGGCAATACTAGCACCAGCTATGGTTTTTAGATAAGGCAATTGGTAAATAAGCTATAAATCTGGCATATTTCGCTACGTCACAGTATTAGGTTACAGCCTACAAATAGTTTAAGAACCATGAGTTATTTTTATTCATAACAATTTTCAAAATTATGAACAATGACAATCAAAACTTGCAGTAAACATTACAACTTTAATTTGAAAATTAAAAACAGCACATCAAGGGGATATAGAAATAGGGAACGAAATACAGTCAAACTTATATATAGTGTGTCCACATTTCGGAAATTGTAAAAGATACGAAGTCGGTTAAATTAGAAAAGATTTGGCTATTTTGGAGATCAGTTTACTTATGCTTTTGTTTTTTCAAAAAAGTTCACGGCTTACTCGATATTTTTGCTAAAAACGAAATTATCTTATTTTTTTTTAAATAAAAAGCATTTCCCACTTAGTGTGCCATGGCTTTAAACATATGAAAATTATTGATTTTTGTCAGACAAATTACATTTGTTATGTAACAATTGCTAAAACAAAACAAAAGACGCTTTTAAGATACTTTACTGAGCATTCACAGATAGCATCAAATAAGCAACTAATGCCCCATAAAAGTGTATTTATTTTGTTTTAGCAATTTTTGCATAACAAATGAATTTCCTTGATAAAACTCCGCGACTTTGTGTGTTAGATGTCATGGCACACTACGATGAAAAATGATTTTCACTTCATAACTTGGTAAAACAAAAGAATAGCTATGTCAAACCATGTATCACTGAAAAGCATTTAAGGCGTGCAGTTCGGTAATATGGAAATCAAGGTGTTCCATTAGAAAAAATTTGGATTAACGTTTCTCCGCCGAAGTAAAACAAAAGACAATTGCAAAAATGATTTTTTTGTGTTTCAGAGTAAATTCTCTAAAACACCCCCTTTGCTGTTCTTTTTTATCTTTGCTCGTTCCAGAGATATTTCACTTAAAAAAAAATAAGAAAATTTTTTTTTTAGCAAATATCTAGTAAACCGTGAACTTTTCTGAAAAAAACAAAAGCATAAGTAAACTGATCTCCAAAATAGCCAAATCTTTTCTAATTTAACTGATTTTGTATCTCTTACAATTTCCGAGATCCCAATAGTGAGCATCGAAATGTGGACACACTGTATATCAAACTTCTCTTAAGTCGAATTTTTCTATATCTTCAATTTTCAATGAAATGTCTGCATCAAGATGACGTTTTACCTTACAGACTGTTTCCATTTCTCGAATTTTGTACCTCGAACTTTTTTTCTATTTATAATCCATGCTAAATGCATACTCGACATGCAAACAAAAGAATCTCAAGAAACTTAAATTATTTTGTACAATGCAAAAAAACTGGATACATTTGTCAGCTTTACCTATTTAGTTTCCCTTTTGAAAAAAACAACCAAAGGATTTGATTGATGTCTCTATATTGAGTTGTGAAATTATTATGACAACACAATATGTATTGTAAATAAGATGAAGGGTACTTTAAGGAATTCATTTAGCAGTAGAAAACGAACAAAGCAAAGGGTGTTTTGGGATTTTCCCTTTAATTTGTATGTATCACTAAATGGTGTTCGTATTTATACCACCACTTAACTCAGTTTGCTAAATTTTATACTTTAGTTTGTGACAAGAATCCTTCAAACTGCAGAGATTTTTAAAGTGCAGTATTATTCGTTTTGACTTGCCGCAGCAGTTGTGAATATGAGTGGTGAAAAAAGGAAGCTGAACATGCTGTCTTTATCAGACAAGGTACATTTAATATGTGAAGTTGATAAAGTTGTAAAAAAGAAGAAGGAAATTGCTGTAGAATCTGGGATTCCTCAAAATACACTTTTAACAATTCTGAAAAATCGTGAAGAAATTCTAAGAAGAGCTGAAGATGGTGTACCCAATAATTGTAAATACTTTAAAGCATGTACTTACAACAACACTGATAAAGCTGTTCTCGATTGGATTAAAATGTTTCACAATCAAAATGTCTCGATTTCCAAGCTACTCATTAGAAAAATTAGAAAAAGACATAACATTGTTCACAAGGAAAGCACAACAAACAAAGAGTTATCATCATGGTGGAGGCCAACATGTGTAGTACTGAAAAGCTGAAACTGTTGGTCATTGGCAAGTCAAAAAATTCACGTTGTTTTGGTGGTAAAAAATTTGTGCCAGTTACATATAGAAACAATAAGAAAGCTTGAATGACAAGCGAACTTTATGAAAAATGGTTTTCTAGTTTAGATAAGAAATTTTCTGTTGAAAAGTGTAAAATTCTATTGTATGTGGATAACTGTCCATTGCATCCAAAAATTGTTAAGACCTTGAACTCAATTCGTGTTGTTTTTCTTCCGCCAAATATGACAGCAAAACTACAACCCATGGATTAGGGAATTATCAATAATTTAGACAAAACTATAGAAAAAGAATTTTGAATGATTAAACACCGGTATGCAATTAAGTTTTGGGTAAAACTGA
This sequence comes from Ignelater luminosus, assembly GCA_011009095.1. Lineage (NCBI taxonomy): Eukaryota > Metazoa > Arthropoda > Insecta > Coleoptera > Elateridae > Ignelater > Ignelater luminosus. Next base: position 404,617 of record VTPC01089974.1, read on the forward strand.
ACAAATCCGGTGCTGAGACTCTTGTCGTGATCTGTGTAGTCTACGGGATAGATGCCATATCAAGAATACAAGTTCTCAAGTGGCACAAGAAGTTTAAAGAAGGAAACAAGCTACTTGCAGAATGTTCATCAACAAGCTGAAATGAGGAAAATGTGGCAAAAGTAAAAGAACTTTTGGACTCTGAACAATGTGTGAGTGTGAGAATAATTGGGGAAAAGCTGAATTTACAGAAATTCAATTGCGTCCGACGATTTGCAGTTTTGTCAGGACAACAGAAGGAAACACATCTGTCGATTTGTCAGGAACTGTTGGAATGTGTGGAGCGTGAGTCTAATTCTTTGGACCAGTAACGAAACATGGGGTTCGAATATGATCCTGAGACGAAAAAAGCACAAACATGGCAATGCTGCCTCAGCCTCCCTACAGTCCAGACCTGGTCTGCCCGACTTCTTTTTCTTCCCTTGGATGAAATAACGCCTGAAAGGATACCATTATGGGACAGTGGGAAGAGTATAAGCGGCTTCCATGCAGTGTCTAAAGGAGATTCTGGTTGCAGACTTCCATGGAGCATACCATGCATGGCAGAAGCGCTGGCAACGGTGTATTGACAAAGAAGGACGTTATTTTGAGGAATTTTAACCCATTGTACATATATTTGCAATAATCTTTTTTTTCATGAATGTATAACATATATTTAGTAACATAATTTCTCTAGTTTATTCCAGTTTTCCAGCTTTCCAGCATCCTTTCTTCGTTTCACATCTTTTATATTAAGTTGTATAGCTTCGTATGTAACTAATTAATATTCTACAACTTCACCTGACATTTCACCTCTTCTTCATATTTTGGACTAGAAATCTGTTCTTATATAATGATTTTTTAGAGTGTCATTATGAAACCATGAAATTTCCCTTTTTGATGAGGATGGTATCCTCCCACCAAGGTGGGCAAAAAGACAAAAATCAGTTTTTCATCAATTTCTTGGCTTGTTATCAACTTTATGGCAAAGATAGCTAAAGTCTGGTAAATAACTGGACTAAATACAAATAAAAATCTAGTTTAACTAAATGTAAAGAAAAAACTCTGTATTTTAATATTGTGTTTTACATAAACTAAGATTCAAAATTATTACATTATTTAACATTTAACTAACTCTATACTTAGATATTTTAGTGAGCAGTTTAGAACTATGTACCATAAGAGATCGTCCATGTTCTTCAGCGACTTCAGATGAAATTTTTTTCTAGATGCGTCGGAAGCCGACGAGAGATTTTGGCATTTAATAAGGTTCCCCCGTCACATTATTTGTATAGTGGGATGTCGCAAGGTCAGACCAAAACAGACCGTGTCTATAGAATGGTACTTCTTAATAAAAGAAATCAACCGCTTCTTTACGCACTCTTTTAAATAAGTCTCAGTATTAATAGTGCCCTCCATAATATAAGGCTCGGAGATATTCCCGTATTCATCTAGTGCTTGCCACACTAAATACTTTTTAAAAAATTTGGTTTTATGTTTAACTTTATTATCGAATTTAATATCTTTAGGATCTGAGCAACGGTAAAATTTTCGTCGTGGAACATCTTCGGGATTTTTAGGCAATAACCAGAATTTTTTGCCTTACTTTGTCACATACAAATGGTGCTCCTGATTTTGCTCGCGTTTCTTGATTTTGTACGTATTGAGGAACAACTTTTTTTTGTTCTCACTGTTATGTGCAGTTGCTTAGTTTTAATATCAGACAAAGTAGAGCAAGCTATTTTAATCTTATTTGCTAAATTTTGAACAGATGTACCTGGTTTCTCCCCGAAAGCACTTTTAATCTTCCGAATCACTTGTGTCGTTGCTACAGTCTTTGGATGACCAAAAAGAGGCTTGTATTCAATGTTACCACTATCCTCAAAACGTTTTATAGTATCGTACATCATACTTTTTGGTACACCTTCAGTAAAGAAATGATCATATGTTGTTTTCTTGCACCTATTTCCTTGACTGATGTAAAACTCAATAATTCTTTTCGCACACACTTTCTTTTCACCTTTGCTCATTTTAAATCACAAATGTAAAAAGCAAATATTTTGTAATATTTTGAAAGTTAATAAACAGAGTTGTCAAATCATGTACGAAGATTACTTCCTATTGTTTCTTTTGTTCCAAAGCAGCCTACCGAATTCAGTCTGGTTATTTACCGGGCATGCTTTATATACAAAACTAAAGCTAATTGAACTCTTTACAAAAATAGCCATCTAAAGTTAAACTAAGTTCTGCGACTTCCAAGTCTTCCCAGTAGCCCAGCTGTGGACTCTTTAGGGAATACTCCTTCTAATGTGATCTAAACATATACCACAATTCAGCTTTTCTATAATTAGTTGAGGTGCTGCTGGAAAGATTTACAGGTCATGCAACTTAGCTCAACTTTGGACGGCCATTTCTTGGAGAAATACAAATTTGACAAAAAATATGTACGCAACACGTTCTACAGTATGCCAATAAATTAAATAAATGTTAAAAATTAATTTTCCCAGTAGATAGTAATTAAAAGTAAACCAAGTCTTTGAAAATCCTTTGTTCTTTTCAAACACCATCTGATGACCTTCAACTAGTAGTTACTTGATAATACAGATATGTCGCTACTTTTACTCATTTGGCATGCATGTGCGATCGTCTGGACATCTATTATAGAAACACAAACATATCATCTAACATCAACGTTTTGTCACAGAATTCTGGGGTTTTGTTACTGAGCTAGTTTCCCACTTACTGTAAGAGTCGCTTTATTTGTTAATTACTATATGCTGATTCTCCATCCTCCAAAACCCAAAATATCCTTTTTCCAACAAAAATTCTACAAAATTAAAGAAAACTTCTATGTAGCGCCTCCTAGCGTTGACTTTAGAAAAAAAAAATAAATATCAAAAATGGAATCGTCCTACCCACAAACCTTCATATACTTGCTTCTGAACAATCATAATTCAAAATCTATCACTTTATTTGATACCATTGCAACCTTTACTAATCAACGAACTTCAAAATTGAATAACTCAACTTTCCACACTAACCTAGAAAAATCTTTTTCAGATAATTATGCACATCTTAAGTATAGCTATTGTGTTTCGCTTGCTCTTATGGTTTCTATAATATTAAAGTTAATCCATTCCCCATGATATCATAAAAAAGCTTTGAGTGCCGAAGTTTTGCTGCTGGGTAACTGGTGTAGACTCTATTAAATCCTCAAATTAAAAAATTTTCACGTTAAGTAACATTTTATGATTAGATTGCATGCAGTTTCTAAAAACACAAGATATAGAAAAGTCGAGTTATCAAAATTCGAGTAATCAACGTATTTTTAACATGGTCAGATACAGTTTTTCTCAGTAATCGAGTTATCGAAGTCTGACTGTAATTACAATTATTATCTTAATCTTAGTTAAGGGAACTAACAGTTAATCCGCGAACTTCATTACATAACTATTCATTGTTACAACATGAAAACAAAAAGGTGTAAACATACGTACCTATTTCTTCCAATTCGATTCTTGGAGTTCTACACCCAGACTTTTTCAGTAAAACTTTGTAAGATCTAAATAATATTTTTCCTTCCGGAGTGGCAGTAAAACTGAGTGCATGTTCTAGACCTTGCAAGCGCACAGATTCTACTTGTTCTCTATGAAATAAATCTATAAAAATTGATCTAAGATGTTTATATTCATCTGTTTGATCCCATGCTGGCCCATTGAAAATTAGACATGGTTTTGTACCTAACGTAATCTTAGGAACAGCAAAATCTCTGAGCCCTTCAAATGAATCTATACCTAATTCAACCATATCAAGAAGCGCACAATTAAACATTCTGCCTACTACTAGATTATCAGGTCTTTTCTTGCTGTGTGTTCCCATTATAAACAAAGGTGTTTCGTGTTTTCTGCAGATCTCTTCTACAGGTGCTGCATTCTCAAATATTGTAATGTCATTTTTTCGTGCCAACAGCTTCGCATCAGGTTTCTTTAAGTCGTACAAATCTTTAAGAGTATTTCTAACTCTTTCTGATGTTCTACGGCCTTGGAATATTACTGCTCGTTTAGGCCCTTCAATTATTTGTGGTTCTCGAGCTAGTAAAACTTTCTTGCCCTTACGTGTGGTTGGTTTACTGTAAAGAGACATACCATTATGAAATTCAGCAAGATCTGTAATCTTTTCTGAAATATAATAAAATAAATAATGTACTTACACCACACGCTGAATTGGAGCCATTATTGGGTGAAATATTACCCAAAAAACTCAAATTTTAACTAATTTTCGGTAAACCACCTTATAACACGTGTTACCTAACCTTAACGTCGTACTACCAACTTTAAGAAGTATAAACAAACTTTCTGTTGCTTGTAAAAATTGTATTGGCGGTAATATTAAATTTAAAAATCTGGAAGGAAATAAATGTAATAATAACAATAATACATAATTATGTAAGAAACGATAGTCTCTATATCGTGTATTGTATAACTGCTATAAAATTTAAATCTAATTTCTTAAAAACTTATATAAATTTTTTATATGAGTTTTATTAATATTTATTTTACAGAAACATTAGTAAGAATTTAAATTATAATACTATTCACAAACTAAAAGGTGTTTAACACTTATTTTTAAATATTACTTGTAGTATTATAATTTATAATAGTTTGGAAATGAATTTTAAAATTCATTATATGTAGTTAATCATACCGGGTGTCCTCTGGAACGTTTTTCGATTTTAAAAAATGCGCAACTACCTAATTTTTGTATGAATTAATTTTATTGAGATTTTTAGAATTAAGGCACACACTTGAAAAATTCATGTTTGTTTGGTAGCAGGGAACAAAGAAGAGGCCTTGCCCTGCATGAGGTCGGTTAGTTCTGATTTTTGGAAATGTTTTAGATATTCCAATCTCAATAATAAAATATTTAAGTTTTCGACTTTGGCGTACTTCCACTTGGTTCACCATCTTAAAAAAACTCCAAGCAAAATTGCTTTTTTCGCAATATCTCCTTAAGGACTTTCCCAAGCAAACATACCTAGAAAATAAACTTTCTTAAGATTTTCTTGAAAATTTGAATATAATACAGGCTGTTTTACAAAACACGGCACGCGCTGTAGTTTTGTTATTTTTTGTCCGTTTTATACGATTTAAAAACTAAATAAAATTATTTTGAGAAATCTGCAAAATGCCAGCTAGATCGCTTTTTTCTAAAAAAATAATAGTATCAACGAAACGATAGTCAGGTGGTTTTTTGTAAATGCAATGCCATATTTTTTCAACTGTTTCTTATAGAGTCTTTTTCTCTGAATCCAAGTGTGCATTTTGAAGATTTTAAAGAAAAACGTAAAAATTGTGACACAAAATAGTATCTTTATTTGACTGAATTAAATGAAACAAGCCTTCCATTGTTAAAATAAAGAAATACAAATAATGGTAATACAATAACACAAATAACAAAACAAATGAAGGACAGAAGACCTATAAATTTACAGATATTGCTCAAACCGTCCCCCACGTGGTCAATACATAATACTATTTTGTGTCACAATTTTTATGCTTTTCTTAAAAATCTTATGCGAGTGCATATTCAAACACACAGTTGGATTCAGAGAAAAATACTCTCTAAGAAACAGTTGAAAAAAGCATGGTATTGCATTAAAAAAAACACCTGACTATCGTTTCGTTGATACTATTAGTTTTTTTTAAACGATCTAGCTGGCCTTGTAGAAACGTATTGATCAATTAAATACATTTCTGTCTCTATTTCACGAACGGCTGAGCCGGTTTTAATTTTTTTTGACGTAAAAGATTGAGAATTTTATACCCTTTAAAATGATATCTCACAAATGGGATAGTGCCATTTAAAATTCTAGGATGGGGGTGGTTGGGGGGAGGGTAAAATATAATATGTATCTTAATGCATAACATTTCAAACCAAATTCGATCTAAAGGCTGATTGACATTATCTTTTTTTTTATCTATTTTTTATTAGGATCAAACTTGAATCTATTTTGATCCTAGAATACAACCTAGTTTCGAACCAAGTTTTGGTCATTTAACATGAAGTTTACCGAGGTTAATTTTCCCAAGTTCATTGAACAGTGCTACCAGACCAACCTATAAAGTTTTGCACGTTTTGCATTTTACTTACCTTAACCTCAATTATATTTCAGTTTTTATAAAAAGTTTGTGTTTACAACCAACTGCTATTTCAATAAATTTAAAAAAAATTCTTAGGGTGGTTTTTTATTTTTAAAAAATGTGTTTTTTTACCCAAAAGAAATGAGAAATAGTTGTTTTATCGCTTAATATTGTCTCTTAAAGGCTGATTGACATTATCCTATTTTCAACCTTTTTCTCGCTATAAATTAGAACCTAGACGTCTAGGACGGTTCCTTATAATGTAAAATGCCGTCGTTTCTTCATCCTAGAAGCTACTAAAAAGTAGATTGACAAACTAGATCCGGAAGATCCGGACCTATTTTGATGCTAAATTCTATCCTAGACTTGCGCACTAAACGACGTTTCAACATTACCAACTGTTGATGATGAAATAATTTTATCTTTTTTATTCAACATTGTAACAGATAAACAAATGAATAGCAGTTAGTTGTAAACACAACATTTTTATAAAAACTAGGAACTGAGATATAAATTGAGGTTAAGGTAAACAAAATGCAAGATGTGCAAAACTTTGTAGGTTGGTGTGGTAGCACTGTTCAATAAACTTGGGAAAATTAACCTCGGTGAACTTCATGTTAAATGGCCAAAACTTGATTCGAAACTAGGTTGTATTCTAGAATGAAAATAAATTCAAGTTTGATCCTAAAAAATAGGTAGAAAAAAGGATAATGTCAATCAGCCTTTACGTTCAAGCTTTCATGCTAGATTCTAGATTTAAAACTAGGTTCGGCCCTATTTTTCAAGGCCCTTTTACATTATACTTTTCTTCGTTTAGAACTTTGACTAACTTGAAAATTAACTCGACTTGGATAATGTAAATCAGAACAATTGCTTCCAAGTTTTCATGCTAGATTCTATGTTTAAAACTAGGTTCGGTCTTATTTTTCAGCCAAGTTTGTATACTAGACCTGCGCATTATAGAACGATTTTCAGTGGCACCAACCTTTTATAACTAATAACTTTGACGTGCTTTTGATCTCTGGAATTGAAATTTTCTATGTATTTATAATATATTGTTGGCGACATTGGCAACAACTTTGGTAGCTACCTTTAAAATCTCCTACATAGAGGCGGGAAATTTAAGTTCAATACAGTATGCAACCTAGTGTAGTAACTAGTTTAGTAAATAGTCTAACCGAAACAAGTATAATGTAATAATCTATATATAAACTCATTTTACCAGAGTTTATTATTTGGCAAGTATCCATGTTGCACTGCTTTTAATTCTAGTAGGATCATTGGCTACAACTCAATTTAGCGAGTAGGTATAAACTTCTTCTAGTAGAACATTTCATACGCTATCATCCAAAATGTTTGCAGTGCAGCATTAAAGATTCAGAACATATCGTATAATTACATATGTGCGTAGATATAGTGGATGACAACGCGATTTAGCGATAGGTGCAGTAAACCTTGCAGTAGTCACTGACCCACAAAGATGATTAATTATGATTGTTAAAAATATGTGTAAAATATGTATAAGAGTCCGAAAGAATTATATTTTGAAGAGGGGGAGGGGACTGACAATATTCTGCTACGAATAAGTTTTAGTTAATTTTGAAAGTATTTGTTTTTTCGTTGCTTCATGTTATACCTACTTTGAGTAGCTGTGCAAACGTGTTTTGGTAGAATATTTGTAATGGACATTTTTTAAATAAAAACTCCAAGCATTCTCACTTTAAAGCTTATCTTAAAAGACTTATTTTATACAGTATTAACTGTGTTAATAATCATAGGCGCAGTTAAGAAGAACTTAAGGATGGTTAGTCCCTCAAAACTTGGAACAGGCTCCCCAAAATGTTCACCAAGTGCAACCTTATTTTGTGAATAAATAATGTTTTGTGTTTATGCAGGGTGATTCACGACATGAGTGCCTAGTCAAATCTGGCGATAAGAAGGTTATTTGGAGTAAAAAAGTTTTTACCTATATCACCAGTAGAGATGAAACGGATAGCAGTTTAGCCGGATATCGGATACCGGATATTCGGCCAACCTTGTAGCCGGATAGCCGGATATTCGGCGGAACGTTGCCGTTTGGTGCATCGCAAGAAGACGCTTGCGTAGGCGGCGCGCGAACGATCGGGTGGACTCGGTCCAATTTGGGTTTTTTCGTTGACAAGTGAAGTTAACAATTGTTTCATTCATTGACTTATTGTATTGATTACAGTGCAGACACGTGCGTGATCGTTTTAGGTTATTATTTTATTTGTGCTCTTGTTATCTGAAGTATTTTTATAATTCTAAAAAGATTTAACAACGAGAAATGACACCCAAAAAATCATTCCTGACATATATGACAGAATTTACGAGAAAATCAAATATAACATTTCGAGTGCTTTCGCTATTTCAGTGACTTCTGACATATGGACTTGCTTACACAACAATGCTAGCTTTCTGAGCTTCACAGCTCATTGGATATCACCTGAATTTAAACTAGAACACGGAGTTCTGGCAATGAAACCTATCTCAGGTTCACACACAGGAGAAAATATAGCAAAGGAGCTTAACATTGTCGCGAACCGCTACTCAATAGAGCACACTAAAATACATGTACTCATTCATGATAGTGGCGCTAATATGGTGAAGGGTGTTCGTTTGGCTGAGTACGATTCTGCTAGATGTTTCATATATACGCTTCAAAGAGCTATAAATGAGTCGCTCAGAGTCCAGGCTGAA